>OZ012737.1:593863407-594065907 GCA_963859935.3 Lathyrus sativus | reverse complement strand
TAAGTTCAAACAATATGGTATTTTCGTCTTCGACAGCATCAAAAGATCATAAATCCCCACAGATTTCCAATGGTCAGCTTTAACCTTCTCCATCTTTACCATCCAAAGGTCAAAGTCCTTAAGGAAACTCACGGATCTCACTAGCCTTGTACCGTCAGTGAGATAGCCAAGGTTGAAATTTGGCAATGGAGATTCTTTAGCAGCAGTGGTAAGGAGTTTAGGGAAGCTCTTTTGCCCTAACGGCCTTGTTCTCCGGTAAGAAGGCAAAAATTCACTCAGTCTCTCGTCAAAGGTTCCAACCTGAGCTACAGACCTAAAAGCGTGCAGGGTTTATCTGAAAAAATTAAAGGAATCATTATCTGAGATTTATAGATGCTCCTCGTAGCTTCAGTGGTAGGTTTCGGTACACATTGGCGGTTCTCCACCAATTGAGGGCCAGTAATGTTTGCAAAAGGAGGGATGGCTTGTATGAACTGAGTAACCCGACCTTTCTAGGTTTTCTTGTCCTGAACGTTGGATTGAGAAGATGCCATTGTTGAAAGAAATGAAAGAAAATGGGTTTTTCCTCTAAGTTTGGGGGAAGAAAACTGAAGAAAGAATGCTTGAGATTCTGGAAAGTGTAAAAAATTTACGAAATGGTGAAGGAAGTTATTTATAGGCGTTTAGGAATCCTAAAGGTTTAAATCCACCGTTGAAGTTCATCAAATAGTGGGACGCGTGTTTTGTTTTGAGAAATGATGCGTGTTGGCAGTTATGTTTAGATTGCAAAACATACGTTTTCAAGACAAAGTAATGATAAATACGACTGAAAAGACGTTTAAGGATTTATCATAATGGCGTGATATCATAAGCGTGGAAGAAAAGAGAGTGAATAGTTAGCCACTAAACAAGTAGTGGGGTGTTCAGGCAAAACCATGCAAAGTAACACGCGTCGAAATGGTTAGAAAAAATGACCTTCCTACCAAGACTGGCGAAAGGACATTTCTTGGGGGCAATTTGTTAGCTATCATTTTCGACGCTAGTGAAAGTCAGAATCATCTTAAGTTAAAATGTCACTTTAGCACATGTGAAGGTTTCGGCACGACTATGAAGAAATCCAAGTCGAAGAAAGGTGGACAAAGTTTCTAAAAAAAATACTAAGTGTTGGAAACATTCTCGACCAAGATCATGCTGAAGGGAGCGCAAGGCAGTTACTATCAAAATGGGAGGGAATTCTTAATGTCTAAATTCAAAGTGATAGTGGGCGAACGTGGGAGAAGTTAAAGACTGAGAAAAGCGCCAAAAAGACATGTTGTGAAGCCTCAACCGTGATCTAAGTAGTTACTTTTTAGCACTATAAATAGGTGTTATTTTTATGTAATATGGGTGTTCATTCATTTCTGTACTAGTCACTCCATACAACTCAAAGTACCCGCGTGTAGAGAAACGAGTTAGCGAGAATGTACGTGATACAACACCAACCTTTTTTCCTTAATGCAATTTACTCGTTCTTGCCATTTACTTGTTGCTCTTTAACCTTCAGCTTTTACATTTAAATTGTTTTACAAGCTTTTCCTCAACTTTAGAATATCTTTACATTCCATGCAATTTAACTTCTTGCACCTTTACTTTCAAGGATCTCCTAGTCGAATGTGGAGTTCAGATTAGAATCTTTTGCACATCTATTTTCAAAGTTAGTTATCTTTTGCGCATTTACTTTCAAAAGCAATCTACTTTCTTGCACATTTATCTTCAACGTCATTTACTTTTCAAAGATCCCCTAGTCGAATGTGGAGTCCAGATTAGCATCTTTTGCACCTTTAACATTAAATGCCATTTAACTTTTCTACACCTTTATTTTCAAAGATTCCATAGTCGAACACGGAGTTCAGATTATAGTCTTTTGCACATTTACATTATTGTCTTTATTTTCAAAGTCATTTACTTTTAAAAGCTTTTACATTACTGCACTTTTACATTCTTTCCTTTTAACCTTCGACACATTACTTGCTTTCTTTTAATCTTCCAGTCATCTTACTTTCCAAAGATTTCATAGTCGAACGTAGAGTTCAACTTAGGGTCTTTTTTGCACACTTAGCACATGTTCTAGGATTTAGTATGGTCGATCCTGCAAGTTGGTCAATTTTATCCTAAATTGATAGACCATCAGTTGTTTACCAAAATTCACAGTAAACAATACTGTGCCACGCCCTCTTTTTGTTAGAACACAGATTGGTTCTTAATATATCTCAATATTTTGATGATAACATTAATGAAATTTTGTATAGAGAAAATATATACTCTAATTTTGTTCAAGTGTTTTGTTTCAGATATCAAATAAATATTCATCTGAAGACAAAAAAAAAAGAATTCCTTTGAACATTATATAATGCAAAGCTCTGAGTATAGAAAGCGCAGCACTAAAGACTCTGAGCAAAGCTACAGAAGACTCTGAAGCGCTACCTACAGAAGACTATGAGCGCAGAGTATAAAGATTCAGTATATTCAGAAGACTCTGTGAGAACTCAACACTGCAACCTACAGAGGCTCTGAGAATCAAGTCAACTCTGATCATTCTTTCACGCTAAGCACTTTGCTGCAAAACTCTGGATAGAGTGACTCTGATAAAGAAGAACATGGAACATCATCAGAGGATCTGATGCAAGATTATTTTTCATGTCTGTTCATTTGAAAAGATATTGTTCAAGAAAGATACGTTGCTAAACCCAATGTCTACCAACGACACTATTTCTCATTCGTGTATGGCACATGAATTCAGGCAAAAAGGGAATGTCAAATCAAGACGAAAAGTATTTGTCCTTTCTGTCTACATCCTACAGTACTTTCATCTACACATTGTTTGAGAAAGTGGAGTATATAAAGAAATCTCCATCAACACTTTAAAAACAATCCAAGGAACATTAAAAAAACAATCAACGTAGAAACTCATACAAAGAAAAACACAAGTACATCAAACATCTTTCTACATCAAACACTAAGTTTTATTTGTTCTTCATTTTGTGTAAAAATCAAAGTTGTGATAATAGTTTTTTAGAAGCACTTAAACACATTGTATTCTATCTTTGTAAAAGTTCCTTGAGAGACCAAGTTGTGGTCAGGATTCTTGAGAAGACTAAGACAGTTTGTCTTAGTGATATCACTGTAATCAGGTTTTGATTTAGTGGATTAAGTCCTTGTTTGAGAAAGGCAAAATCACCTTGGCGGGTGGACTGGAGTAGTTTGAGTTCAAACGAACCAGGATAAAATATCTTGTTATTTTCTATTATCATAGTTGTTTTTGAAACCCTTATTCAACCCCCCCCCCCCTTCTAAGTGTTTTTCCTACCTTCACTTTTTCACCTTAGCATCCCATTTTTTTTTAATTCTTATTTTTTTTTGAAATTGGGACTCAAAGCCCATTCGTTGCTTTGTATCTCAATACACCCTTGTATCGCATGCATCTTCCCTTTTATTTTATTTTTTTAGCTAATTGTTTAATTGATAATTGTTAATTCAAAAACATAAAGATAAAATAAAATCAATCACAATTAAAATCTATTTTTTTTCTTCCAAATAATCAATAAAAAAAACTTGATCAACATAAGTCATTTTCAAAACAAAAACATTTCATCATTCTTTCATTTAATTTCAAAACTATTTCATTTTTAAATCAAAAACATTTTTAATTCCAAACCAAAAACCATCAAAATACTTTATCAACATCTAGTCTTTTTCAAACTTAATCAAAAGCGCATCAAATCAATTCCATAATTAAATTGGTTGAAAAAGGATTAGTTTGGACGTAGTATCCTCTCTTTTTCCTTGGTATTTGAATGATAGTCTTAATAAGCTTACAATTCGAATACTCATATTCCATTCAATACACAATAATTAATAGAATTTATTTTGGTTCTTATTGGATGAAAAATGATTAGTTTGACGTAATTATCCATCATCTTCCCTGAATATTTGAATACTAACCATAATTAGCTTGTTGTTTGAATACTTGTCTTTCGTTAGGGACTTACGCCTTAATCTGTCTCACAAATTTTATAAATTATTTGGATAAAAAAGTATTAGTTGGACATATTTGTTTATCTTCTTCCCTGAGTATTTGAATGTTAGCCGTAATTATCTTGTTGTTTGAATACTCGTGATCCACCTAAAACCATCCAATAATTCAAACTATCTTTTCCCACCTTAGCGCGACCACAAACTTTTCACAAACAAAATTTTTTTTACCATTCTACAACAATACAAACAACCGCTTAAGCCTCCCGTGCGCGAGCATACAAGCAACGTTTAACCGCTAGAATACGATCAAACAAATCCATTCTACCGTACTACAAACAAACGCTTAAGCCTCCCATGCGCGAGCACACAAGCAACATTTAAACACTAGAATGTGACCCAAAATAACGTTCACTAAAATCAACCAACAAAAAATTATTTGCTATTCAGAACTACGTAGTTTTGAATTCCTTATCGCACATAAGGATACGTAGGATCAAGACTTGCAATCTTATCAAGCACCCTAATGCAAAACCTAAAAAATATATTTTCCCCATCTTCATATTTAAATAACACATAGTAAAAATTAGAAGAAAAAAATAACATCATGCTAACATTATATTCGCAAAACTAACTAAATGGTTCCTATTGAGTACAACAAATGTGAGGGGTGTTGATACCTTCCCCTCGCATAACTAACTCCCAAACTCGAATTTGGTTGCAACGGCCAATTTTTAATTCTTTAAGGGTTTTATCGATATTTTCTCTTTCCTTTTGGAATAAATAAACTTTGATGACAAATTTTTTGCATTTCGAGCATTTCGTTACGTCCAGGTATTTTTCGCGCCGCAAAACCTAATTGCAAGTTCTTTCACTATATGCATCTAATAAAGCTGCATGATGATAGATAGCTTGTTCCATGAAGTTATTTCCTTGGAGCTTGTTCCAAGGTGGATATTTGTAGTATTGGATTGAACTCCAGCCTCGGCAAAGGGGATTCGACTAGGGTCAAATGTGCATGTTATAGTCAAAGTCCGCTCAAGCATGCAATGGTGTAAGTTAGTTATGTGTTATAGTATGTAATAAATATAAATGTCATGTATGACTGTTATCATCATACATAACATGCATATACTAGTAGTCTATATATAGGTTGTTCTCTCACTTGTTAGGAGAGAGAGAGATAGATGTTGGTTGTTATTCACTTGTAATCTTTTAACTCTAATTAAGAGGTTGATTGTTCTCTCTTTCTCTCTCTCTCTCTCTCTCTCTCTCTCTCTCTCTCTGTGAATTGAATAGTTTCTTTTTTGATCAAGAACTCTCTCTTTCTCATGGATTTACTTCATGTTATTAACATTATTTTTCTTAATAATTATCATGAAAGTGGATCAAGTGTAAGATAGCCGGTTTCAGCTATTATTTATTCCACTGGATGAAAAATCCAAAGGATTTCTTTGGAGGTACAAGATGTGTTGGGAAAAAACAAACAAATAATAGAAAAAAGGAACACAATTATAGAACAATAACATGATGTGGTTACTCCAAAATCGGAGAAAACGTCACGGTCGTTGTCAATAGACAACCAGAGAATAAAACTATGTAAAAATTATTACAACACATAATATACCCTTAACTAACCCAGACCCCAGTACACCCACACCCTCCAAATCAAATATTTAGCTACATCTCACAACACTCATATACAAGAGTATAAGAGAACAAATAAATTAAAATACAAGCTCAAAGTGCTTTCGACTGGTGTATCTTAAATTAAAGAACTTGAATTATATATATAGATTTGGACTCCCTCTTCATTCACAAAACTAAGTGATGTGAGACTTCAAAGAACTGACATTACACACACACACACACACACACACACGCATACACACACATACACACACACACACACACACACACACACACACATACTTGGATTCTCTCTTCATTCACAAAACTAAGCGATCTGGGACTTCTTCAACATGCATGTTTTCAATCAACCCCAAGAATATTCACCTTGATTGAAAATAATACATTAACTTTTATTGTTTTCACCGACAATCATACTCTACCATAAAGAGTATCAACATGTATATTTTCAACCAATATCAAAAATATTCACCTTGATTAAAAATAATACATCAACTTTAATTGTCTTTACTGACAATCATACTCCACCATAAAAAGTATAGTCACTTGAAACTACATCATTCCAAGAAATTTCATTGTCTTCACCGACAATAATAATTTTAAGAACTGTCATACTCTCTCATGAATAATATATTTTACTTGAATATAAACCACTTCATGAATTTCACATTGTTATCATCGACAATCATATACTTTATCATGAAGAATAAATTTCATTTGAAGCTAAACCACTACAAGATTTTTCACATTGTCCTCACCGAAAATTATAGTTTTAAAAACAATCATACTCTCTCATGAAGAATATATTTCACTTGAAGATAAACCAATTCAAGAAATTCACATTGTCATCACCAATAATCATATACTTTATCATGAAGAATACATTTCACTTGAAGGTAAACCACTCCAAGAATTTCACATTGTCATCACCAACAATCATATACTTTATCATGGAGAATACATTTCACTTGAAGATAAACAAATTCAAGAGTTTCACATTGTCATCACCAACAATCATATACTTTATCATGAAGAATACATTTCACTTGAAGGTAAACCACTCCAAGAATTTTATAGGTCAAAAACTAAGTTGAAAACTTATGGTGCAACTTTCTTGTTGGCAGTAAGCTTTTCAATCGCTGACATAATCTCTCACCTTGTGTAACTTTGATTGTATCAACATATCTTTGACTTAAACTTTCTGAAATTCTGGTATCAGATATTATATGTCGAAGGAGATGTTCACGATACAAATATCTGTTTGTCAAGAACAAAGAACACAACTAAATAAATAACAATTAAAAGAGACACAACAATTGTTAACCTAGTTCAGTGAAAACACACCTACATCTGGGGGCTACCATGCCAGGAAGGAAATTCACTAACAGTAGAATTAATTTAGAGCTAAAATCCCAGTTTACAACTCCTCACTTAATCTCTACCCATGCAATTTTTTCCTAGAACCCATTAGACAAGAGACACCTCTCACTCTCCCTCAATCACAACAGTGATAACTTTCAATATACAAAGAAGACTTTAGAATACACTCTTCAAAGTCACAACTTGATCTTGCTTAAAAGCTTTAATCAAGTAAAATACACTCTTGCTTAAAAGCTTTGAGTGAACAATTTACAATTAACAACCTAGTCCAATTCACACATTTAACAATGAGTGAATGGCTCACAAAACTAACACACACACGAAGCCTAAATCTTAAATAGATGCAAACACTTTTTAATCATTGCTTCACTAATTTTCAAGCTAGGGTTTCGCCTCCTTAAATAGCAATGCAGAATGGGCTTGGGCTGTGGCAAAAGTAACAGCAGTCTTGGGGAGATTCCAATCTTCATCAAAACCAGATTTGATTTGATCAATCAGATCCAATCAAATCAATCTCCCAATCTTCAAACATTCTTCTGAAAATAACTTCAAATTAAATCCAATGTGATCCATAATAAATGAACAGAAACGCCTACAGTAAGTCACAAGAAGCTCGTATATTATGTACTGAAAAAGTGTAGTCAGCTTGCACAAAAAGATATGGGCACATAAAACCATTCATACTGAATGCTTAGCCATGATTGTCAAGACATATTATTTGGCATCATAGAGAAAAGACCTGATACAAAACACAAAACAACCTGTTGTTCTTGACAGACAGATGTCACGACATCCTGTAGGACATCTTTTGATTACTTCTAGTTTTACCAAAATTCCTGCCAATTAAGAACTAACAAACTCCCCCTTTGGCTAATTTTGGCTAAAACAAATCACAAGAAAAACACCAGAAAAGAGTATAGCACAACAGAAAAACTATATATCAAGGAGAATAAATACAAAACTCCCCCTCAACAGATGCAAACAATAAAACAACATCCCACAAACTCATCAGCCTTTAGCAACCTGCAAAGCACAATCCCAAACACACAAGCATACAATTAACTAAGCTACTATAACAATCATCAACCTGATATGTAGAACACAATAGTCCGGACAGGAACAAACACACAACTAGCAGGATAAACATCCTGTCAAATAGATCATCCCAGCAGCCACCAATCTCACACCTGCTAAACATACCAGCACAACTAGCCAAGATAAAGTATACAACAAAGTATACAACCAATCTAACTAATCTTCCAACTTCTAACCAGCCACACCTGTTACCTGTTAGAGACATATACCAAGCTGTATATACATATACCAAGCTGTATATAATATACAACTAATCTTCTCCCCCTTTTTAGCCACAAATCTTTAGATCATAAACTAAAGATAGCATAGATCAATCAGTTAGAGACAAACAAGTTAAGGGCATGGAGACCCAAAGAATATTACAACCCAAGAGGATCATGCAGAGCACCAACACCAATCTATTCTGCTAAGGCAGACAACAGTACCAACAACCCAGCCAAAAAAACAACAAAAACAAATTCAAATAGCCAAAACAAACATCAAACCACCAAAGCAAACAACTTAACCCTCATTCTCAGAAGCAGAATTGGATCCAACTTCTTCAACATCAGTTGGGACATCTTCATTACCATCTTCTTCATTTCCATCTTCAGACTCCTCCCCAGACCCAGCATCACTAACATCATCAATATTTGCAGCATCATTTTCAAGGCATTGAATTAATGATTCCAACTTGATCTTTCTTGCCGTGGCAGTATTAATAGTTTCCCCTAATTCCCTACAAGTAGGGCTGGCAATGAACCGAACCAACTCGAAAATAGTTCGGAATTCGATTCGATAATTAAATCGTTGAACTAGGTTCATGAACCAAATGAGTTGAGTATGAGCGAAAAATTAAGTTCGTTAACTAAATGAGATGAACTTGAACTATAAATAGTTCGACTCGTTAGATTCATAAGTCAACTCGATTACATATGAGAAGAATTATACCGTCTTTAAGATTAGGTTTAAATATTTACTCCAAATCTTAGACAAATTTAATCTTCAATTTAGTAGTTTTTGAATTAGACTCTCAAATGTATCTCTTGAAAGTTGTGTAGGTTTTGAATTAGTAGATTTCGAAGATAAAGTTAAATTTCAATATGATAACTTTTATTTTATTTTAATATTTTATTTTAAAAAAAATATATTTATTTAAAATGTCAAATATACTAAAAAATAGATAAATTTTAAAAAATAGTTTTTAAGTCCGTGAATCATGTGAGCTGAACCTAATGAGATGAACCTAACGAGTTGAGCCGAACTGTTCGTGAACTTATAACGAGTCGAGTTTGAGCTTAAAAAAAAGTTCGTGTCGAACTCGAACTCGAACTCGAACAATTTTTAACGAGTCGAGCCGAGCTGAGGTGAGTTCGACTCAACTCGACTCGACTCATTTCCAGCCCTACCTACAAGTCTCTTTTAGCTCATCAATGATTCTTGCTTTTGAAGCAGTGGCTTTCTCAGCAGATGTCAGAACAATATCTAGAACATGTCTTCCAGTAAAGAGTTTATAGTGGAGGGACAACACAGATTCTCTCTTGCTAGCAACATCATTGGAGTTCAGAATCCCAGAGTGTTGATTCAAAATAATCTCACAGATGAGGGAGGGGAAGGCAATAGGCAGCGTGATGGCACTTGAAGTATAATGCTTAACAATTTGATCAAAAATGTACAATCTATAATCAAAATTAACCTTGGTACCTACAACATAAATGAACCTACCAAGCCCAACAACAATGGTGGAGGTGTGGTTGGTAGGCACCCAATTTGCAGCCCCAATCCTGTGAAAGATGGGATATTTTACACTGAGTTGTCCAGCAGACAACTTACCTTTTGAAGGCCATGCTTTGACTTCATTGGCAGTGATTACCTTGCAAACTTGGTTGTCTGAAGCAGACAATTCTTCCTTACCATCATTTGCTCGTACCAAAAATCTGTTGATCACAGCTGAAGAGAACTTCACACACTTCCCTCTAACAAAAACCTTCATATATTCTTTGTTGTTCCTGTCAGTAATGGAATCAGGGATGTTCACAATGAATTACTTTACCAGTCCTTCATAACATTTAGAGAAGCCAATGACTGTTTTGAGCAATCCAACATCATTGATTAAGTCCATTACTTCCTTGATTTCTAGAGCATCTCTTCCCAGCTCCCTTTCCAGAGCAATCCTTCTTTGACATCTCACCAAAGACAATTTCATCAACATAGATTTGAGCAATCATGAGTTTTCCCTCCTTTTCTTTGATAAACGAGGTCTTATCTATGCCACCTTTTCTATATCCATTCTCAACAAGAAACTATGTTAGTCTTTCGTACCATGCTCTAGAGGCTTGCTTTAGGCCATACAGGGCCTTTTTCAACTTGAAGACATGATTATGAAAGGTTGGATCAACATATCCTTTAGGTTGTTCCACATAGACTTCTTCACTTAAGTAACCATTTAAAAAGGCACTTTTGACATCCATTTGAAGCAACTTGATATTCAGAATGCACGCAACTCCCAGAAGAAGTCTGATGGATTCAAGTCTAGCTACAGGAGCAAAGGTTTCATCAAAATCAATCCCTTTAATCAGAGTATATCCTTGAGCAACCAACCTGGATTTGTTCCTAGTGACCACTCCCTTTTCATTAGTTTTATTCTTGTAAACCCATTTGGTTCCAATGACATTTGTTCCTTCAGGCCTTGGCACAAGATCCCAAACTTTATTCCTTTTGAATTCTCCCAATTCCTCTTGCATGGGATTTATCCAGAATTCATTAGTAAAAGCTTCCTTGATGTTCTTAGGTTCAATACTTGACACAAAGCAGGAGCTTGAGACAATTTCTCTAGATCTAGTGGTTACCCTTTTGTTCGGATCACCTATGATAAGAATAAGGTGGTCTTTCTGAATTCTGATAGAAGGTCCTTTATTAACGGGTTCAGCCTCAGTGATGGTGGGATTATAGTCATTGTTGTCGTCTTCAGATTCAGCTGAGATATCAAATGAAGTTCCAACATCTTCTGGGACATCAGTTTCCTTATGCATGTCATCTATGACAACATTGATAGGTTCCATCATTGTATTAGTCCTGTAGTTAAAGACTCTATAGGCTCTACTGTTGGTAGAATAGCCCAAGAATATCCCTTCATCACTCTTAGGATCCATCTTTCTTCTATGGTCACGATCAGAGAGAATGTAACACTTGCTTCCAAACATATGAAAGTATTTAACAATAGGTTTTCTTCCTTTCCAAATTTCATACAGAGTGGTCATAGTTCCTGTTTTTAAGGTCACTCTGTTATGAACGTAGCAGGCAGTGTTCATGGCTTCAGCCCAGAAATGATAAGGAAGTTTCTTAGCATGGATCATTGCTCTGGATGATTCTTGGATAGTTCTATTCTTTCTTTCCACGACTCCATTTTGTTGAGGGGTAATAAAAGAAGAGAATTCTTGGTTAATTCCTTCAGTGGAGCAAAATTCAGCAAATTTCTGATTTTCAAATTCCTTCCCATGATCACTTCTTATTCTGACAATTTTACTTTCTTTTTCTCTTTGAAGTTTCTGATACAGTTCTTGAAAAACATCAAATACTTCAGATTTTTCTCTTATAAATTGGATATTGCTAGTCACCACTAGCTTCTCAGAGAAGGTAGGAAACCCCAAGGTGTCAACTTTGAAGCGAAATTGCAGCAACAGATCAAAGATAAAGGTAACGACCAAAAGATCTCAAAGACAACAACCAGACACACAGAGACCAAAACCAAAATGCAAATAAACGCGTATGCTGGTATGATGCTGTATGTAAAATGCAGACCGACCCGCATGAACAAAGGAAAGCAAAACAAGGAAAACACAGAAAGGACTCGTCACGCTGAGTCTCAATGCTTCAAGTTAGGCGACACCTCCTCTTTTTGGCGTAGATAACGATCTTTCCAATAGTATCCTTGTAACCTTGTAGTGGAGAAGTCTTGGCTTAAGAGCCGAAATTACTGTCGGACGCATCTAGTTTGGTCAACGGTGACAACAAACCTTCACAACTTTGAGAACTGTGCAATGTTATCATATTACCTCTAGAACTCTTCAATTGTTGTCAAATTGTGTTTTCTTTTTAAAACAAAATTTTAAGTTTTTCAAAACGCTTTGCTTTTCGAGAAAATTCTTATTAACGAAAAAGTGAAATTGCATAACAAAAACAGAGGATCATAACAATGATTGGCCAAAAATCTGATTTTATTGATAGACAAGAATTTTACAAAAGGCAAAGCCTTGGGAACTTATAAATTTGAAAAATGGAAAACAGAAAAGGTTACAGAATCCCATAATAATCCGGCCCTTTTAACTGTCAGTTCACTTGCTTCGCTGCTTCTGACGAGAATGACAGCCGTTGATCTTTCTTCTGATACCTTGCACAAGACTCTGCCCCGGCGTTCGCCAGCTTTTAATCATTGGGCTTCCATCTTGTCGAAGTAGTGGAGTCTCCTTTCTAGGTTTTCTGCTTTAGGCATAGTATTTTCTCACTGCATCTGAGTTGATGGGATACTTGAGTTGTTCGCCATCCATGGTCTCAAGAATTAGAGATCCTCCGGAGAAGACAATTTTTACAATGAAGGGGCCATCGTAGTTGGGCATCCACTTGCCGCGCATGTCTTTTTGAGTTGGTAGGATTTTTCTAAGCACAAGCTCTCCTTCCCTATACTCTTTTGGACGAACCTTCTTGTTGAACGCTCTTATCATTCTTTGTTGATAGATTTGACTGTGACACATGGCCGTCATTCTTTTCTCATCAATGAGATTCAATGAGTCGAACCTTTCTTTTATCCATTTGTCTTCATCGAGCTTTGCTTCTGTTAAGATCTTTAAAGAAGGTATTTTGACTTTGATGGGTAGCACAACGTCCATCCCATATACTAAGGAAAAGGGAGTCGCCCCTGTCGAAGTTCGCACTGGTGTCCGATATCCATGAAGAGCAAATGGTAACATCTCATGCCAATCCTTGTAGGTTATAACCATCTTCTACCCTATTTTCTTGATATTTTTGTTTGCAGCCTCAACTGCGCCATTCATCTTAGGTCTGTAAGGAGACGAATTGTGATGTTTGATCTTGAAATCGTCACAGAGTTCCTTCATTGTTTTGTTGTTTAAATTCGACCCATTGTCAGTAATGATCTGGTTAGGAATACCGTATCGACAGATGATCTCCTTTTTGATGAAGCGAGAAACCACTTGCTTTGTCACGTTCGCATACGACGCTGCCTCCACCCATTTGGTGAAGTAATCAATTGCAACCAGGATGAAGCGATGGCCGTTGGAAGCTTTTGGTTCTATTGCCCCAATCATATCTATGCCCCACATTGTAAAAGGCCATGGTGATGTCATCACATTGAGAGGATGTGGAGGGACATGCACTTTATCAGCATAGACTTGACATTTGTGACACTTTCGAGCGAAGAGTATGCAGTCCGTCTCCAAAGTTAACCAGAAGTAGCCTGCCCTTAGGATTTTCTTAGCCATAGCGTGGCCGTTGGCATGGGTGCCAAACGTTCCCTCGTGCACCTCGGTCATTATGAGATTCGCCTCGTTTTCATCAACACATCTAAGTAGAACCATGTAATGGTTTCTTTTGTATAAGGTACCGTTGCTGGTGAAGAATTTAGATGACAATCTTCGTATTGCTCTTTTGTCAATTCTGGATGCGTCAGCTGGATATTCTTGATTTTGAAGAAAGTTCTTGATATCGTGGAACTACGGTTTCGCAACAGTTTCTTCATCTATTGTCATGACATATGCAGGTATTGTCCTTCTTTCAATGCGGATCAGAGGCGCCTCGTTAACAAATTGGACCTTCCACATCGATGCCATCATAGCCAGTGCGTCAACAATGTAATTTTCCCTTCTCGGTACATGCTTGAAGGTAATTTCATCAAAATATTCAGCCATCTCCAAGATATGAGTTTTGTAAGGGATCAATTTTTCATCCCTGGTTTCCCATTCTCCTTTGAGTTGGTAGATCACTAAAGCAGAATCACCGATCACTTTCAAGATTTTGATGCGAAGATCGATAGCGGCTTCCAACCCTAAGATGCAGGCTTCATACTCGGCTATGTTGTTCGTACACGATAAACAAAGTCGGGCTGTGACGGCAGTATACCCTCCAGTTGTATTTTTCAACACAGCTCCGACACCATGTCCATTCTTGTTTGATGCTCCATCGAACATCATTTCCCAGCGGGATCCAGGCTCGGGACCTTCTTCCGGACCAGGCTCTGGTTTTGTGCGTTGAATATACATCACATCTTCATCAGGAAAATCAAACTTGAGTGGTTGATAATCTTCCATAGGATGCTCTACGAGGTGTTCTGACAAGACACTTCCCTTGATAGATTTTTGAGCAACATACTGAAAATCGTACTCTGATAAGAGCATATGCCATCTGGCTAATCTTCCTATTTGAGCTGGCTTTTCAAAGATGTACTTGATGGGATCCATCTTAGAAATCAGCATTGTGGTGTGACAAATCATGTACTGTCTCAGACGCTTGGCGGCCCATGCTAAGGCCCAACAGGCTTTTTCCAGGGGAGAGTAACGACTCTCGCAATCGGTGAACTTCTTGCTCAGATAGTAGATTGTGTGTTCTTTCTTTCCTGACTCATCAGTCTGGCCTAAGACACAACCCATTGAATCTTCTAGTACTGTCATATACATGAACAAAGGTCTTCCGGGTACAGGAGGAATCAACACCGGAGGTTCTTGTAAGTATTGTTTGATTTTCTCAAATGCGGCCTGGCAGTTTTCATTCCATACTACTGTCTGATCTTTTCGTAACAACTTGAAGATCGGCGTGCAAGTAGGAGTTAAATTAGAGATGAATCTGGAGATGTAATTCAGACGTCTGTGGAAGCCTCTGACTTGTTTCTCTGTTTTAGGAGCAGGCATCTCCTGGATTGCTTTAACTTTGTCGGGGTCTACTTCAATTCCTTGTTGACTAATGATGAAACCAAGTAACTTGCCTAAGCGAACTCCGAAGGTGCATTTTGCTGGATTTAACCTTAGTTGATACTTTCGAAGTCTCAAATAGCCTCAACAGATGATCCAAGTGGTCTTCTTCACTTTGGGACTTTGCGATCATATTATCCACGTATACTTTGATTTCTTTATGCATCATATCATGAAAGAGTGTGACCATGGCTCTCTGATACGTTGCCCCTGCGTTCTTCAAACCGAAAGGCATAACCTTATAACAATAGGTTCCCCAAGGTGTGATGAAGGTTGTCTTCTCCATGTCAGCTGGATCCATTTTTATCTGATTATAACCAGAAAATCCGTCCATGAATGAGAATACTGCGAAGCTGGCTGTATTATCCACCAAAGTGTCAATATGTGGTAGAGGGAAGTCGTCCTTCGGACTTGCTTTGTTTAAATCCCTGTAATCGACGCACATCCTGACCTTGCCATCCTTCTTTGGGACTGGTACGATGTTTGCCACCCATTCTGGATATTTAGATACTGCTAAAAAGCCTGCATTAATTTGTTTCTTGACTTCGTCTCGGATTTTAAGAGCCATGTCTGGTCTTGACCAGCAAAGTTTTTGTTTGACCGGAGGACACTCTGGTTTCAGGGGGAGCTTGTGCATAACAATGTCGGTATCCAACCCTGGCATGTCTTGATAAGACCAAGCAAATATATCGACATAATCTCTGAGGATCGCTATCAGCTTGCTTTTGATCTCGGGCCCCAATGATGCCCCAATCTTGACTTCTCTTTTTTCTTCCTCTGATCCTAAGTTAATGACCTCAGTCTGCTCTTTGTATGGTTGGAGATACACATTTTCATATTCAGCCATTCTCTTCAACTCTTCTGGGACTTCTAACTCTTCATCATTCTCTTCTTCAGCTTGAAAGACAGATGAACCACAAGTGGAAGGAGCCGAAGGATCATAGGATTCTGTGGTGGATGGAGGTATTCTGCATGTTTTCTTTTTGGGAACAATTAGACACACACACAGTCATGCAGATGAAAGGTTTTTTTTTTTTTCAAAAAGATTGTCATTTTTCCTTTTAACAAAAAGAGTGAAAATGATGCGCAAAATAATAAACAAGAGTTTTAACAAAAACACTTTTTCATTAATGATTTTCAAATTGCAAAGTGGCCCAATACAAAATAATTCGCAGGCCTTGGGCAAGACCAGGAATTTTTAAAGAAAAATACAAAGCTAACAAGCAGAGTGAATTACTCTAAAGGTAAAAAGATGGGAATTTCCACAGCCTCCCAGTTGCGCAAAGCTGTTCCTCCACTAGTTATTAGATGATCCAGATTACCATCCTCATCTTCAGCAATGATGGCGTTGATTTGTACTCCGCCACTGGTGAATATCTCATTCAAAGACTTCTTCTTCATGGTGCTTTCCTCTGGCTCGCCTTCTAGAGTTGGTTTGTAACCCAACCCTTGTCGATCATTTTTGGCTCGAGTGTTGACTTTGATGACCTCCCCTCATCCCAATGGGATTCCAGCTCTCAGTGCCTCCTTGATACTCTGAACAGAGGTGAATGATGGCCTGCGGGTTATGTCTGATTCGTCAACTAGAACAGCGTGAGCTATTTCTAGTGCTTGGAAGGCTGTCTCAAGAGAATCTTCTTCGACTTTGATATACCGGAATGAGGACAAATTGCTCACCATTAAATCTTCTTCTCCATGAACAATGACCAAATGGTCATCCACAACAAACTTCATTTTCTGGTGTAGAGTAGAAGTAATAGCGCCAGCTGCGTGGATCCATGGTCTTCCTAGTAAACAACTGTAGACCGAATTAATATCCATCACCTGAAAGGTGACTTCAAAGATTTGTGGTCCGATCAAGATAGGAAGATCAACCTCTCCTATCACGGCTCTCCTAGATCCATCAAGTGCCTTCACTATGAGAGAAGTTGGCCTCATGGTAACACCTTGATAAGCCAGCTTGGCTAATGTCCTTTTAGGCATTACGTTGAGCGCTGATCCTGTGTCAACAAGGACCCTGGACAGTGTGTCTTCCCCGCATTTGATCGACACGTGTAGAGCACGATTGTGCTTACGTTTCTCAGCTGTCAGATCGTTGTCGTCAAAGCTCAGCGTGTTGCAGGCAGTGATGTTTGCTACAATGGAGTCAAATTGCCCCACTGTAATATCTTTGGTAACATGGGTTTGTGTCAAGATTTTGAGCAAAGCCTGGCGATGAGCCGGAGAGCTTAAGAGTAAAGCCATGACCGAGATCTTAGATGGTGTTTGATTTAGTTGGTCCACCACCCTGTAATCACTTCGTCTGATGATTCTTAGGAACTCTTCTTCATCATTTTTGACGTTTTCTTTTCCTTTAACTAAAGGTTCTTTAGTGACAACTGCCTCTGGAATTGGCTTCTAGGGAACAACAACTTTCGGAATAGAAATTGCTGGCGGAGGAGCCACATTGTATGTCCGAGGTTGGTATATGCAACCACTCCGGGTCATCTTGCTTCCACCGGCAATGTTAGCTACATTTGCGGGCTTCCTTTCTTTGAATATTCCCTCGCACCACGAATGGTCCTGCTTCGGTGTTATAGCCCTTGGGTGAGGTTTGGATCCTCCCCTTGGTTCAAACCTGGCTTGTCCCCTCCCGAATTTCGGGGGTGCATCGTCGTGGAATACCGGCTGAACGTTCTTGTAGTAGTAGTTGTTGTTATTATTTCTGAACACAGCTCTTTTGTTGGGCTCTTCTGGCATGTTAAACACAGGTTCGATGACTGAAACATCTTCCCCCTTTTTCCTGTGAGCAATTTCTAACATCCCTTGTTCGATCATTGCTCGAATGTCTTTCTTCACAACGTCACAACCTTCTGGATTCAGCATGCACTCTTTGCAGTCTTTGTGAGATGTCTTAAACGCCCATGCTTGAGCGAGACGTTTGTGTAGGTCTTCCAATGGCACCTTGATCTCACCAATAGTGGTAACTTTCTTGTCTTCTGACCCTTCACCTTCTTCAGTAATGGCATTGACTCCACCATGATTTGGCAGAGGGTTGTTCTTTACGTTTGGATGATTATCTTCAAAGGACATAATTCTTTTTTCAATCAATTCCCGAACAAGGTGCTGCAGTGCGAAGCAACCTTCAAGATCGTGGCCTGGAGCATTCTCATGAAATAAGCAGCGAGCGTTGGCATTGTAATAGAACGGGAGTGGATTAGGTGGAGCACCTAATTTTCTTGTTTTGACCAACCCTTTTTCTATCAACATGGGGAACAGATCGGTGTAGCTCATCAGAATAGGCTGTATTTTTGGCCTATTTGCCTGGTAATTCGCCCTTGGAGCCCTGTTCTGAGGGTGTTGACCTTGCAGATGATGGTATTGTTGTTAATTGTTGGAGTGATATTGGTGCTGATTGCCAGAATGATATTGGTGTTGATTGTTGGATGCCCCAGGCTGGGGACCCTGCTGTGATGACGGCTGAAAAACAGGAGTCACCGCTGCTATATATGATGATGGATGGTACTGCTGGCGATGGCTCCTGGAGTTCTGTGCATTTTTCCCATAAGTTATCGCACTCACATCCCCCTATTTATTCTTGTGAAAATTGCTGACCGGCTTCTTTGTTGTACTGGCGCTTGAGTTAGCGTTTGGAGTAGCCACCTTTCCACTCTTTAAACCCGCTTCGACTTTGACCCCCACTGCCACAATATCAGAGAAGTTAGTTGTGACACTGCTGATCAGTCGTTCATAGAATTCTGGCCGAACTGTATCTGCAAACTAGTCTGCCAACTCCTTTTCAGTCAGGGGTGGCTCCACTTGAGCTGCAGTTCCGCGCCATCTTTGCGCATACTCTTTAAAGGTTTTAGTATTCTTCTGCGTCATGCTGAGAAGCTGACGATGGTCGAGAGCTAAGTCCATGTTGTACTTGTACTGCTGAATAAAAGCATATGAAAGGTCTTGGAAACTATGGATCTTTGCTTGATCCAAACTGAGATACCATTTAGCCGAAGCTCCTTTTAGACTATCTTGAAAACAGTGTACCAACAGCTTGTCATTTTCAATATGCGGAGCCATCCGCCTACAGTACATGATTAGGTGTACTTTGGGACAGGTAGTCCCCTCATATTTGTCGAATACTGGCATTTTGAATTTCTGAGGAAATACCAGTCCAGACACCAGACATAGGTCCTTGGCATCAGACCCAAAGACATGGCTTCCTTCGATGGTCCTCATCCTCTTAGCCATAATGTCCATCTCTACCCTCAGTTTTTCGTGTTTTTCATCCTCGGCTTCAGAACCGTCAGGTATGTCAAAGATGGGTTGTTGATTGTTGAAGACAGGTCGCACTGTAGTGGGTCCACCCGCCTGAGTGAAAATAGGATTCCTGATTGTTGAATCAAACAGTGGATTAAGACTTGAAGATTGCATATTGTTGAATGGTGGCACAAAATCCCGAGACATGCCATAGGGAAACTCTGCAGTGGTAATCGGAGCTACTGTGACGTTGGCCGCTGCCATGGTGACTTCGGAGATTATCGTAGGCTGTGTGTCCATCTTTGCCTTGATTATATTGAGAACTTCCATAATCTGGCTGACGTCACCCTTGATTCCTTCAATGTCGTTGTCCATCTGATCAAACCTATGTTCATTATCTGCCATCTTCTTTTGAGCTCTGGATCGAGTGTTGTATCTATGAGTATTCAGCGTGACTCCTTCTCTCTTTTCTGAACAAGAACAAAGGATGAGCTGCGGAACCCAGATGCAAGACCTATGCAGGATGAAATGCAAATGGAAATGCAAATACAGATGCATAAACCATTCAAGGAAAGACAAATTTTTGTTTACAAACAAAAAAGTTAGAACAACATGTAACGACATGCTTAAAAAGTGTTTTTTCATTGATAGATGGAAATCTATTACAATAGGTGGCCCTTGCTAAAAAGAAAGACCTTTCTTACAAGAAGTGAAAGTAAATGCAACATTAGGATTTCAATCCTTTTAGGGAAAACAGGGAAATGGTGAAACAAAGATCATTCTAACAAGATGATCCTTCTCCTTCTTGGACTTCAACGTGAGCTTGGTCCTGGCGGATAATTTCCCACAGGTCTTCATTCTCTCGTTGCACTTTGATTAAAGTGTATTTCAGCTCTTCCCTAGTTGTGGGGACCTCAGGTTCCATAGTTATCTCATAATCATGAGTATAGAACATGGTCAAGGCAATTTCTTTCGACCATAGCAAATACCCTCTGGAAGTTAAACAACTTGCATTCTCCATTGGAGTTATGCCCAAGAGGTGAGGATCTCTTTGAGCATATTGAGCACGAGCTTCTAGTTCAGGGTTGCGACCAGTTTCGCAGAAGCAAGGCCTCAACAGTTCCGGTTCGGGCTCTAGTCCGGTAGGATATCCATATTGACGTCGGGCAAGAACAGGATTGTAGGTGATAATCCCTTCTGTCCCAATGAGAGGCACATTGGGGAACTCTCCATAACTGAGGATCATGATTAGATCGCCAAGGCTGGTGTCATGCCATGTGATGTCATAGTGCTTGAGAGTGATGAGTTTAGAAATCCATGCGCTTTTGGTGGGAAGCCTCCAAAGGATATGAGTTCTGGGCAGATGAGAGGTAAACCACCGATCAAGTAGTGCGAGGCAGCATGAGAATTGCCCGAGATCGTACAAGACGAAGCGATGGATGCCTATATAAGTATCATCTAGTATCTCGTTCACCGGGTATTTGATGATGAAAAGACGGGTCACCTCCTTACTGTTGAAGTTATAACAGCTTGGGAAGAGATACAACCCATATATCAGAAATGCCAGAACTGCTTCAAAGATGCCCATATTTCTACTTTCATAATGATATTCGGCCATCTCCATTAGAGGCCCTGCCTCCATTCCGTACCATCCTCCTTTCACTTTCATTGGTGGTAAATCCTCTAGCTTGATATGTAGGGCTTTATCCAAATCCCTCTTCTTCGGTTTTCCATAAGGGAGTTTGAAAGTCCACGGAATCTTCAAATAGTCAGTATACTCCTCTATGGTTGGGAGTAACTGAAAGTCTGGAAATACGAAGCAGTGGTAGGTTGTAGAGTAAAACTCAACCAAAGCTTGCAGCATGGGCTCGTTGACCGGAGCACTTATTAGTGGTAGTAGGTCTCCATATTTGGCAATGAAAGCAACGGGGTTTTGGACAAGTCTCGTCAACATCCTTAGACGGCCCAATCTCAGATTCGGAAACGGAAGCATGTCTCTTCTCACCATGTTGTTGTCTGCAAAAAGAAAAGTTTGAATTTCCTTGAATGGTTAGAAGAAATAAAAATGTAAATGCAAATGGTGTCATGGAACACAGACATTTACGAACATCAGAAGTCGTCATTTCATTGATTAACAAAATGGATTACAAAATATTGTTTCCTCTTACAAGAGTTTTAAACATAAACAACAGCTAAATGAATCCTATCAAGGTTCCCCTAGCAACCTTAAGTTGAGCTTCTCGATCTTTCCTTCCATTTGAGCCTTCTCAAAGATGAGTTTGTCCATAATTATCTTCCATGGAGTAGACTGAGGCTCATAAGGTTCTTCTAGTGCTTTCCTCTTCTTACAAGAGAGTACTTCTTCGTCTTTCAGCTGGAGTTGTCTCTGGAACTCCGCATTCTCTTCGACGACTACTTGATACTTGTGCTTCCAAGCTTCTTCAGTTTGTTGTGCTTTGACTAAAGCAATTTTCAACTTTTCTTCTTCAGACATGAAGACCAAATGGCGTTCTTCCTTCAAAGTCATAGGCTCTTGCTTAGGATAAGGCATCCTTAGCGTGATGGCTCTCTTTCGAACCCATTGGAGGTAAGGTTCTAAAGAGACACAATTGAGTCTTCCAAGATCCTTTTTCCCTCTCTTATGTAGATGCTTCCAAGCCTCTATAATCTTTCCTTTTAGTTTTTGACTATCTTCTTCTTCTTTGAAGAAAATGTTCTCCACTTGAACACTATTGGGTTTGTCCTTGAGAGGGTAACCCAATTGTCGGCGGGCGAGGACTGGATTATAACTGATTCCTGATAACGCGAAATCGTATATATATAATAACATACTTTTCTACTAATCAGCGACCGTTTTCACTCTGATTTCGGATATTTCCATACTATTTGTCCAGTATTTTGCAGGTATTCAAAGTCCATGCTCAAATGGAGCAAGATGAAGAAAACAAGCATTTACAGGTGAAAACCAGGTGAAAATCAGGCCAAAAAGCAGCAAAAACAAGTTCTGCTGATATGACGACCGTCACAAGGGTGTGACGACCGTCACAGGTCCATGACGACCGTCATGGAGTTAAAATGCAGATTTTCTACACGTGCTGTGAAGTGCTGAAAATGCCAAAGAGGAGTGGACCACTAACTCCTATATTTTCTGATATCATTCCCACTTCCCGAAGAAATAAACCATTGAAAATCCCATCTATAAAAGGAGGGAGCTGGTACCAGAAAAGGAGAGCCGCATTGAAGAGACGAAGTGCTGCCAATTTACTTTCAGAGCAATTTTCAGTTTCCCATTTTCTTATCGTTATTTTGTTTCCTTTTTCTTTCTTTCCTTGCAATTGTTGTTTTACTTTCCAAACTTTATTTTGTACGAGTAATTGGCATAAAGACTAAATCCTGCCGTCATATCGGAGGATTTCCCAAAAGCCAATCGAATTTTTTACAGGTTCTTATTTTAATCGTTAATTGATTTCTATTTCCCATTATGATGCATATTATTATTTTCTGCCATTATTTACGTGTTTTTAATTTATATTCCATGTCTGGCTAAATCTTAAGTAATCGGTATGTAATATGTAATCGAATGGGATTCGATAATTAACCGGTGTATACCTTCCTTTTCAAAACTTATTTATGGCTTTAGTTTTTAAATCGATTTTTCTAAATAAACCTTCGTCGCGACAGCGAGAAATTATTTACAGTAGTTTTGCCACGACAGTGGGAAATTCATAAAAGTACGAACCAACAAGCGACAGCTGAGGTTAAGTCCAGATAGTAAAAACTAAGCATTCATTTTAAAAACAGCGATAGCGCTTTAAAAGGAATTAGAACTTAATAGTTTTCAAAAAGTAACTTTAACCCCGAACGGAATAGCGACAACATACGTTCCGCCTTAGAGTTGCGACTATCGTCAACAACCATCGTGAGACAAAGGTCTTTAAACCGTCATTTTCTTCTTAAACTATTTTTGAAAACATAAAGACACCGGTGACCTGTAGAATCCCTGAAGAACTAACACATTACATACCGATTCAAGCATTTATACCTTAATTAACGCTTTAGTTCCCTTATAGTTTACGCACTTATTTTGCTTTCATTCCCCTAAAACATTACCAAACTAGCTAAACACAGTAACACCCGAAAATACTAGTTTGATTACGAGTCCCTGTGGGATCGATATCTATTATTACTACGCGATAGACTGTGCACTTGCAGTTAATTGAGTTAGACATAGAAAGTCACGATCAAGTTTTTGGCGCCGTTGACGGGGACCCGTTTAGTCAATAGTGTAATCCTTTGTTACACAGTATAGATTAGGTTAACTATTCTCTCTCCCTCTACTCGTTCTTCGATTGTATGCCAAGTACTCGCTCACAAGGCGACATCTTACAACATACAATCGCCGAACTAGAGCGCTTCTTACATTCAAGAAGGCACATCATCGAATATCAACGAAAATACAATATTCCTGATCTTCTAGCTCATCTTCCTGTTGAAGAAGCAAAGATGGATGACGGACCTCAGAAAAAACCGCTGAAGGACTACGCTACACCCTCTCAGTTGGAACCTCGAAGTAGCATTGTTGCCCCATGTAACACGGTGGGAGAACTGACTTTAAACAATGTTGCGGATAGCAAGAGTCGCCACCGACTTTTATTTTATCCATAAGGAAAGGTTATAAAAGAACAGGAAAGACCTTAGAGAATATTTTGGGTCCGGGGGGTAGGTTATGAAAAGGGAAGGTGTTAGCACCCTTTTCATCCATGGTTATCCATGGGCTCTTAGGTACTTAAGCTCACTTTTGAATTGTTTTGAAAGTGTAGTGTGTGAATAGCAAAAAATTTCAGAATAGTTTAATAATAATCCGTGTATGGATGTGAAAAAAACTTGTTTGAAAATTTTGTTGGAAATTTGTTTAAGTGTGAAAAAGTTTTGAAGTGAGCAAGTATCTAGGAGTAGCCTACCCTAATGTTTTAAGGTCTTTCTTATTCTTTATCCTTTCCTTAGTAAGACTATCCCTACTATAATGGAGTAGGTAGTCCTTACTTTGGATGTTAAGGGACATGTGAGGGACAATTGGATTTTTGAAGGCCATGGTGGGGTGTAATAAGCAAACTGGAGGGACTATCATCATTTTTCGAAAGGGACTCGATTCGTAAAGGCAACCATAAGGGACTTTGATGATTTTCTTTTTGAGGGACTTGCTTTATACACCCCACTTAACCATTATTCATAGGCAACTTGAGGGATATCCTTAGGAAGTGAGACGGCGATTAAAATCGACTTACGTGTGTGACGTGTTTATTTTAATTATCTTTATTTAAAAGTGATCTAAATTTATTTTAATATTACATACATGTTGTTACACTCCCTAATTACTAACCATAATAATAATTAAATAATTAAACAACTTTACATCCAAGAAACAATTACAAAATAATAAGCAAAATAATTAAATAGCAAAGATAAATAAAATATAAATAAGCAATAATAAATAATAAAGGGGGTTAATTCTAAGTTTACTCGGCAAGACATCGCATCTTGTGCCTACGTATCCTTACGGGAGTGGAATCAGAGTAATCGTAGTTCCCCTCAAAAGGGAGGTTAGAGATCTCTTGACAGTGGTCAAGGTCTCAAGGGGAATAAACGCGCCTTAAGGACACGCTTACGCGGAGTGTAGGAACTCCAAATTTCTACGTTGAAATGTTAAGTTGTAATTAGGGTTAAATTAGGGATTCCACGGCGGGAAACCCTAAAATGAGCGCGGCGGCTCTTTGACCTAATGCTAAGGGTAAAATTGTAATTTTGCCTGCGGCGAGGCATTTGTGAAAATTAGGGTTTGTAGTTTGTAAGGGTTTGAAGTTGAGGACTATTGGCGCGGCGGCCAAACGGTTAGACCTAACCTTCGGATGTGTGTAATGTAACAAGAATATTGATGAATGTGTGAGAAATTAATCATACGATCAGGGAAATAATGGCAGAAATTAAAATCATACATGCAGAAACTTAAAGGCAGAAATTAGGACGCGATTATTAGGGTTCGCGAGGTTACATATGGGAAGCAGATACAACAGTAATGAAAGTTTGAATAAAGCATGAATAACTAAATAAAGGGTCACATGACAAACTGCAAAACGAACAGACAAGGTTAGTGGGCAGAATTACATGAATTATCAGACACGTCAGGAAGTGAAATTATGCATCTTTTTGTGGTTTTATTTTATGATGTAAACTTCAATTTGAATTTAAATAGGATTTTTAATATTGATAAATTTATTTACTTAAATTCTCAAAAACTATTTTAACCTAATTTTTTATTTTAAAAAATGGATTTTAATATTATTTTAGAAAATATCTTAACAAATCAAAAGTAATTATAATAATAAAAATAAACAAAAACTAAAATAAAAAAAGAAAAAGGGGAGTTGGGCCGGTAAATGCATCAAAAACAAGATCTAGGGTTTCAAAACCCCATTCTCCCCGCAGCGCCGTTCGTTTCTTGTTTCCTCTGGTTCGCTCTGTCTCGTTCCATCGCCGTTGCCTCTTTTCGTTCCGATATTGAAACCCCTAAAATGTCAAAACATCAAACCATCAAATATGAAGTGTTATGCATGCGACGCTTACGTTTTATGTTGCGATCAGCGGTGAACGGAAACTGGGCGGTGATGAGATTTGATCTGAGCTCGAGAAGAGGTTTGCCTCTGTGAGCTAATCGGCACCGGTGAACTTCTTTGCGAGGCCCTGTTCATGTGACGTGATATGATTGAGTGGCGATGATGATGGTATAGTCTGAGCTCGAGGGGGGTTTGCTCGTCGTTGAGGCGGCGCCGGTGAACCACCCTCTGTGGGTTAGTTCGCGAGTTCCTCTTGGTGACAATTTTCGGTCTTCTCTCCTCGCGGCCGCCGTTCGCGTTGTTCTTCGCTCTAGGGTTTCTTCGCTCTCTCTTCTCCCTCCAGGGTTTTTTGTGATTTTTTACTGTGAATGAATCCCCTCTTCATTAGGGTTTTCGTGACCCTTTTATATCTTTTGTTGATCCCAATCGTGGGCTTGGGCTATTGCATCTTTTACGTTATATTTCTTTGATGCTGATTGTAGATTTGATTTGATTTTGCAGATTTGATTCCATTTGGGAACTGATAGATTTGGATATCCGTTTCTAATATGACTTGATCAATTAGGGATTTTCGGATCTTCTCAGATATGGAACTTTGCGATTCGCTTGCTGATATGGTTTTTGTGAACTCATTTATCTTATGAACTGACATGCTTGTTCATCTGATTTGACTTACAGTTTTGATACAGTTTGGCTGTAACTGAATTGAACTTGTTCTTTGAACTGCGCTGAACTTGTCCTTCTTCTTGTGAATTGAATTTGTTCTTCTGAACATGAACTTAGTTCTCCTTTTTCTGAGTTGAACTGCTACGCTTGTTCATCTGGATTTGTGAATTGATGGACTAACTTTCTGATGTAGCTTCGAATCATGTTTCAGTTCAAATTTTTGGTTTTCTGATACAAGTTCACTGACTCTTCTTTTTCTTCTTTCAGAATGGATGTTGTCGGGTCGACGCCGCCGGGAAGGGTTGTGCGGCGATGATGACAGTTCGTCTGAGCCGTTTGGAAAAGATACTATAATCCTTGCTTTTGATTATGCTGCCTTCGATTATGTTGCTTTCGGTTTCGGTGATGATGACCTTAGAGTCTGAACCGCTATTGTGTATGTGGCTGCCCCTGTGTGATTAGTGGCCTCGCAATTTGTCGAGAGCTTTGTCCGAAATTACAGTATGCGATTCGATGTTCGGTAGGGAGTTTGATAATGGCCACGGCCATAGTCCTCCTGGCTGCTCGAGTCTCGTGCCCGATGATGAGTTGAGCTGAGGGCCGAAGTTAAATTTCACTCTCCTTTAGATTATCAGTCCTGTAGTTCACTTGTTAATAAAATGCCTTGATTTTCTGTGGTGCTCTCTGTAGGTTGTGGTGAATTTATAGTTTGTAGCATGAACATGGTACGGATTGGTGAAGGTTCCGTTCTTGTGTTAACTGATCATACTGTCTCTTATTTCAGGTAGCATTGACACGCAAGCAATGCCCCATGTTAGCTCGCGTTTCCAGCTCTTAGAAACTTTACCGTAAGTGGCCTTAATTGGAGACTGAGGAGGTAGAGCTGGTTAACTGTCCTGGTGGCTATTGGTTCTTCGAAGACGGGCAACACTTCAGGTTGTTTGCGATTCTTACTGTCATAACTAGTCTGGATTAAAGAGTCGCTTCTTGTTGCTTAACTATAGTTTCTCATTTTCTGCAACTGGTTTCCTATGGCGCGAAGAACTTCTTGAATTAATTCTTCTGAAACATTGCTGCTATATTGACAGGTTTCGCCGTGTCGCCGTGATTGGTTGACGACTGATGTTGAAGAGCTGGCGGATATTGAAGAGCTTGCGGATGCTGTGGGAATGATCGCAGCCGACACCCTGCTGCTGCTGACAAATGCTTGTTGCTGACGTGCTGTTGCAGATGGCGAGGAGATTCTTGCAGTGGCTGGTAATGCCTCCGTCGTGACTGCGCTGAGAATGCTGGTATCGTTGCTGCCGAGTGTAACCAGAAACAAAAGCATCCTAATTATTCAAAACCAGCCCAAGGGAAGAAACCTGAAACCGTCTCAAACTTGCAACAATCTCATCAATAGCATCGCGACACCGAAGTCTGAGATCAAAAGCAGCTTAATCACTCCTGCTCCGTGAAGTATGCAGTTTCTTAGCAGGTTTATCGATCAATTTAGTAAGTGCATCTTCAATTCTCATATAAACTTCTTCTTTATAAATTCTCCGACTGAATTTACCATTCCCACATTCATTATTTAATGCAATATGACCTCATCTTCGTCTTCAACTAATGTTGAATAGGTTGTATCTATTTGCAGTTACGGAAGTTCCGACCTTTCCAAAGTAATGTTGGTGTTGTCAAAAACAAACTGCTGTTGTCTGCATTTCGTCTCATGTATGCTTGATGCAGGTGACGACCAAGACTCGTTGAAGAAACTATTGGCGAAAGTGCGTGACACTGCTGTTCCGAAGCATGAAGCTCCTAATTTCTTCAAGTGGACAGAATAAAGTGTTGCGAGAGAAAACCAAAGCCTAAAATGGTGGCCTTGTACAGGAAGTTTCTTTTGTTGGCGAGATGAACGGATGAACGGGATCCTTGTGTTGTTTCCTTTTTTAAAACTTGTGTATTAGCTTGGTAGCCAAAACTTGATTCCCAAATATGTAATTCAACTTTGTATTGTAATAACAATCTGAACTTGTACATTGAGTTGGATTATAATGAAATTTGAAAATCTCAAGGAGACTTGCGTTTTGTATATTAAAAGAATTGACTTCTTATGCTGGGAGGAAGGAATGTTAAATGTTGTGTTGTGATGTGTGTACTTAGGCGCTGGCATGGTTGAGAGCAAAGTCTGAAGGTGGTGTATGCCCTTTTGGCTCGAATCCTTAAAACGTAGCATGAACCTTCCATATAATTAAGACCTCTCTTGAATTTAGCAGCATATCAGATGCGTCTTTAACTCGTACTCAACTCGAAGATCATAAGGATTAATTATGAACACAAGGGTGCTCATATAAACCTCTTATTGTTAATTCTCCATAATTTATTCTTATCAACACTTCTTTAATGGCTTATGGTCAATCTTAGAATCTCTTAACTTTCGATATTTCACAAGTGATGAACCAATTTGAACCTTTTGAGATGCACCAAAAGAATTTCCCGCCATAAACCAAATAACATCATTTGATCATTGCAAATGTTGGATTGAAAGCACATATGAGCGATCCTTAATTCTCGGGTCCACGCCATCTTGCACTAGAAAGCTGCGCACACTCGTTAGTCCTTGTGAATCTTCTTAGAACACAAAGTCTTGTATTGTGAGGGCAAATTTTGGGGTGCAACAGCTGCCCCTGTTCAATTTTCTGAAACCTGAGGGGTTAGATTGGTATATTTGCCAGTCGTAACCTGGAAGGTTGAAGGGGATTGAACACAAAAGCCCAAAAATTTGCACTCACCAGTGCATGGAGTGATATTGATGGTTGGTTGAACATGATTGAGTGGGCTTAAAGATGCCACTAGGGGAAAGTTCTTCAGTAGTATAATGAGAACTGTCAGGAGTCTGGAGTAATACTGATGTAACAGCATGTCTTCATGAGGATAGAGCAATCAATAATGATAACCCTAAAGCAGTCTTGAAGTGATAAATCTGACCTCAGGAGGATAGAGCAATCAATAGCTCTAAAGCAGTCTTGAAGTAATAATGGCTTCAGGAGGATAGAGCAATCCATAGCTCTAAAGCAGTCTTGAAGTAATAGAATGGCTTCAGGAGGATAGAGCAATCAACAGCTCTAAAGCAGTCTTGAAATAATAATGTGATATGTCTTCAGGAGGATAGAGCAATCAATAGCTCTAAAGCAGTCTTGAAGTAATGATTTCAGGAGGATAGAGCAATGAATACTCTAAAGCAGTCTTGAAATAATAATGTAATTTCAGGAGGATAGAGCAATGGATAACTCTAAAGCAGTCTTGAAGTAGTAATATGACCTCATGAGGATAGAGCAATGAATAACTCTAAAGCAGTCTTGAAGTAATAGGATGATTTCAGGAGGATAGAGCAATCAGTAGCTCTAAAGCAGTCTTGAAGTCATGAGAGGCTATCAGGAGGATAAAATAACCCTGAGGTTACAATAAAGCAGTCCCAAAGTAATAAGAAGCTCATCAGGAGGATAAAGTAACCCTGAGGTTACAATAAAGCAGTCCCAAAGATCATAAGATTGTTTGTTGGATAATTAACCTGAAAACAAGGTAGCATTCTGTATAACAACATTAGTTTATGCTTTATGTATGCATGTATGACATGATGCACTTAGGTAATGTACTATAGACATATATGTTATGGTATGATGTAAATGATGTATGTATGCTATGACACTGCTGGAAGTGTCTGGATATCCTTGTATAACAACTGCTGGCCAAGGAAAATAAATCCCGATTCGTTGTTGAAGAATACATAACTCTCCGTCTGCTGGGGATAACAAGGTATAGATAACCTCCCGTTGTTGGGGATAACAAGGTATAGATAACCTCCCGTTGTTGGGGATAGTAGGGTATAGATAACCTTCGTTTTCGTTTGATATTAGGATAAGTATAACATCCCGTCTTCGTTCATCGTGCCCTTATTGGAAAGTAATTTCCCGTATATCCGTATGAGGATAAAAGAGATGGATATAAATTCCAGGGGAGATTAGACTTTGTGAAAATGGATTAGTCCTACTGATGGTTTGTAACTGTCTTGTAAAGATGAACCGGCGAAGCTTCGTTGAAATCCTTCCCTCGTTCGTCCTTAGTAAATACTATTACTGCATTTTCATGCATTTCTGGTAAACATCAATCATATTAAAAGCATACATGCGTTTCTGGTAAACATCAATCATATTCAAAGGCATACATACATTCAAACACAACCAATGGACGTTTCGCTTATGTAAATAGGGTAAAAGTGAATCTGGATTCAAAAGATGGAATTTATTTATATCAAAAGTGACCCATACACGGGTAAGTTTGTACAAGGAGACATAAACCCTAGTAAGAGAATTTTGTCATGAAGCTTTACAAAAAGAATCAGCTATGTGGGAAATAATCCTATTGAGTTTCAATTCTACTATTGCCACTCAAGTATCTCATCTTCTTGCTGTTGAGACGGAAACGATTGGATTGAGCTTTATCTGTTTGAGCTTGAATAAGTAGTACAACTGGTTGCAGTTTCATGAGTGATCCAAACGAGACATAGTCATACGCTTTAATCCCTAACTTTTGCCTGGATTGCCCTTTCAGATTTTCAATCCACCGGGATACCCTTTTTTGCCCAAGCCGCCTTTTCAGGTTTTCGACTTGCCGGGTGTACATCTTTTTATATATATATCCCTAATTTTTGCCCAAACCCTTTTGGTTTGCCGGGATGCCCTTATTTTTGCCTAGGCCTGTCAACCTAGCGGGTCTCTTTTTATGCGTAGTATTTTTTAACTATGTCTGCGTTTACAGGTTGTGGGAAGTCTTCACCATCCATTGTAGTCAGTATCATGGCACCTCCTGAGAACACTGTCTTGACTACAAATGGTCCCTCATATGTTGGAGTCCACTTGCCCCTAGGATCACCCTGTGGTAATATGATACGCTTGATTACCAAGTCACCAGCCTGATATACCTTTGGCTTAACCTTCTTGTTAAAAGCTTTGATCATCCGTTTCTGGTACATCTGGCCATGACAAACTGCTGCTAACCTTTTCTCATCAATCAAATTTATCTGGTCAAGTCGAGTCTGAATCCACTCATCTTCATCCAAGCCTGCATCCTTCATAATTCTCAAGGAGGGGATCTGAACTTCAATAGGCAGAACTGCTTCCATACCATAGACTAAGGAGAATGGGGTTGCCCCTGTTGAAGTACGTATTGTAGTACGATAACCATGCAGAGCAAATGGTAACATCTCGTGCCAATCCTTGTAAGTAACAGTCATCTTCTGTACAATCTTCTTAATGTTCTTATTAGCAGCTTCAACTGCCCCATTCATCTTTGGACGATACGAAGAAGAGTTGTGATGCTTAATCTTGAACTGCGTACAGAGATCAGTAATCATAGTGTTGTTCAGATTAGAGCCATTGTCAGTGATAATCCTTTCAGGGATACCATACCTACATATGAGATTATTCTTAATGAACCGAGCCACAACATTCCCCTTTATGGCCTTCTGAGTAGTATACTGTATATCATATTCCGTCAAGATCACTTGCCATCTTGCAATTCTTCCGGAGAGAGCAGGTTTCTCAAATATGTACTTGATTGGATCCATCTTCGAAATCAACAAGGTAGTATGGGTCAACATATACTGTCTTAGTCGGCGAGCAGCCCATGCCAAAGCGCAGCAAGTTTTCTCGAGCAGTGAGTATCTTGTTTCACAGTCGGTAAACTTTTTGCTAAGGTAGTATATTGCCTGCTCTTTTCGACCAGACTCGTCATGTTGCCCCAATACACACCCCATTGAGTTGTCTAATACTGTTAAATACATAATCAAGGGTCTTCCATCAACTGGTGGCATTAAAATTGGAGGTTCCAGCAAATATCTCTTGATTTCATCAAAGGCAGTCTGGCACTCATCATTCCATTCCATCGCCTGATCTTTCTTCAACAACTTGAAGATTGGCTCACAGATGGTAGTTAATTGGGAAATAAGTCTTGCAATGTAGTTCAATCGCCCCAAGAAACCTCTAACCTCCTTCTCAGTACGGGGAGCTGGCATCTCTCGTATAGCTTTCACTTTTGTTGTAACAACCTAGCAAGCCCTACAGGTATTTCACAATCGTCCTCGTTTCCGTCTTCAGTTTGATAGATCGGATTCTCGAAATTGTAATTGGCAATAGTAGAACTGTTATCAACTGGATCCAGAGTGGATGAGGATCTGCATTTTAGTGACGTGGGTGTGTGTAAGAACACATAGCTGATAAAGCAAAAATGAAAGAAAAAGAAAGACAAGGAACACAATATTTACGAAAACGAAACGTCCACTGATTTTAATGAATGAAGTATGCAAATGAAATGACAACCCGTAACAAGCACACCATTGTGCCCCGGGTAAGGCACATGGCTTGAAAGTTTTAATTGTTCCAGAAATTATAAATTTAAAAACATAACACAGTAATAGTATTTACTCCTGACTAAAGGAGATAGGGATAACATCTTCAGCTGTCCAATTATTGAGTCCAGCACCCACAGTAGGAAAAATCCATGCTTCCAAGTTGTGGTCTTCATCTTGATCTCCCACAGCATTGATAACCCCTTGATTGGTGATACGAACAGCACGGGCACGACGGACAGCCTTCTGGGACTCTGCAGTGAAACCCAAACCAAACTTGTCAGACTTGTACGGAATATCAGGAAGCTGACCCCAAATAGTACAACCACCTTCTTCCACCACAGCTTTTGCATCATTGAGGGAGGCCATTGCCATTGTTGGAGGGTTTCTGATGACCACAGGAACCTTCTTCACAGCAGGAGGAGTCACACAATCCTTAACAGCCCAGGGAACCACTTCAAATGACTGACATGGAGTTTCAATGTATTCACCTTCTACTTCCAGATACTTGAAAGTGTTTACATGGCTGACAAAGTATTCTTCCTCTCCAAAGACAGTAACAACTTTTCCATTCACCGGATATCTCAACTTTTGATGTAATGTGGAGGTCACAGCACCTGCCCCATGGATCCAGGGACGACCAAGCAGACATGAGTACGAAGGACGAATATCCATCACATAGAATGTAGCGGTAAACACCTGAGAGCCAACCTTGATTGGAAGATCAATTTCCCCATGCACTACTCTTCTAGAACCATCAAAAGCCTTTACCACAATATTACTGGGCTTCAATACCGTATCTTTAGGACTTAGCTTGTTCAGGACTTCCTTAGGCAACACATTCAGAGAGGAACCATTGTCTATCAGCACATGAGACAGGGTAGTGCCCCTGCATTCAATTGAAATATGCAAGGCCCTGTTATGATCCCTCTTGGCAGGGGTCAAGTCAGCATCAGAAAATCCTAACCCGTTGTCATAGGTCAGGTGAGCAACACAATTCTCAAACTGGTCCACAGAAATTGCACTGGGTACATGAGCCATCTTTAGAAACTTGATCAATGACTTGGCATGAGCCTCAGAACATAATAACAGGGAGAGCATAGAAATCTTTGAGGGAGTATGCCCCAGCTGATCAACAATATCATAATCACTCTTGCGAATGATTTTCAATACTTCTTCCATCTGCTTAGAGAGGTCATCAGCAGCTGGCATATCAGTAGATACAGGCTCAATAACAGGACCCTTGCCCCGAGCATCAGTGGTGGAGGTAACAGCAGGAGTAACTGCACTCTTAGAAGCAACTGGAGGAGAGAAGACTCTTCCACTACGAGTGATCTTGCTAGATCCAGCAATATTATCAATGTCAACAGGCGTATCAGGTAAAGGCTCCTGCTTGACACCATGGATGTAAACATCAGACCCATAGTGCCAAGGCACAGCTTTGTCAGATGTATAAGGAATAGGACCAGGAGTGGTAATGATCAGAGGAGCTACTCTGGCTTCAGCAACAACTTTCACGGGACCTTCAGCCGTAATCTTGATTGGGCCCTGATGAGTGATTTTAATGGGACCCTTTGAAGTGATTCTTAGTGGTACTTTGTCAACCATGTCAACCTCTTCAATCTTCTTACCCTGAGTCAGATGATCCACCATACTTTCTACAGATGCTGGTCTTCTTTCAAACACTATAGTATATTTATCCATGAGACGTTGAATCCCATCTCTCAAAATGAAGCAACTATCCGGCTTATAGGTACAATATAGACAATCTTCATGACAACCTGGAAAGATCTCAGCTTGTACTAACCTCTTTTTGATAACAGACAATGGTGTGCTCAACTCCATAACCGAATAGACATGCAGATCTTCATCAATATCTTCATCAATGGCGTTGACAGTCTTCTCGTGATTTGGCATTGGAGCTGTAATCACATTTGGAGTACTTGGTGGATCAAACTCAATTTCTCCAGCATCAATCATATCCTGAATTTTGTTCTTCAAGACCCAGCAGTTATTAGTATCATGTCCTGGACAGTTTGAATGATATGCACATCGTGCATTGGGATTGTACTTGGGAGAGGTAACATTGGGATTCTGAAGGGCCTCCCTCAGGGTAATAAGTTCAGCTTTCAACAAGTGTTGCAATGCCTGAGCCATTGACATGTTGATCTTCGTGAACTGTCTTCTAGCCCTCTGTTGGTTGCCTTGAGGCTGCTCTGTTATTGCAGGAGTTGGATTTGAAATATGAACTGCACTAACAGACTGATGCCTTCTGTTACGATCAGGCTGACCATACACAGCATTAGATTCTTTCTTCCCAGTGGGAGGCTTCTTTGCAGCACCTGATGAAGAAGTGCCCACTTGGATCTTACCACTCTTGATACCATTCTCTACTCGCTCTCCTGTCATGATCAACTCAGTGAAGCCAGATGATGAGCTTCCAATGAGATGACTGTAAAACGGACCATTCAGCGTACACATGAACATATCAACCAACTCCCTATCAGTCAAAGGGGGTTGAACTCTTCCGGCTAAGTCTCTCCACTTCTGAGCATACTCCTTAAAGCTTTCTTTGGCACCCATAGACATGCTTTGAAGCTGCATGCGAGTGGGGGCTAAGTCAGCATTGTATTGATACTGCTTGTAGAAAGCTTCAGCAAGGTCATTCCAATCTCTGATGTTGACACTCTCCAACTGATAATACCACTCTAGCTGAGCTCCAGATAAACTCTCTTGAAAGAAATGGATCCACAACTTTTTATCAGCAGTGTGGGGTTGCATTCTTCTGACATAAGACCTCAGATGCAATTTGGGACAAGAGACCCCATCATAGACAACAAATGTAGGAACTTTGAACCCAACGGGTATGACCACCCCAGCTATCAAGCTCAAATCCTCAAAATCCAGCCCAGATGATTTCTGTAATTCCATAGCATCCATTCTATCCACCAGCATCTCGAATTTGTCTTCGTTAGGCTCATGGTAGTAGTTAGCCTCAGAATCAGAGTCCCCCATAATGTTGTGGAGACTGCCTCTCTCCTGCTCAGATTCTTCAGATTCATAGTCTTCAACATGTTCCTTGGTCTTGACAGGACCTTTGAACCTTCTTCCCATGTTGAGCAGCCCAGCAGACTTTCTAGCCTTCTTAGTCTTCTTGGCCAGCAGTGTCTTCAATTCATCCTGTCCCTTGGATAGGTTCAGGATCAGCTCTTGGAACTGTGCATTCTGTGCCTGGAGATCCTTAACCTATTGTTCAAGAGCCATTGCTGAAATAAACAGCGAGAAGATGAGAAACCTGTGCACAATTATAAACCTGTGATGCAATGATATGGGAATGCATATGCAATGTTTTCAAGGACCGCAGGATTTAAATTTGCTTAAACCATCAAGAAAGTAACTTTTTATTAGTAATAACTTGTTTTGCCTTTTAGGCTTACAAAAAATGAAAACGAAATAAGTACAAAAGATGGGGTTTTAAGTCTCCCATGGACGTTTCCTCTTTGTGTTGAGGTATGAGTTGAGGTTTCGTTCCTCATGAAGTAGCTTTGTTAGCTCTAAGATCCTTGCTTGGCTTGCTTTGTAATGAGCCTCGAAAGTATCCCTTTGCTCTTTCAGTTGGATCCATGATCTCTGCAAGTCTTCCATATCAGTAGGCATGTCTGGGTGAAGGATGGTATAAGCTGTGTCTCCTTCAGCAACAGGTTCCATGGTAACTGGTAGGACGGCAGGATATGGCATCATGAGTGTCTGAGCACGAAATCGTACCCATCTGAGATAAGCCTTCATAGGAATGGTGTACTTAGGCTCCAGTGTCTTGCTGTCAATCCTGTTTACCTTTCCCCAAGCTCGTATGAATCTCTGACGGTAACCCTGAAGATCGTTGTCGTAGTCAAACACAATGCCCTGAATCAACATGTCATGTGGACCATCGCTCCGGGCGTAACCAAACTGTCGTAAAGCTAGAGATGGGTTGTAGGTGATGCCTCCTCTTATGCCTAGAAGTGGCACATTAGGAAACTCCCCACAACGGTCAATGATGGTGACATTCTCCATAGATCTGGAGCACCAATGGATGTCTGAGTGAGAAAGTGACATGATCCTCTTGGACCATCTGAACCCTTGCTCATTCTTCATTACTGAGCGAGGAAGGTGAGAAATAAACCACCTAGAAAGTAAAGGTATGCAGCACATCAAAGTTCCTCTTGCCCTTGTAGTACGGGTGTGAAGAGAATGTAGGATGTCTCCAAGTAAGGTAGGCACTGGATTGTGACTCAGGAATATGTTGATGGCATGAACGTCTATGAACTGATCAGGATTGGGGAACAACACTAAGCCATAAATCAATAAGGCTAAGATCTCCTCAAAAGCATCGTAGCTCATAGCCTTCAAGAACATTTGAGCTTTATCCACTAATACCTTGGCAAGAATACCTTTAACTCCACTTCTCGTGTCTAGAACAATGTCAGACTTCTTCAGATGTAGAGCTGCAGCAATAACTTCTGGTTCAAGCTCCTTCTCTAAGCCTGTGAATGGCTTCTGATCAAGAACAGGTATACCCAGAAGTTTAGAGAACTCCTCCATGGTTGGAACCAGCTGATAATCAGGAAATGTAAAGCAATGGTGTTTAGGGTCAAAGAACTGAAACAGCACACTCATCATATCTTCACTGAACCCTGAAGTAATTAGATCCAATAAGTGACCATGTCTCTTGTTGAACTGGGAATGATCAGGCACTAGGGAAACCAACTCCTTGAGCTTAGCAGGTATCCCTACAAAGTTGATCCTGATGGTGTTTCTACGAGCAGAAGCCATGACCTGCAACAAAGAACAAAGATAAATCCTTTGGTCCTTGAAATGGTTAGGGAAAATGATATGCTTATGATGCATGATGATGTCATGATGTCATGCTCAATCACAAACATGTGGCACACACAAACAAGTCACACCATAGCCCTAGGTTTAAAGGCTTGCATGAGGTTCAAAGGCAAATACCCTCCCCTGAAGTTAGATGGTTCATCCTGTCCTACAAGAGTAACCAGGTTCTAAGGGATCTCAATATCATTGATCCTTCACAAGGGTGGTTGTTCAGAAGGCAACTTACTTGCCAACCAAAACCCTCCAAGTTTAAGATCTCAATGAGCGTAGTATCGAGTGTCAACCAACTTCAGTCTGCACCAAAGCCGGTTACCTCACTACTTTCTAAAGGCCAAGATGAGTTAACTAGGGTTCTAAAAGTCAGTTAGTGCATTGACAACATATGGCAGCCTCAATATTATCCTCAACTTGACTTAAGGGATATAAGCACCAACCAAGAAGTCGCACTAACTATGGCCACCAGATCAACCGTATCGATATACGTCGTACAGTTTCCTTGGTCTATTGCCATTTACCTAAGGTACACTAGATCCGGGTTAGGACCTTTCACACATAAGAGCACCCCAACAATATAATAATAAAGCAAACAAGGCAAACAATTTAAAGTGATCTTAATTCCTAAGGGTACCCCTCTTAAATAGATCCCCAGCAGAGTCGCCAGTTCTGTAACACGGTGGGAGAACTGACTTTAAACAATGTTGCGGATAGCAAGAGTCGCCACCGACTTTTATTTTATCCATAAGGAAAGGTTATAAAAGAACAGGAAAGACCTTAGAGAATATTTTGGGTCCGGGGGGTAGGTTATGAAAAGGGAAGGTGTTAGCACCCTTTTCATCCATGGTTATCCATGGGCTCTTAGGTACTTAAGCTCACTTTTGAATTGTTTTGAAAGTGTAGTGTGTGAATAGCAAAAAATTTCAGAATAGTTTAATAATAATCCGTGTATGGATGTGAAAAAAACTTGTTTGAAAATTTTGTTGGAAATTTGTTTAAGTGTGAAAAAGTTTTGAAGTGAGCAAGTATCTAGGAGTAGCCTACCCTAATGTTTTAAGGTCTTTCTTATTCTTTATCCTTTCCTTAGTAAGACTATCCCTACTATAATGGAGTAGGTAGTCCTTACTTTGGATGTTAAGGGACATGTGAGGGACAATTGGATTTTTGAAGGCCATGGTGGGGTGTAATAAGCAAACTGGAGGGACTATCATCATTTTTCGAAAGGGACTCGATTCGTAAAGGCAACCATAAGGGACTTTGATGATTTTCTTTTTGAGGGACTTGCTTTATACACCCCACTTAACCATTATTCATAGGCAACTTGAGGGATATCCTTAGGAAGTGAGACGGCGATTAAAATCGACTTACGTGTGTGACGTGTTTATTTTAATTATCTTTATTTAAAAGTGATCTAAATTTATTTTAATATTACATACATGTTGTTACACTCCCTAATTACTAACCATAATAATAATTAAATAATTAAACAACTTTACATCCAAGAAACAATTACAAAATAATAAGCAAAATAATTAAATAGCAAAGATAAATAAAATATAAATAAGCAATAATAAATAATAAAGGGGGTTAATTCTAAGTTTACTCGGCAAGACATCGCATCTTGTGCCTACGTATCCTTACGGGAGTGGAATCAGAGTAATCGTAGTTCCCCTCAAAAGGGAGGTTAGAGATCTCTTGACAGTGGTCAAGGTCTCAAGGGGAATAAACGCGCCTTAAGGACACGCTCACGCGGAGTGTAGGAACTCCAAATTTCTACGTTGAAATGTTAAGTTGTAATTAGGGTTAAATTAGGGATTCCACGGCGGGAAACCCTAAAATGAGCGCGGCGGCTCTTTGACCTAATGCTAAGGGTAAAATTGTAATTTTGCCTGCGGCGAGGCATTTGTGAAAATTAGGGTTTGTAGTTTGTAAGGGTTTGAAGTTGAGGACTATTGGCGCGGCGGCCAAACGGTTAGACCTAACCTTCGGATGTGTGTAATGTAACAAGAATATTGATGAATGTGTGAGAAATTAATCATACGATCAGGGAAATAATGGCAGAAATTAAAATCATACATGCAGAAACTTAAAGGCAGAAATTAGGACGCGATTATTAGGGTTCGCGAGGTTACATATGGGAAGCAGATACAACAGTAATGAAAGTTTGAATAAAGCATGAATAACTAAATAAAGGGTCACATGACAAACTGCAAAACGAACAGACAAGGTTAGTGGGCAGAATTACATGAATTATCAGACACGTCAGGAAGTGAAATTATGCATCTTTTTGTGGTTTTATTTTATGATGTAAACTTCAATTTGGATTTAAATAGGATTTTTAATATTGATAAATTTATTTACTTAAATTCTCAAAAACTATTTTAACCTAATTTTTTATTTTAAAAAATGGATTTTAATATTATTTTAGAAAATATCTTAACAAATCAAAAGTAATTATAATAATAAAAATAAACAAAAACTAAAATAAAAAAAGAAAAAGGGGAGTTGGGCCGGTAAATGCATCAAAAACAAGATCTAGGGTTTCAAAACCCCATTCTCCCCGCGGCGCCGTTCGTTTCTTGTTTCCTCTGGTTCGCTCTGTCTCGTTCCATCGCCGTTGCCTCTTTTCGTTCCGATATTGAAACCCCTAAAATGTCAAAACATCAAACCATCAAATATGAAGTGTTATGCATGCGACGCTTACGTTTTATGTTGCGATCAGCGGTGAACGGAAACTGGGCGGTGATGAGATTTGATCTGAGCTCGAGAAGAGGTTTGCCTCTGTGAGCTAATCGGCACCGGTGAACTTCTTTGCGAGGCCCCGTTCGTGTGACGTGATATGATTGAGTGGCGATGATGATGGTATAGTCTGAGATCGAGGGGGGTTTGCTCGTCGTTGAGGCGGCGCCGGTGAACCACCCTCTGTGGGTTAGTTCGCGAGTTCCTCTTGGTGACAATTTTCGGTCTTCTCTCCTCGCGGCCGCCGTTCGCGTTGTTCTTCGCTCTAGGGTTTCTTCGCTCTCTCTTCTCCCTCCAGGGTTTTTTGTGATTTTTTACTGTGAATGAATCCCCTCTTCATTAGGGTTTTCGTGACCCTTTTATATCTTTTGTTGATCCCAATCGTGGGCTTGGGCTATTGCATCTTTTACGTTATATTTCTTTGATGCTGATTGTAGATTTGATTTGATTTTGCAGATTTGATTCCATTTGGGAACTGATAGATTTGGATATCCGTTTCTAATATGACTTGATCAATTAGGGATTTTCGGATCTTCTCAGATATGGAACTTTGCGATTCGCTTGCTGATATGGTTTTTGTGAACTCATTTATCTTATGAACTGACATGCTTGTTCATCTGATTTGACTTACAGTTTTGATACAGTTTGGCTGTAACTGAATTGAACTTGTTCTTTGAACTGCGCTGAACTTGTCCTTCTTCTTGTGAATTGAATTTGTTCTTCTGAACATGAACTTAGTTCTCCTTTTTCTGAGTTGAACTGCTACGCTTGTTCATCTGGATTTGTGAATTGATGGACTAACTTTCTGATGTAGCTTCGAATCATGTTTCAGTTCAAATTTCTGGTTTTCTGATACAAGTTCACTGACTCTTCTTTTTCTTCTTTCAGAATGGATGTTGTCGGGTCGACGCCGCCGGGAAGGGTTGTGCGGCGATGATGACAGTTCGTCTGAGCCGTTTGGAAAAGATACTATAATCCTTGCTTTTGATTATGCTGCCTTCGATTATGTTGCTTTCGGTTTCGGTGATGATGACCTTAGAGTCTGAACCGCTATTGTGTATGTGGCTGCCCCTGTGTGATTAGTGGCCTCGCAATTTGTCGAGAGCTTTGTCCGAAATTACAGTATGCGATTCGATGTTCGGTAGGGAGTTTGATAATGGCCACGGCCATAGTCCTCCTGGCTGCTCGAGTCTCGTGCCCGATGATGAGTTGAGCTGAGGGCCGAAGTTAAATTTCACTCTCCTTTAGATTATCAGTCCTGTAGTTCACTTGTTAATAAAATGCCTTGATTTTCTGTGGTGCTCTCTGTAGGTTGTGGTGAATTTATAGTTTGTAGCATGAACATGGTACGGATTGGTGAAGGTTCCGTTCTTGTGTTAACTGATCATACTGTCTCTTATTTCAGGTAGCATTGACACGCAAGCAATGCCCCATGTTAGCTCGCGTTTCCAGCTCTTAGAAACTTTACCGTAAGTGGCCTTAATTGGAGACTGAGGAGGTAGAGCTGGTTAACTGTCCTGGTGGCTATTGGTTCTTCGAAGACGGGCAACACTTCAGGTTGTTTGCGATTCTTACTGTCATAACTAGTCTGGATTAAAGAGTCGCTTCTTGTTGCTTAACTATAGTTTCTCATTTTCTGCAACTGGTTTCCTATGGCGCGAAGAACTTCTTGAATTAATTCTTCTGAAACATTGCTGCTATATTGACAGGTTTCGCCGTGTCGCCGTGATTGGTTGACGACTGATGTTGAAGAGCTGGCGGATATTGAAGAGCTTGCGGATGCTGTGGGAATGATCGCAGCCGACACCCTGCTGCTGCTGACAAATGCTTGTTGCTGACGTGCTGTTGCAGATGGCGAGGAGATTCTTGCAGTGGCTGGTAATGCCTCCGTCGTGACTGCGCTGAGAATGCTGGTATCGTTGCTGCCGAGTGTAACCAGAAACAAAAGCATCCTAATTATTCAAAACCAGCCCAAGGGAAGAAACCTGAAACCGTCTCAAACTTGCAACAATCTCATCAATAGCATCGCGACACCGAAGTCTGAGATCAAAAGCAGCTTAATCACTCCTGCTCCGTGAAGTATGCAGTTTCTTAGCAGGTTTATCGATCAATTTAGTAAGTGCATCTTCAATTCTCATATAAACTTCTTCTTTATAAATTCTCCGACTGAATTTACCATTCCCACATTCATTATTTAATGCAATATGACCTCATCTTCGTCTTCAACTAATGTTGAATAGGTTGTATCTATTTGCAGTTACGGAAGTTCCGACCTTTCCAAAGTAATGTTGGTGTTGTCAAAAACAAACTGCTGTTGTCTGCATTTCGTCTCATGTATGCTTGATGCAGGTGACGACCAAGACTCGTTGAAGAAACTATTGGCAAAAGTGCGTGACACTGCTGTTCCGAAGCATGAAGCTCCTAATTTCTTCAAGTGGACAGAATAAAGTGTTGCGAGAGAAAACCAAAGCCTAAAATGGTGGCCTTGTACAGGAAGTTTCTTTTGTTGGCGAGATGAACGGATGAACGGGATCCTTGTGTTGTTTCCTTTTTTAAAACTTGTGTATTAGCTTGGTAGCCAAAACTTGATTCCCAAATATGTAATTCAACTTTGTATTGTAATAACAATCTGAACTTGTACATTGAGTTGGATTATAATGAAATTTGAAAATCTCAAGGAGACTTGCGTTTTGTATATTAAAAGAATTGACTTCTTATGCTGGGAGGAAGGAATGTTAAATGTTGTGTTGTGATGTGTGTACTTAGGCGCTGGCATGGTTGAGAGCAAAGTCTGAAGGTGGTGTATGCCCTTTTGGCTCGAATCCTTAAAACGTAGCATGAACCTTCCATATAATTAAGACCTCTCTTGAATTTAGCAGCATATCAGATGCGTCTTTAACTCGTACTCAACTCGAAGATCATAAGGATTAATTATGAACACAAGGGTGCTCATATAAACCTCTTATTGTTAATTCTCCATAATTTATTCTTATCAACACTTCTTTAATGGCTTATGGTCAATCTTAGAATCTCTTAACTTTCGATATTTCACAAGTGATGAACCAATTTGAACCTTTTGAGATGCACCAAAAGAATTTCCCTCCATAAACCAAATAACATCATTTGATCATTGCAAATGTTGGATTGAAAGCACATATGAGCGATCCTTAATTCTCGGGTCCACGCCATCTTGCACTAGAAAGCTGCGCACACTCGTTAGTCCTTGTGAATCTTCTTAGAACACAAAGTCTTGTATTGTGAGGGCAAATTTTGGGGTGCAACACCCCAGCTATCAATCGAAACGATTTCGAACTAAAACCATCATTGCTGTCAGCTGTACAACAAAAACAATTCTTAGGAAATGTAACTGAGGATCCGAACGAACACTTAACGAAGTTTGTGCAATACGCAGACACAGTGAAGGAAAATGGAGTAACTCCAGACGCAATAAGACTTCGTCTTTTTCCTTTCTCTCTTAGAGATAGAGCTTGGACATGGTTACAATCCTTACCATCCAACTCCGTTACGACGTGGGAACAGTTGAAGAACATTTTCTTAGAGAGATACTTTCCGCCAAGCAAAACTGTTATGCTTAGAGCTCAAATCAACGGATTTCGACAAAAAGATACTGAATCTCTCTATGAAGCGTGGGAAAGGTTCAAAGATATGATGAGAGCATGTCCTCACCACGGTCTAGAAGACTGGGTGACGATCCATACTTTCTACAATGGGCTTCTGTATAACACCAGATTAATGGTAGACGCCGCCACAGGCGGTGCACTTATGGATAAGCCATACAACGAAGCCTATCAACTTATCGAAAACATGTCTCAGAACTACTGCCAGTGGGGAGGTGAACGAACTCCAGCAGAGAAACCCGCAGTGAAAGGTGGGATGTACGAGATCAGCAGCCTTGAAAAGTTTAACGCTAAAGTAGATGCTCTAGCACAGAAAATCGACAGTCTGACCGTTACCCCAACTGCAACCGTAGCTGCTGTAACTCCAAACTGCGAGTTATGCGGAATCGCCACTCATAATGCGCCCGAGTGTCCATTATTGACAGGAATCCCACCAGACCAAGTAAACTACGCTCAAGGAAATCCTTACGCAAATACTTACAACCCAGGATGGAGGAACCACCCAAACTTTTCCTACAAGAACGATAATGCCTTGCAAGCACCCGCTGCTCCGCCAGGATATCAGAAACCAGCCGCTGCTGCCCAGACTGCCCCTAGGAAATCAAACCTCGAAGTGATGATGGAAAAATTCATAGCTACTCAAGCTCAAACAAATAAAGAATTCCTGAATCAAAACATACACACTAGCGAGCAAATTAAACAGCTGACCGGAAAAGTAGACGCTTTATCCACCCACAATAAGATGCTCGAAACGCAAATATCACAAGTGGCTCAACAACAAGCCTCTGCAGCTGCCCCAGTTGGAACATTTCCAGGCCAGCCAGAACCTAATCCGAAAGGCCACACAAACACTGTAATATTGAGAAGTGGAAAAGAATTGGAAGGCCCAACAGATCCTAGGAATGAAGATTTAGTAACGCATCAGAAATCTGATAAACCAACCGGAAAGGAGTCTGAAACAGAAAAGAAGGAATATGACGAGCAAAAAGCTGGAGCCAAAGATGAAAACTCTTATGTGCCTCTAGCGCCATATAAACCACCTATCCCTTATCCTCAAAGATTAATAAACTCCAAAACCTCAGGACAATTTAAGAAATTTGTTGAACTTCTGAAACAACTAAACATCACTATTCCGTTCACAGAAGCGATAACTTAAATGCCGTCATACGCTAAGTTTCTTAAAGAGATCTTGTCTAATAAAAGGCAAATAGAGGATAACGAGACAGTCACACTTACTGCCGAATGTAGCGCAATCATTCAAAACAACATGCCTCCTAAACTAAAAGAGTCAGGTAGTTTCTCCATACCTTGCGTCATAGGAAAGTTCGTTATAGACAAAGCTCTATGCGATCTAGGAGCCAGTATAAGCGTCATGCCTTTATCTATATGCAAAAAGCTGAATATGGGAGAACTAAGACCTACTAAAATGTTCGTGCAATTGGCTGACCGATCAGTCAAATATCCTGTCGGTGTACTGGAAAATGTTCCAGTATGCATAGGCCAATTCTATATCCCAACCGACTTCATAATCATGGACATCAAAGAGGACTCTGTTACCCCAATTATCCTAGGAAGATCGTTCCTAGCGACAGCCGGAGCTATCATAGACGTAAAGAAAGGAAGGCTAACATTCGAAGTAGGAGAAGAAAAGATAGAGCTCATCCTTACTAAGTTCTTGAAGGCACCAGCTATAGATGACACATGGTATATAGTAGATGTCATTGACGAATGCATACGAGAATCAGAGAAGGAAGAAATTACATATTCTGAAATCATGAAAATCCAGATCCCTGCTATTCATGAAGACGACAACTGGCGTGCACCATACAAAGATGATAGTCTGAGCGAGATCTTAGCACTCACTCCAAATCACACGCCAAGTCCGAAAAACCCAGCTTTAGAACTTAAAGAACTACCTAAAACCCTCAGGTACGAATTCCTAGATACAGAATTCAAAAGACTAGTAATAGTCAACGCTAACTTAGGACAGTCAGAAACTGAGCAATTATTAGAAGTCCTAAGGAAATACCCAACTGCATTAGGCTATAATATAAGCGATCTAAAAGGCATAAGTCCTTCCATCTGTATGCACCGTATCATGCTAGAGGAAGACTGCAAAACTTCAAGAGAACATCAGAGAAGGATAAACCCGATCCTAAGCACTGTAGTTAAAGACGAGGTGAAAAAGTTACTAGACGCAGGAATCATATACCCGATCTTCGACAACCAATGAGTCAGCCCAGTACATGTAGTACCAAAGAAAGGAGGCGTTACTGTAGTGAAGAATGCGAAAGGTGAATCGATAACCCAAAGAGTTGTGACCAGAAACAAGATGTGTATCGATTACAGAAAACTGAACAAGGCAACTCGGAAAGATCACTTCCCCTTACCTTTCATAGACCAGATGTTGGAAAGACTAGCGAAACATTCGTACTTCTGCTATCTAGATGGTTATTCGGGATTCTTTCAAATTCCTATTCACCCCGATGACCAAGAAAAGACGACATTCACCTGTCCCTATGGTACTTTCGCTTATCGCCGAATGCCGTTCGGACTGTGCAATGCTCCAGAAACCTTCCAAAGATGCATGATGGCAATCTTTGCGGATTACATAGACGACATCATGGAGGTGTTCATGGATGACTTCTCTGTATGCGGAAAAAGTTTTGAAAGCTGTCTGTCAAATTTAGAAATGGTACTCAAAAGATGCGCTAAAGTGAACCTTGTCCTTAATTGGGAGAAATGTCATTTCATGGTCCGACAAGGCATCGTTTTAGGACACGTCATATCTGAAAAAGGGATCGAAGTTGACAAAGCTAAAATAGAGATCATAAAGGATCTTCAACCTCCGAAAACCGTACGAGAAATACGAAGCTTCTTAGGACACGCTGGATTCTACCGAAGATTCATAAAGGATTTCTCGAAAATCACAAAACCTCTTACAGGTTTATTAATGAAAGATGCCGAGTTCATCTTCGACAAAGAATGCTTAGAAGCATTCGAAACTCTAAAGTCAGCACTTATCACCGCACCAATCATGCAACCCCCAGATTAGCGACTACCATTCGAAATCATGTGCGATGCGAGTGATTATGCTGTAGGCGCAGTTCTAGGACAAAGGAAAGACAAGAAGCTTCACGCTATCTACTACGCCAGTAGAACTTTAGACCCTGTATAAATGAACTACGCCACAACAGAAAAGGAACTTCTAGCAGCCGTGTTTGCTCTTGACAAATTCCGTTCCTACTTGGTAGGAGCCAAAATAATCATATACACAGATCACGCTGCCATTAGGTACCTAATAAGAAAAAAGGACGCCAAACCAAGATTATTGAGATGGATCCTATTATTGCAAGAGTTCGACTTAGAAATTAAAGATAAGAAGGGGACCGAGAACGTAGTTGCAGATCACTTATCCCGTATAGAGGGCATTAAACAAGAACCAGTGCCTATCAATGACGACTTTCCCTACGAACGTCCGATAGCCAAATTGGAAAGCGATATGTCCAACTCAACTTCGGAAGAACCAGAATTGGAAAAAGCCGTGGAATCTGTCTATGCCCAAGCCACCGTGCCTTGATTTGCTGACATCGTTAATTACTTGGCCGCAGGCGTGCTTCCACCAGACCTAACTTATCAACAAAAGAAGAAATTCTTCCACGACTTAAAGCATTACTACTGGGACGGACCTCTACTCTTCAAACGAGGCGCCGACAACTTATACCGTCGCTGTGTCCCAGAGGAAGACATAGAAGACATCATTTCCCAATGCTATTCAGCACCTTATGGTGGTCATGTTAGCACTTCAAAGACGTGCGTTAAAATTCTACAATCTGGTCTATTTTGGCCCAGCATGTGGAAGGATGTCCATATCTCTGTACTAAAATGCGACCGGTGCCAACGCACTGGCAACATCTCACGACGCGATGAAATGCCTCAGAAAGGAATTTTAGAAGTAGAAATCTTTGACGTCTGGGGAATAGACTTCATGGGACCTTTCCCGTCTTCTTTTGGAAACAAATATATACTCGTCGCTGCCGATTATGTATCTAATTGGATAGAGACCGTTGCCGCTCCAACAAATGACACACGAGTAGTCGTCAAACTCTTTAGAAACACAATCTTTCCTAGATTCGGTGTGCCCAGACTCGTCATTAGTGACGGTGGTTCGCACTTCATATCGCGAATCTTTGACAAACTCCTCTCCAAATACGGAGTCAAACACCGCGTAGCCACACCGTATCATCCACAAACTAGTGGACAGGTGGAGGTTTCAAACAGAGAAATAAAGCAAATTTTGGAAAAGACTGTCGCAACCTCCAGGAAAGATTGGTCATCAAAGCTTAATGAAGCTCTATGGGCTTATAGGACCGCCTTTAAGACACCAATAGGTACCACACCATTTAAACTAGTTTACGGAAAATCATGTCACCTGCCGGTAGAATTAGAGCATAAAGCCTTCTGGGCTATTAAGACGCTGAACTTCAACTACACTGCGGCAGGAGAGAAACGGATCTTGAACCTTCATGAATTGGAAGAGCTCAGATTGGACGCATACGAGAATGCACGTATCTACAAAGAAAGAACCAAGAAATGGCATGATAAACGTTTGATCCGAAAACAATTCAGTGTGGGAGACATCGTGCTCCTATTCAACTCCAGATTAAAAGTTTTCCCTGGAAAATTAAAATCTAGATGGTCTGGACTCTTTGAGGTCACCAAAGTCCTTAAGAGTGGAGCTGTTGAAATCAGAAATCAGATCAACGCACCGTTTATAGTAAACGGACAGCGTTTGAAGCATTATAATCAAAATGAGCACAGCGACCACGTGAGCAATATGAAATTGCTCGAGCTTCCCGAATAGCTTATAGCCAAGCTATCGTCAGACTTCTGACGTTAAAGACAACGCTGATTGGGAGGCAACCCAATTTTTCCCAATTTTTCCCTGCTAAATTTATTAAAACTATGTTTTCCTTTTAACTTATAATTTCTATGAAATTTTATTTTCTTATTTTTCTACTATTTATTTTATTTTTCTTTATTTCATCACCCTTTGCTTCTTAAAAATATGATCTGAGTGAATGTGATTTTAACTTTTCTAGGATTTTAAAGTCGTTCTACTTTTCTCCCGTTTTTATCCAACTAACGAGTATGGCTGACATCGACGTTACGACTGTGGTATTTAGAGGACTAGCTCATAAGGCCAGATTTGAGGCACTGACTCAGAGAAGCTTTGCTTCGACTCTGTACTAAGATAGACCCATCATGGACAAGCTAGGAATCCAGGATAGCATTCAATATTTATTTAACCAATTAGGCTGGGAGCAAACTGCTCTAAAGACCCGATTTGCTACCTACCGCGAACTCACGTTCGAATTCCTTAGCTCCTTAAGTTACTTACCCGAACATGGCTATGGATCCACTAAAGAGCTGATAACCTTTAGAATGTTTGGAATGGACCAAACACACAATTGTACATCATTAGCTAACATCCTAGGCTTCCCTAGCGGACCTTTTGTGTTTACCACCACTGAAGAGGATATTGATCTCGAGTTAGAACAATTCTGGGGTACCATCACCGGTAACTATCACCCTGAACCGAATGATATGCACAACAACGAGATACACAATCCAGCCCTCTGTTATTTCCATAGGATTTTAGCCCATACCCTATTTGGGAAGGAGGAAAACATTACAACAGTCTCAAAGGAAGAGTTGTTCATCCTTCTCTGTGCTTCACAAGGCTGCCCTGTAAATGTTGTCCCTTTTATGATAAGGGCATTTACACGCCTTAATCAGGAACCTCACTCACCCATTTTAATAGGAGGCTTAGTCACCATGATCACCCACGAAATTGGCCTGCGGTATTACCTGAACAAAGCTATTCGTTTCGGAAACCTCAGATTAATGGACATCCAGTTCTGCTTCAACAGACGTATCTTAGGTACCTTAGGACCAGGAGCCTACGAATACCTCATAGCTGATCAACCTGTCCACCTTTTCGCATTGCCCAACCACGAGCTAACAAGTATCCACAATAAGAACAATTGGCTTTATGAATTGGACGAGCCTATAGGACCCCAATTACCTCACTCCACACCCCAGGCTTACATGTATGACAGTGATTAAATATCAGAAGCACATGACTATCTATACTACCAAGATTATGAGTCCGAAGTGGAGATAGATCCTGAGACCCCTCCTAACTACCATAACTTTCCTGACCCCACTCCTGAACAAGAAACAGGTAAGTTGGACATTGTTCTGAGAACTATGGACGACCTCAAGCTGGAAGTAACAACTATAAAAGAGGAATTAACGCAACTTCACATGGATTTCTTTACATACATGGACGTATTTAGCGACCAATTTGATGACGTTATTCAGCAGATCAACAACTTGAAGAAACCAAAGGAGTAATATTTTAGTTTTCTCTTTAATTTTAGTTTACTGCATTTCACATTGTTTCACATTATTTAACTTTGCAATTGTTTCTTTTTGGATATTGTATTACTTTAAACTCGTTTTTGATTCAATGTCATTTTAATTTTATTTCGGTATCTCCCTTAATTATGTTTCATGTTATTTCCTATTTTACAATCATACTGCAAAAGAATTCAAAAATCATATTTTTCACTGTTAAAACGCCCCACAAGCGAATTTCTGCATTTCTGCAGAATTTGCTGATGTGACAGTCGTCACACTCCCCTGACGGTTGTCACGCGTGTTACGACCGTCACACACCCCTGACGGTCGTCACGCGAATAAAACCCCAATTTTATCAAAACAGAGGTTACACACCTCTCCACCCTCACTCTCCAAATTCCCCACTTTCCCACATTTAAACCCCACTAAAAACCCTCTGAATCCCCCATTAAACCTCCATCATTTCAACTTCAAATCCACTATTATATATTAACCTCTGCATTCCCATACCTCACCATCCTCAGAAACTTCCTATTCTCAACCTCTGCACTTCTCACACGAAAATGGCCAGCCAAAATTGTGCAAACCCCGACTTGAGCACTATCACTTTCCGAGAAGGCGAGGCCGGCGAAAGGCAGCAGACCAACTTCATAGCTTTCCATCAGCGGTCGCTTCAGCCGACCCGGTATGCTCACCTGGATTCTCTGACAGAACTAGGAATTCTGGATGGTGTAACTTGGATGTTACAGAGAGCCGGCATCTGGCATCTCTGCACCAATCCCCAACCCACCTACGAGCAACTCACACTGGAGTTTCTCAGTTCCTTCGCGTACGTAACATCACCCGGCGATACCAACCAGCTTACCGGCGCCGCCTGCTTCCGCTTGTTCGGCACCGAATATCAAGTCCCCCAGGACCGCATCGCCGTCATTCTACAGTTCCCTCACAGTGACGATGCTCATCGCCGCATATCCGATCAGTTCTACCAAGAAGCTTTCCCTCTATAGAACCAACTGACCGACACCACTCCAGAAAGTTGGGACACTCTGAACGCTACTCACATCCACAACCCAACAATCCGCTACTTTCATCGCGTGTTGAGCAACACCATATTCGCTCGTGACAGTAACCACAAGGTCAACTCGAAGGAGCTGTTTTTCCTCCGTTGCGTGTTCGCTTCGAAACCTGTTAACGCCGCCCCGTTCCTCTTAGCTCACATTCAAGCCAATTGCAACCGCAGCTCAAAACCTTTCTATTTTGGTGGAATCATCACATCCATTGCCTTAGGCCTCGGCCTTGGCGACCGCCTCCAGACACTCCGCCAGATGCCCCCTGTCTTCCTAGACATCAACCACTGTCGCGCCTCCCACCTAATCAGATCCCACGTAGATGGGAAATATCATCCGGTAGTGCGAGGCCGCACTATCCAGAGCATCATCATGCCTTCACGCACCCGAATGCATCCGCAGGACAGAGCCAACTGGCTCTTCGATACCACTGCCCCTGCTGCCCCAACTCAGGATACTGACCAGGATCCCAGGGATGAAATTCAAGAGGAGTTAGACAGAGCCGACCAGCCTGAGCCATCACAAGCAAATGCTGCCGAAGGCCTTTCCTCGCGGCGCCGCCGCCGCCCTGCCACTGATCACACATCCGAGGCCCTCCTCCGCTGCATCGAACAACAGAATTAGATGATGCTTATGATGGAATAGCAGAACCGACGGGCTGAAGAATTCGAAGCGTGGCAGCGAGAACAAACCGGTCACATGAGGCAAACTATGCAACAGATCCAGGACGTCCACTCCGGCCTAGCCGATGACATGGCCAACCTCACTGTGCGAGTCGACGGCCTCCGCGATTACATCTTCCACACCAGAGCTTTGAACCTCATGGCACGCGACGGCACAGCCAGAGGTAGAGGTAGAGATCGAGGAAGAGGAAGGGATTAGTAGTATTTTTCATTTTTTTGTCTTTTTGTTTTTCTTACCTTTGTATTTTTCCCTTCCGCATTCTTTCAAATCAGTGAGGACACTGATTGAGATAGTGTGGGAGCGGACGAACCGTTATTTCCCTTTTCCCTGTCATTTCCCATTTCCAATTGTACTTTTTCTTTCAAATTTTCAATTTAAAGCAAGTTTAATTTCGGCAAATAAGCTCTTTTATATATATATATATATATATATATATATATATATATATATATATATATATATATATATATATATATATATATATATATATATATATATATATATATATATATATATATATATATATATATATATATATATATATATATATATATATATATATATATATATATATATATATATATATATATAACTCCGTTACGTGAACTCCCCGCACTTTATCGGACATATACAAAGAAACTTTCATCCTCTCCAAAGCATCACGTGACACGCCTAAACCTTACCAAGTTTGGAATTTCCGAGAAGAAAATTCTAACAAAGCCTCTACGCCTTGATACCTTACACCTCTGGTTTATGCGAGTCAGTCTCACTACTTACTTGTACCAAAGCCTCAAGTTTCGAGTCAAACGGAGCCCCCAGTAGTTTATACGAGCAGTCAGCACCATCCTAAACACTTCTAAGCAAGAAACCGATGCAAATAAGTGTGTGATCTCTAGTATGAATCCAATAATCTTGAAAGAAAAGAAAAGCCATATAGCCTGAATATAGAGATATGTCCCTTCTAAGTTAGGTGCTCTTCGCCCGAGCATTTAGCCCAACGGTACGAAACTCTTGCAGATTTATAGCAGAATGAGCATATGTGCAAAGAAAAAAATCAAACTAGCAAAGAGATCATAGTCACCAACAGGTTTTCTTGCCATGAACGTGTATGGACAACGGGCTTAATGTGACTGCGCCAGAGCGAAGCCGGGTAAAATTTGTTGCGAGAAACTTGAAGCCGAGCTGCAGTAACATGATTGGGACTGGCTTGCATAAAAGAGAGGTCTTCGAAGACTTACAATCCAGTGTCGTTGCCGTATACGCTTTGTTTCCATTGGACCCCCGGTTTTTCCTAACTTGACGTCCGAGAAATCCTATCAAAGGAAGAGCGTGTCGCGTGCTTGCCAAACTTAAAATTTTTTCTACCTTTACTTGAGGACAAACAAAGATTCAAGTTTAGGGGAGTTTGATAACGCGAAATCGTATATATATAATGACGTACTTTTCTACTAATCAGCGACCGTTTTCACTCCAATTTCGGATATTTCCATACTATTTGTCCAGTATTTTGCAGGTATTCAAAGTCCATGCTCAAATGGAGCAAGATGAAGAAAACAAGCATTTACAGGTGAAAACCAGGTGAAAATCAGGCCAAAAAGCAGCAAAAACAAGTTCTGCTGATATGACGATCGTCACAAGGGTGTGACGACCGTCATACGTGTGACGACCGTCACAGGTCCATGACGACTGTCATGGATTTAAAATGCAGATTTTTTGCACGTGCTGTGAAGTGCTGAAAATGCCAAAGAGGAGTGGACCACTAACTCCTATATTTTCTGATATCATTCCCACTTCCCGAAGAAATAAACCGTTGAAAATCCCATCTATAAAAGGAGAGAGCTGGTACCAGAAAAGGAGAGCCGTATTGAAGAGACGAAGTGCTGTCAATTTACTTTCAGAGCAATTTTCAGTTTCCCATTTTCTTATAGTTATTTTGTTTCCTTTTTCTTTCTTTCCTTGCAATTGTTTTTTTACTTTCCAAACTTTATTCTGTACGAGTAATTGGCATAAAGACTAAATCCTGCCGTCATATCGGAGGATTTCCCAAAAGCTAATCAAATTGTTTACAGGTTCTTATTTTAATTGTTAATTGATTTCTATTTCCCATTATGATGCATATTATTATTTTCTGCCATTATTTACGTGTTGTTAATTTATATTCCATGTCTGGCTAAATCTTAAGTAATCGGTATGTAATAAGTAATCGGTTGGGACTCGATAATTAACCGGTGTATTTCTTCCTTTTCAAAACTTATTTATGGCTTTAGTTTTTAAATCGAATTTTCTAAATAAACCTTCGTCGCGACAGCGAGAAATTATTTACAGTAGTTTTGCCACGACAGTGGGAAATTCATAAAAGTACGAACCAACAAGCGACAGCTGAGGTTAAGTCCAGATAGTAAAAACTAAGCATTCATTTTAAAAACAGCGACATCGCTTTAAAAGGAATTAGAACTTAATAGTTTTCAAAAAGTAACTTTAACCCCGAACAGAATAGCGACAGCATACGTTCCGCCTTAGAGTTGCGACTAGCGTCAACAACCATCGTGAGACAAAGGTCTTTAAACCGTCATTTTCTTCTTAAACTATTTTTGAAAACATAAAGACACCGGTGACCTGTAGAATCCCTGAAGAACTAACACATTACATACCGATTCAAGAATTTATACCTTAATTAACGCTTTAGTTCCCTTATAGTTTACGCACTTATTTTGCTTTCATTCCACTAAAACATTACCAACCTAGCTAAGCACAGTAACACCCGAAAATACTAGTTTGATTACGAGTCCCTGTGGGATCGATATCTATTATTACTACGCGATAGACTGTGCACTTGCAGTTAATTGAGTTAGACATAGAAAGTCGCGATCAATTCCTCCATTAGCACTGAGAAGAGGTACATTGCCAAAATCCCCACAATTGTCGATGAGCATTGTCCCATCATAGTCACGACTATACCAATCAATATTGGAGTGGGTAAGAGCCATGATCTTTTGCGACCACCATCCTTTCTTCGGATCCCAAAAAGCGTTAGCTTTGGGTAAGTGTGAAGTGAACCATTTGTATAACAAAGGAGCGCAACAAGTAATCATCCCTCCATTATGAAAGTACCTCAGATGAACAGAATGGTATGTATCTGCTAACAAGGTAGGTACAGGATTCTTCTTCAAGAAAATTTTAAATGCATTGAGGTCCACAAAATTCTCGACGCTAGGGAACAAGAAGATGCCATAGATGAGCAAGGAAAGGATAGCCTCGAATGCATCCATGCTTAAATGATCCGCATAATACTGAGTTTTCTTGACCAAGAACTCTGCTTTTAGCCCCAAAACTCCTCCTTTTGTAATCAAATTCTTCTTAATATCAACCAATCCTAAACGTGTAGCCTTGGCAATATCTTGTTCTTTAGGGTCCTCCTCCATAATTGGAAAAGGAGAATCTTCAAGAATGGGCAATCCAACCAACTGAGAATATTCTTCTAGTGTGGGCACCAGCTGATAATCAGGGAATGTGAAACAGTGGTAGAGCAGATCATAAAACTGGAGAAGAGTAGAAAGGAGTCCACCATCCATCTTTATCCTCCAGAGTAACAACAGCTTCCCATATCTGCTTTGAAATCCCTCTGGATCTGTCACTAAGGTGCTCAACCTTTTCAAGTCATCTAGGTTAAAACCCTTGTAAGTGTACTTCAAAGTTTTCTTTCTTTCACTGTTCATAACGACCTCTGGTGTTTACAAATAACAAAGTCTGAGTTCCATGAAACCATATGATGATATGATGATATGATGCAAAATGCACAAACACAGGCAAATGCAGAGATCATACATATGCACACAACAGAAGCTTAGGTTTAAGGACGAGCATGAGTCCAAGGTCTACCCATCCCCAAGGATTATACTATGGATTGATTGTACCTGCCGAACGGGTTCTACAAAGTTCCCAGAGTCATCAACCCATCTTTCGGATATTATCAATTTCCCAAATTACTTGGTAATCGATAATATTCTCAAGAGAATCTCGTCTGAGTGTAGTATCGCGTATCAACTATTTCGGAAATACTTACTTATAGTCATTGCACTACGTCCTAATAAGGCCAAAGTGGGGTAGAATGTATTCTAAAAGTCCACAGTCTCACGGGCTCCTTCGTCGAAAGTAGCATTGTTTTCACGAATACTCGATTAACAATACTAAACTTTCAAGAGGGCCTACATTGAGCGGTGGTTTCTCAAGTTAGCTTGGTCGGGAATCAACTCCCTATAAGCCTTCTTGAATATACCACCATCCTATCATAATTGCACTCAAGTCCGGGTATAGGACCGTCTCACCACTCAAAACACCCAATACCCAACAGTTAAACAAATATATTGACAAATATACATGTTAAGCAAATATTTACAAATATAGCATGCAATTAAACAAAATAGGCTAAACCCTAAGTTAAGTAAATCTTCCCCAGTGAATTCGCCATTTCTGTTGCGGTGAGAATCGTGATACCAAGCTATTGATTAACTTGAATCCTTAATTCTTTGAATTCACAACCAGACTTTAATTTATCCAAAGGAAAGGTCTAAAGAGAGAAAGAACCTTTTGTGCGATGTAACAACAAGTCTAAGAGATTCGGGGATCGGGGGTTGGTTATGCATAGGGTAGGTATTTCACATCCTAAACATCTGTAGTACTCTACAGGAACCTTTTGTTTGATTGCATGCTAAGTTGGGTAAATGTTTGCTAAGGTTTGGGTTGGGTAAAGGGTGTAGGTTAAGGCCTAAAGATAGTTTCTAAGTTTGCTCGCAAAGACGTCGCGTCCTCTGCCTACGTATCGTAACTAGGATAGAATCAGAGCAATCATAGTTCACCTTACTAGGGTTAAATGAACACTTGATTATGATCAAGGTTCAAAGGGGAACAAACATATCCATGCATGTGTAGAGTTTCATAAAACTCTCTAGATCTATGTTAAACACTCAAGAGGGGAGTAAGTAATCATTACTATGATTCTTACATAGAGTTTACAAACTCCATCCTAGGGTTCTAGTTGAAGAACACTCCTAGCAAGGTAAGGCTTTCTAGACTTAAAGCAAAGTCTAATGTCTTGTATGTTCTAACTTAACTAAGCTAGGGTTTAAAATGACTTCACAAAGTCAAGGGAAACGGGTAATGAGCTATCCAATGACACAAGGGTCAATGGAGAGACTTTTCCTTTGGAAGGAGAGTGAGAGGCAGCTTGGATGAGAACTAAAAAGTTCCATCACTTGGGGAAGAAATACTTAACAAAGCAATAAACAATTAAGCAAGAAGAATAAGGAATATGGTTACAACCAAGCAAGCATGCATATTACAATAGGCAAAGATTAAATAGAACCAATGGTTACAACCAAGAATCACATATCTTAACAAAGATGAAGGTAACAACCCCAGAGACATATTGACAAATGTGAAAACAACAGTCATACAAATAAGTCACAACTTAAAATGATCATGTTATAAGTTCAAAAGTAACAACAATTAGGCATTGATAACAATCAAGTACGCAAGGATTGATCACAACAGTTCAATTCAAGGCTTTAGGAAAGAAACAATAACTCATGGTAACAACCAACAAGAAAATAAGATCTCAACATGTTAACAAACATAAAGAAATCAAATACCAATAAATCTCACAAGATCAATTAAGCATGGCATGAAAGATAATTCAACGATATGTAAGATAACAATCTTGAAAACAAACCAACTTTCAAGTAGGTAAAAGGCATTGTGACTACAAGCAATTTGAAATATTTTTACATTAAATTAAACTAGACATTGTCATGACCATGTTGCAAAACGAATGGATCAAAAATGATAAAAACATGAACAAGTTACAAATATTTGAAGTTTTGTATGAATTATGACAATAAAATAACACAATGAATAAAAAAGAAGGAGAAAGGTCCAAGCTGGGAGTTGAACCCAGGACCTTGTGTTTACAAACACACACATAAACCAACAAGGCACCACATGCGCGCTGGTAGGAAATGGAAGAGAAGAAAGAAAATAAATTCAACACAATGGAAAAATAAAAAACAAAAAGGGTTTATCTAAGGATCGAACCCTGGTTTGGCAAGTGAAAGGCGCATGAGAGAGTAAGGTTTCTACCACTGGGGTGGCTATACATCCGTTGATTTAGCCACCCCTAAAAATATATAAGGCAAGTTTCATGGATTTCTGGGCAAACAAAAGAAGCAAGAACAAGGCAAGATACCACATGCATTTTGATTCATAACTCTATCAAATCTTGGTCTTTTTTGATGAAATTTTATTCAAACTTGACTGATTTTAAACAAGGAATAAGATGGTGCAGTTGGAATTTTGAAATGAGGCCTTGAAATAAAAACACGATGCAATATGCAAATTTGGTGATTGGTTTGCATTTTGAAAGCCACAAACAGCTGTGAGATCAAATTCAAGTAAATGGCAGTGCATACAAGTTTCATATGTCATAACAAAGGTGTAGCACATTAAAGGCTCAAGCAAAAATCAACAAACATGGATTTGGCACATGAATTGCAAGATGAAGCATGAAAATGCAGCAGCTGTCCAATTATGGATGTGTACAACAGTTGATTAAATAGAACAAGGAAATCATGAGACAATCACCAACACATTGGAAATTCAATGAGGAGCAAGTATACAACAATTACCAAACCAAACTTAAATACAAAACATGATTGTTATGCCCTAACAAGTGAAATTGGAGAAAAAATGCAATGTTGAAACCAAATTAAGTAGCAGACAGAATTGAAGTGAACAAACCTTGTCTACACCCTCAAAACATCATATAAGGTGTGCCTATACCTTAAAATTGTTCACAAACAACATGGAATTGAAAAACACAGACCAACTGCTCAATCACTCATAAAAATGCAACATGAGAATCAAAACTGATTTGGAAACAGATGAGGTCAAGTAAATGTATACAACAAGTCTCAAATATAATAGGGAATGATGCTAGCACTTAAGATACTCATGGAATGCACATAACAAGACAATGGATACCAAAATGTAATTTATACCAATCATAGAGGCAGGGCTGTCATAACAGCAAAGTAAGACAAACAGAAATTGATTGATTCATGCTCATACAAGTTTTAAATGTTATTAGAGGTCTGATGTTTCATGAACTGACCTAGAAATAAATCAAACAGAAAAAGTGTAGTGTGTGGCAGTGATGTTTCAAAGCAGTTTGGCAGCAAAAGGGCACAAATATGGTCCAGTTATGAATCAATGGTCTCATGTTGACAAACACACTCACACATATCATAAATGTATAAAAGAATGAGTTACAACTCAGAAACTAGGCATATTGCAAGCAAACAAGAATTTGGCATGGCATGTTTTAGCTTAAAAAGAGCAGTTTGAGGGTGAAATGAGAAAGCAGGCAATCATTGATCAAACCAATCATTTACACACATCAAAATCAAACATATAGATGATTTACAACTCAAAGATTAGGCATGTGCAACCAGAACAACAACTTGGTAATGTTCATGGCATATTCTAGTATGAAATGCAATTAGAAGTGAAATTGAGGAAACAAACAAGAACATATCAAATTACCAATGTACACATATCATTATCATGACAAGGAATGAGTTTCAATTCACAAAATAAGCATAGGACAGTTGGAATGAAAATTGGCATGTTGTTGCAAGCAATGTGAAAAACTGTCTTGGCAAGAATGTGAAAGCAGGTACATTTTCAAATTGTGAGGTTTATGTGGAAACAAATATCACACACATACTAAAAATATGCTAGAAAATGATATTATGCTCAAGAAGTAGATTAAAACAAACACTAAACAGAATGTCACATTTGAGGCTCATGACACATGAAAACAACAACTTAAATATGCAGCAGGCAACATACATGACAGTTGGGAAATTTGATAGCACATAGAAGTTTCAAATGAGCAAAACAATGATATTATGCATATAGATCAAGTAGACATTGATTGAAACAGAATGTGGCATGTTTGGCATCATGATATTTTGAAAAATGCAATTGGAAGGATGTTATAGCAGTTTGAACATATAATGGAGATTTGAGCATACAAGCATCACACACATCCTAAAAATAGGTATACAAATGAGTTTCCAATCTTAAAATCAAACAACAACTGATCCAAACCAGAAATGGTATGTAAAGTCAAGTTTGACAGCAAAAATACAAGACTCACAGCAGGCCCTAATAGCAAACCTCATTTTTCTCATACTCAACCAATTCAAATAGGCAGGTAAGGTTTCAAAACATTAAGCAATGATTTGAGATAAAAAATAGCAAGCACAAACAAACCAATACACAACTCATGGTAGTGATAAGCAAGATGACACCAAAATATCATAAGTGCAAAAACAAGAGCCACATTGATTCAAACATGATCATAGGGCAGGGGGATCCTATGACTAACTTACAAGTTACCCAAATCTCACAAATAAACTAGTTTTGACAGTTCTAGAGCTAAACACATCACTTTTCAATGTTGGAATCCTAAAACTACGACATAACCAAAATCTAAAAAAAAACAAGTTAAACATGATATCTAAGCACAAACTTGTAACACATTATCCACATATCATTTACAAATGACAATACATTAACAAGAACAAGTATCATGACCATGAAACAAGAGTTCTTGACAAAGAACTAAAGTGGGGCAGCAATGGTATATTTTACAACAAGCATCTCAAAAATGATACAACGTGATAATGTATGATCAATAAAGAGTTTGAATGTCACATACCTCTTGTAGACAAGTCTTGAGCAAGCTAAGAAGCTTAGAAACCCAGAGATCCTCTTCTTTAGCAAAGAATTGAAGCTTGCTTCCTCTTGAAGCAACAAAACACTTTTCAAGACAGTTGGAGTTGTGTGATTTCCAGCTGGTTTTTTAGAGTTTAGACACTTGAGATATGATGTATATGAGGTGTTGGGAGTGTTAGAATGGTGGGAAGTGGTTCAAGTGAGAATTTGGCTTTCAAAATGCAAGAAAGTCAAACTATTAAGGTATGGAGGTTGACTTTTGTGAAAATGAGGTTTTTGAGTGGTTTGAATGTATGGACACCTTCTACACAATGTTTATGGATTGTGTAGATGGTTTTGAGGGACTTGGAAATGGTAGAACTGACCTTGAGCAGAGTTTTGCTCAAGACAGCTTTTTGGTGAAAATGGAAGTCTTGAAAATTTGAGATTCTTGAGGAAATGAAAGGGAATTGAGAGCTATTGTTTCTCTTGGTTTTTGAGATTGCTCTGGTGTATCTAACATCATTGAAGAGGCCTCTATTTATAGTGAAAATAAGAGTGAGGGCAGCTTGGTACTTTGCCACTTTTGGAGGGAGATTTGTGAAGTTTCTTTGAAAAATCTTGCCAAGATCTTCTCCTATCAGCTCCATGGTTCAAAGAAGATCAGAAAAATCAAGTGGAGATGGACATGAAGTGACTGAGGTGAGCTTAGAGTGTAGGGTGAGCCAGCTGCAACAGTTTTGGAGTGAAAAGTTTCTCTCTCCTTCTTACACATTTGAATATTTTATTACACAAGTTGCAATTTGCCTCTCTCTCTTCAAACCTTACATTTTTCTGCATTTCCCTTCCTCTACACATCTAAATATCATATTGAATCATGATCCAAGGGTTGAGGATGTCTCAAGTTGTGAAATCTGATTTTTGAGAAGTGTTGGATTGTGGTTTCAAGTGTTGACAACCCTAACTTCAATAGTGCATAACTTTCTGCTCACACATGCTATTGAGGAGTTCTACCACAACATAGAAATCCCTCAAGTAGCTCTATAAATTTCATGTTTTTGGTATTTCCAAATTCTTGATGGAACTAGGTTGAAAAACCCTTCCAAGTTGCTGAAAAAACCACTTAAAAAGGATAAATAACTTAGAATTTTTCTAAGTCATTTCCCTTCTTAAAATGAATCTTGTCATAACTCCAAATCTATGCATTTTTTGATCATGGACCACTTTGAGGCTTTTTTAGGATTTGTCAAAAGCTTTCCAATGAGCTTTGAACCACTTCATTTGGATGTGTGGTTGAGGAGTTATGGTCTTGCCCCTTTTTAAACCCTAATTCCCGATTTTTGCAATTACTTTTTAACCTTTGGTCCAATGGTCATGAAATTTTATGGGGAGGTGTAATATGACATAAGGAACATTTTTTATTCACATTTTAAAGTCAAATTCCTTATTGTTGAAGAGTTGACTTTTCGGTCAACTGTTCGATCAATCGGTGACTACCGAGTCGACCGTTGGTGATCCGGGCATTCTGAGGACTTGAAACTCTTTCGATGGAATTTAATAATCCATAGGAGCTTAATGGACCTTGATCCCACCATTGAAACACTCTTTAAATCAAAAGTCAAACTACAATTGACTTTTCCTGGTCGAAAACCCTAATCGGGTATCTTGAACTGCACTGTTCTCAATTCCTGGGTGACCACCTCAAATTGGATTCATACTTGACCAAATGTAGTATCCTTGATCTCATTTGAAGTTGAATCAATCCAAAACATGGATTGATCACACCATCGAAGCCTCGATTTTGACGGTACAGAACTCTAATTCATCTGCATCTTGACAAAGATAAACTGGAAATGGGTTAAGGTTAGTTAATCAACTAAATATGATCCTACAATGATGATGAGGATCTAAGGGGTCAAAATTTGGGGTGCAACACCATGCAGTTTGAAACATAATTTCTTTATATGACCAAAGCGTTCACAGTGATGACATCTCCATCTTTGGAACTTCCTTTGTTGGCTGGTTTGTTTACTTTCATGATGTTGAGACATCTGCTGGAACATCACTTGCTTTGATCCAGAAGGTTTGTGGTATGACGCAGGGTTTTTGTCTTAATGGAATCCTAACCCATTCCTGTCTCCTGATCTTTTGCCAGATAGAAGGATCTCTTCCAAAGTTTTGGTACCATTGTTCATCATTTTAACGGATTTTCCCAGTTGGTCAAGTTGAGAGGTTAGGAGAGCAACTTCATCTCTCAAATCCTTGATAGTTGTCATGTGTTCCTCTCTTTCAGTCTTTAGTTTTATGATGTGTTTCTTCTGTTTTTCACTTTGTAAGCAGACTTCTTCGCTCCTGAGGCACAATTCTCTGTAGGAAGCTGCTAGTTCTTCAAGAGTTAATTCATCTTCATTGGAATCCTCATCAGAATAGTATCTTCCAGTTAGTGCAGTTATATGTTTGGCAGATTCTTCTTCTATATCACTGTCAGAGTCTTCATCCGTCCATGAAACAGCTAGACCTTTCTTTTGTTTCTTGAGGTAGATTGGACATTCAGATCTGATGTGACCAAAGCCTTCACACCCATGACATTTTATCCCTTTGTTGTTCGTAGTTTTTTCTTCAGTTCTAGTTCTTCTTCCTGCATCATTTGACTCACTGATGTCAAGAGGGATGTTCTTGGCATTTGGTATAGTATCCATCCTTTTCATTACCTTGTTGAATTGTCTCCCTAGCATAACTATGGGATTTGAGATATCTGCATCCTCATCAGATTCCCCCTCTCTTTGTTTAGTATTTGAAACAAACACTATGCCCTTTTTTTTGTCAGTTTTGTTACCTATTCCAACTTCAAATGTTAAAAGGGACCCAATGAGTTCACCAACTCTCATTTTACAAATGTCTTAAGCTTCTTCTATAGCAGTAACTTTCATGTTAAATCTCTTGGGAAGAGGTCTGAGGATTTTTCTTACTAATTTTTCTTCAGACATTTTTTCACCTAAAGCACTTGAAGTATTATCAATTTCAAGGATATTCATATGAAAGTCATGTATGCTTTCAACATGTTTCATTCTCAGGTTTTCAAACTTAGTTGTAAGGAGTTAAAGTCTAGAAATTTTTACCTTGGATGTGCCTTCATGAGTAGTCTTTAGAATCTCCCTTGCTTCCTTAGCAATAACACAATTGTTGACCAACCTGAATATGTTCCTATCAATTCCATTGAACAGGGCATTCAAGGCCTTGGAGTTACCTAGAGCCAGATCATCTTCTTCCTTTGTCCATTCTTCCTCAGGTTTTAAATCAGATGTAACCATTCCATCTTTATCAATAATCACAGGATGTTCCAATCCCTTTATAACAGCTTTCCATGCTTTGCTGTCCAAAGATTTTAAGAAAGCAGTCATCCTAGGTTTCCAGTAGTCATAATTATTCCCATCCAAAACAGGTGGCCTATTCACAAATCCTCCTTCTTTGTCCATGGTACCAGAAAGTATAGTCCCTAGATCTCACCCAGAACCAGAGCATGATGCCTGCTCTGATACCAATTGAAATTCTGGTATCAGATATTAGATGTCGAAGGAGATGTTCACGACACAAATATCTGTTTGCCAAGAACAAAGAACACAACTAAACAAATAACAATTAAAAGAGACACAACAATTGTTAACCCAGTTCGATGAAAAGACACCTACATCTGGGGGATACCAAGCCAGGGAGGAAATCCACTAACAGTAGAATTAATTCAGAGCTAAACTCTCAGTTTACAACTCCTCACTTAATCTCTACCCATGCAATTTCTGCCTAGAACCCACTAGACAAGAGACACCTCTCACTCCCCCTCAATCACAGAGTGATAACTTTCAATACACAAAGAAGACTTTAGAAGACACTCTTCAAAGTCACAACTTGATCTTGCTTAAAAGCTTTAATCAAGTAAAATACACTCTTGCTTTAAAGCTTTGAGTGAACAATTTACAATTAACAACTTAGTCCAATTCACACATTTAACAATGAGTGAATGGCTCACAAAACTAACACACACACGAAGCCTAAACTTTAAACAGATGCACACACTTTTTAATCCTTGCTTCGCTAATCTTCAAGCTAGGGTTTCACCTACTTAAATAGCAATGCAGAATGAGCTTAGGCTGTGGCAAAAGTAACAGCAGTCTTGGGGAGATTCCAATCTTCACCAAAACTAGATTTGATTTGATCAATCAAATCCAATCAAATCAATCTCCCAATCTTCAAACATTCTTCTGAAAATAACTTTAAATCAAATCAAATTTAATCCACAATAAATGAACAGAAACGCCTATAGTAAGTCACAAGAAGCTCGTAGATTCTGTACTGACAAAGTGCAGCCAGCTTGCACAAAAAGATATGGGCATATAAAACCATTCATACTGAATGCTTAGTCCATGATTGTCAAGACATCTTGTTTGACATCATAGAGAAAAGACTTGATACAAAACACAAAACAACCTGTTGTTCCTGACAGACAGATGTCACGACATCCTGTAGGACATCTTGTGATTACTTCTAGTTTTACCAAAATTCTTGCCAATCAAGAACTAACACTTTCCACAAGTAAAAAAAAAATTCCATCAATTGTCACTAGCCCAAATTGTACATTGGAATTTGTGACTACAACTCAATAACTCTTTCACAACACTATCATTATTTTCTGATGTGGAAGATCAGACAAAACTGCAACCACCGAGCATACTAATAAACACTTATCCCTGAATCAAACCAGACTATGATACCAATTGTTGGGGAAAAACAAACAAAACATAGAGAGAAGAAAAAGAGGAGCACAATCATAACACACAAGTATACGTGGAAACTCTAAAACTGGAGAAAAAATGACGATCGTTGTCAATAGATAACCAGAGAATAACACTATGTGAAAATTGTTATAACACATAATATACACTTAACTAACCCAGACCATCAGTACACCCTCACCCTCCAAAACTATTATTTATCTACATATTGGTGAATCCGGAATGAAGATTTATCAATCATATTAGTGAAACACTTCCTTCAAAAGTTGTGTACCTTTTATCAAAAATTACGTATTTTTTTAATTTAAAGTTTACATTGTTTCGTCTATAGTAATATGAGATTAATTGGTATGCAGTGTTAATGTAAAAAGTTTTACACTGTCATTGCATCACAACCATTCGTTGATATTATTTTTCAAGTGGTTAAAATAAAAGTCAAACATTTCACATAAATCAACGGTTATGATTAACTGAGTATAAAAAATCTTTATACTATCGGTGCATATCAATTAAATTTCAGTAATATTCTTTAAAAGTTGTATATTTTTATTTTGTAACACTTTACAAAATATTGACTATTGTCGAATTCAAACCTACCGTGATATTTTATAAATGTTCTTTTTCTAAATTCAAATTTAGTGCAACACTTCATAAATATTGTCTATTTTTAAATTCAAAAATTAAATTTTATTTATATATTTTTTTGTCATTTTAAAAGAGACTCAAGATTATTAACTATTAATAATTTGCAACAGTAAACTAAGCTGTAGACCGGTCTTTCCAAGATTTGTGGAATTGTGTCGCATAAAGTATTTTCGGTTGTTAGTTTCAATCTGGCGTTTGTTGCGCGTTCAGGCTGGCATGTGGTCAAAGTAGGTTCTGATATTGGTGTCGTGAGAGTAGATTTTATACATGGTTGGTGGTTTCTTTTTGTTTTTGCAGGTTTGGTTTGTGTTGGTCTGTATAGAAAAGAGGGGCATAGGCCTTAATCATCCCCATCCTTCTTTTGTCGTATTTTGAAATTGTTGGATTGGTGTTTAGTGTATCATTTTGTCTTTAGGCATTACTTATGCCTTTCTTCAATAAATTTCTCTTTTCTCTTTTGACCTTTAAAAAAACATTAGTTATTATTATTAATTGGTGGTAAATGAATCCATTAAATAAACTTGATTTGTTTGCTTTAATGTTTAGATTATTCTAAAATCTAGAGGTTTGAATTTTAGGATTGACTATGTACCGTACATATGATATAGCACGTTTTGTTTTGTTTCGTGGTTGTTGTTGGATGTTGCTTGAGGGATTTTGGTATTAACCTAGTTGCTTATTTATGGTAAACACTTCTATTGAAGTTTGATTTGATTATCACTTCGATTGAAGTTTGATTGAATATATATTCAGAATTTTATTATTTATTATTTTATTTTATTTTTATAATAATTATTTAAAATAAATATGTATTTAGAATAAATTTTAGAGTATTGAAATACAATTAAACCTTATGATATTGAAAAAGTTTCTTTATTAATTTATTGAATTTTAAAGTTGATTGAATCTAAAACTTGATTGATGTTTCTACTCGGTATTGATTCTGATAAATGAATAGGTGAAATATGAGTTAAGAAAGTTATAAAAGTTCAAGATGAAGATATTTTGTGATCACAATGACGTAAGATCAGTGACGTTAGGGACCAAATGTCTTTTATCAAATAGAATGTTTGAGGATTTTTAGAGTAGGCTGAACCTATTTTAAAAGACACTTGATCCAGTGAAAGAAAGGAAAGAGGAATGTGGAATAATAGAACGAATTATATACTGTCAACTGGAAATATGGACAATCTTGAAGAAAACAACAAAAACTAACAAAGAGGCGAAAAAGAAATTGATATTCAAGACATCCATATGATCAAAGAAAAGATGAAAGCATCCCCGAGTAGACAGAAAACTTATCATGATAATAGGAGGAAAGACTTGGAATTCAGTGAGGGCGACCATGTGTTTCTAAGGGTCAATCCTGTGACCAGTGTTGGTCGTGCACTGAAATCAAAGAAGTTGGACCCTAAGTTCATTGGACCGTATGAGATTTTGCAGAGAGTTAGAGCTGTTGCATATAGAGTGGCGCTGCCACCAGAACTTTTGAATTTGCATGATGTGTTTCACGTGTCGCAATTTCGAAGGTACATTCCTGACCCATCTCATGTTCTTCAGAGGGATGAAGTGCATATTCGGGATAATCTTACCATGGAGGTGGTGCCGATAAATATCAAGGATCGCAAGATGAAACAGAAAAGGGACAAGACATTCCCTTAGTGAGAGTAACTTGGGGAGGAGCTGCTGGAGGAAGTGTAACCTGGGAATTAGAGAGAAAGATGCGAGAGTCGTATCCAGAGTTGTTCTCATCAGGTACATTTTCAAGGTCGAAAATGTTTTAAGTGGGAGAGAGTTCTAACACCCCATTTAAATATTTAGTCATTTGTGATTTTATTTGTATGATTGGCTTGACATTGGCTTAGTTAAGGATATGTGTGTAAGGGTGAGTGTGAGAACTTAGTGTAATATAAGTTAGTTGGAAGGAAACTTAGAATAATATTATTATGATAATAATGATATAAATGTTAGTGGAGAGAATCTCATTAATATTATTATTATAAATAATATTATTACATGGAACGTTTATTCCTAATAATAATGGCAATAATAATATTATTATTATAATTAAAGGAAATAAAGCATAATTAGAGAAAAGTGGGAAAAAGGGTTACATGATTAGTTTTCACGTGAAAAGAGAAAGAGAGAAAGAAGTAGAGTTAGGGAAAGAGAAGAGCAAGAGTTTTCCACCATTGTTGGAGAGACTAAGCTTCGAATTAAGGTACGGGGGAAGAGTGGATTCTTTAATGGTGTTCTGAACATGAGAGGGTAGTGAGGGCTCCTTGCCCTCTTAGGGGTTTATCCAAATTCTTCTCCTTTCTTGTTTGATTATCATGTCTGGTGATTGTTCCTTATATTTTCATATTTGTGCACTGATATTGATGAGAAATTCGTCCAAATTATGTGTTGTTGTTGTACTTTATCATGGAAATCAGATCTAGAAAATATGGGTTTTGGGGGATGACGAAAATGTAGTTTTAAATCATAAAATACTTGAATATAAAGATAGTTAACAAATTAGAATGAAACCATTAAGATTGAACTGGTATAGATACTATTTTGGGTCTGAAATAGGAGTTTGAAGGTGCTCAAGTAGGTGAAAAATCGCACTGAGGCAAAAACTGGTTTTTTCTATGCAGACTGGCCATATGCGTATACATGGAGGCATTACGCGTATGGGGAACACTCCCAGGGGAATTACACGTATGGTACGCGCCCTGCCCCATGCCAGCATACCCCTTTACTGATACACGTAAGGGGCGCGTAAGGGGGAGTGAGCATTACTCATATGAAAAGGCCATTACGCCTATGGGAAGCTTTTGGGAAGGTTTTAAAGGGAGATCACCCTCTGGTCATATGCATAAGACTTGGGCATTACGTGTATGGACCTGGGAAACTGAGGGCCTACACGTATCATACGCAGACCTGGAGTGAGGGTAGCAAGGTCATACGCGTATGGGGCAGGGTCATACACGTATGGGCAGGCCTGTGTTGAATTTTTCCTGTTCGTGATTTCTTTCCCGATTTCGTGTGCGATGCAGTTATTCTTGGTTCGTAAGCCTAAAATGACATAATTAGGCAAAGGAGAACCGACAATAACAGTAAATATGGTGAAACATGTAATTTCCATGGTTTTCGTCATGATGTGAGTTGGATGCTTGTGTTGCTAAGATTTTCGTTGCATGGACAGTCTTGGGCAGTAGTGGTAATTTTAGAGAGAATCACGGTGAATGTATGGCTCATGTGTGATCATTGTGGATCATGTATTATTCACTGGTGATAATTATATTATGCATAATTGTATGTCATGCATTCATGTTGTGTCATGTTGGGATGAGTCTAGGTGGGAATCCATGATGGGTGCATAGTCTTGTCCGGACTCCATGTGGGAGTCGATTGGAGATAAGTTGTAGTTAATAGGAATATAAACGACTTATCCAGATCTCGACGGGAATCGGGTTCAAAGAGTGAACTGTATGGATTATGATGGTACCACATGCATTGTATCGTGACAGTTGAATCACATTGCATATGTGTATGATTGAATGTGGGATGAATATGCCGAGTATTGATGTGGCACTTGTATGTGCATTATGAATTTTAATAGATGTGAATTGTGTGAATTACTATTCCTTAGCATGTTATTTTTTATGTATCTTGATTTTGTTTAATGATGTTGAACCACATATTGTGTGGAGTTTGATGTAATTGAATTCGTAGTGCCGAGCTATTTGAATATTTTGTTGTTTAATTAATTTATATTTATGAGGAAATAAAGTGATCTAATGCTTCATGAGATTTTATGTTGATGTGGCATCCTACGTGTGTAACTCTAATTTTCCGCAAACTATTTTTCGTTTTTTACTTATTTAACGTATGGGGAGAGTAGGGTGTTACAATTGGTATCAGAGTGGGTCGGTTGGTTTGGCCAGGTTGTTTAAATATGTTGCCCCCTAGTATGCGACATGTGTGTGAAAACATTATCTATGCTTGTTTTGTTTTCCATTTGCATGTTGGGAATGAAACAAGTAGGGGGAAAGCTTGTGCTTCTCCTAGATGCTTCAAGTGTGGAGTGATGGCTCAGGGTGACGTTGGATGCTATTATAGTTTGGAAAGGTTGGTTTTTGCCCCATCATGATTGTCGGTTATCTGTTGAGAAATTGAGGAACTGGCCACCCTTAATCTCTTATTGATAATAGACTGGATCATGTTGGATGGAATAGACGTGTCTTACCAGCTTAGATGGTGTGTACAGTGAATTGTTTGGTGTTAAGCCAAGTGCTTACAAATTGTTTTGATGAGTCAATGTAGATTCTTATATCTGAAGATGAGGCGGATTCAAGTTTCTTGTTTGTCGGTAAAGTTGGGATGTCTCTGAGGGAGAACGATCAGATATTGTTGATGGTTGCTTCTTAGAGAATAGAAATTAAGGTGACGGCTAGAGATATGCCAGTGGTGTGTAATTACTAATGTTTTTCCTGGAGATATTTGTGACTTGCCTCCAAAGTGTGGATCTGGGTTTGGTGATAATAAATAGCTGATGTTGTTGTCTGCTAAGCAAATAGATGAACTTCTAGAAGATGAAGCCTTGAGGTTTGTAATGTTTGCATTGTTGCAAGTGTTGAAAGAGAAGAAGTTATATGCAAAACTTTCAAAATGTGAGTTCTAGCTGCACGAAGTGAGTTTTCTGGGACATGTTATTTCTGGTGATGGCATAGAAGTGGATCCATCCAAAGTGAGTGTTATACTTCAATGGGAACCTCTGAAATCAGTGATAGATATTAATATTTTCTTAGGTTTAACAAGTTATTACCACAAGTTCATTGAAGAGTTTTCTAATTTAGCCCTTCCTTTGACTCAGTTGAGTAGAAAAGGTCAGACCTTTGTGTGGGATATCTTATGTGAAGAAAGTTTCAGAGAATTGAAGAAGAGGTTGACTATAACTCCAATTTTGATTTTACCGAATCCGAATGAATCTTTTGTGGTGTATTGTGATGCGTCTAAGATGGGATTAGGCGGAGTATTGATGCAGGAACGTAAAGTTGTGGCTTATGCCTCACAAAAATTGAAGGTACATGAGACGAATTATCCGACTCATGATCTTGAGTTATCTGCAATGGTTTTTGTATTAAAAATTTAGAGATAGTACTTGTACGGATCAAGGTTTGAAGTATTTAGTGATCATATGAGCTTGAAATATTTGTTTGACCAGAAAGAGTTGAATATGAGAGAGAGAAGGTGGTTGAAGTTCTTGAAGGACTATGATTTTAGCTTGAGTTACCATCCAGGTAAAGCTAATGTCGTGGCAGATGCTTTGAGTCGGAAGACAATTCTGATGTCGACCTTAATGATTAAGGAGTTGGACTTAATTGAACAGTTTAGAGACTTGAGTATGGTTTGTGAACTGACCCCTGAGAATGTGATGTTGGGTATGCTGAAGGTTAATAATGAGTTCCTTAATGAAGTTAGAGACATTTAAAAACTAGATTTGAAGCTGGAGAGCTTGATGATCGCAAGAGGGTCGGATGCATATGGTGACTTTAAGGTATATGGTTTTGGTGTGTTGAGGTTTCAAGGTAGAATTTGTGTGCGAGATAATCCTGAATTAAAGAAAATGATCTTAAAGGAGAGCCACATGAGTAGCTTGAGTATTCATCCAGGAGCTACAAAAATGTATCAGGACCTTAAGAAATTATTTCGATGACCAGGTATGAATAAAGATGTAGCTTGGTTTGTGTACGCTTGTTTGACTTGTCAGAAGTCAAAAGTGGAACATCAGAAACCTTCTGGTTTGATGCAACCAATGGAAATAGCAGAGTGGAAGTGGGATATTATCTCTATGGACTTTGTGACGGGATTACCGAATACGGCGATAGGATTTGATGTTATTTGGGTGATTGTGGATAGGTTGACAAAATCAGCACGATTTATGCCAATTAACATCAGTTTTCCTTTGTCAAAGCTAGCAAAAAGTTATATCAGAATAATAGTGAAGTTGCACGGAGTTCCGTCGAGCATAGTTTATGACAGAGACCCGAGGTTTACTTCCGGATTTTGGAAGATCTTGCAGGAAGCTTTGGGTTCTAGTTTGAAGTTGAGTTCTGCTTAGCATCTGCAGACAGATGGGCAATCTGAAAGGACTATTCAATTATTGGAAGACTTGTTGAGGGCTTGTATACTCGAGCAATGGGGTACTTGGGATACCCATTTACCGTTGATTGAGTTTACATGCAATGACAATTACTATTCTATTATTGGGATTGTGCCTTTTGAAGCATTGTATGGTAGGAGGTGTAGGACACCTCTTTGTTGGTATGATTCGGAAGAAAGTATTGTACTTGGACCAGAGATTGTGTAACAGACTATTGAGATAATCCAGATGATCAAAGAAAAGATGAAAGTATCTCTGAGTAGACAGAAAAGTTATCATGATAATAGGAGGAAAGACTTGGAGTTCAGCGAGGACGACCATGTGTTTCTAAGGGTGAATCCTGTGACCAGTGTTGGTCGTGTGCTAAAATCGAAGAAGTTGGACCCTAAGTTCATTGGACCGTATCAGATTTTGCAGAGAGTTAAAGCTATTGTATATAGAGTGGCACTACAACCAGAACTTTCTAGTTTGCATGTTTTATTTCGTGTGTCGCAACTTCGGAGGTGCATTCCTGATCCATCCCATGTTCTTCTGAGGGATGAAGTGCAGATTCAGGATAATCTTAGCATGGAGGCGATGCTAATAAATATCGAGGGTCGCAAGTAGAAACATGTCACGGTGAGATTCGGATATCAAGCTATTATATTTACTTGAATCACAAAACATGATATCATGACCGAACTTTTATTTTATCCAACGGGAGGGAGAAAGTATCGAAAAAGAACACTAAGTAAAATACAAAGCAAAAAGATAGGCTAAAGCTAAGCAAAGAGAGATCAAAGGTATGAGTGTTGGTTATACTAAGGAAAGATACTAGCTCCCTAAGTATCTGTAGTACTCTACAGGAACCTCTTGAAATATTTGTGTTTTGGCTAAAATTGTTTGCTAAAGGTAAGGATGGGAAAAAGTAAAACGGTGAAAAAAGAAAAGAAAAAGGTAGCTCGCTAGGATCTCGCAATCCTATGTCTACGTATGCTTAATAGGAAGTTAGAGCAATCGTAGTTCGGAACTACGATGAAAAATGGTGTAAAATAAAAGGTTGCTCGCCAAGGATCAGGGCCTTGTGCCTACGCATTCTCTAGAGGAACTTGAGAAATCAGAGTGTCTGTAGTTCGTGGAACTACGATTTTCCAGGTTCTAAAAACCAAGAGCAACAACAAAGACAAAAATAAACAAGGGACATGTATAATGACAAAAATTCAACATACAATCCCTCCCTTTGGATTAGGTCAACAAGGATCAAAGAAAGCAACAGATACATGGAAAAACATCACGTAAATGGCAATCAAGAATATACAGACACAATCCACAGAAAAGCATCATGCATGGCTAGACAGACAAAATAGCACTGAATACGCATGGAAAAACATCATGGTAATCAGACAACGAAGATACGTGGAAAAACATCGTGAAAATAATCATTAAAAATATGCGGAAAAACATCACGAGAACAAAACAGAAAGCACACGGCAAAGCATCATGTGAAAGCAACAAACACGTTCACGGCAAAATATCATGTAAAATAATCAGAAAATGCACAACAAAACTTCGTGAAGATAAACAGATAAAATCCACATACATATACAACAACGTTCATGGAAAAACATCATGAATAAATGTAACAGATAAAATCAACAATTAATCAAGGCAAAAATATCAGGGATTAATCAGATAGAACCAGCTCAGAAAAAAGACTCAGACAAGTCATGACAATCGAATCAGATGACAAGGAATTATTAATTAATTTAAATATATACTTAATAAGATTAACTAATAATTTAATTAATCAAATTAAATAAATATATTTAAAACAAATAATAATTATAACACTTTTTTTTTTACATTTTAGATATTAACCAAATGAGTAATTAAAATTAGAGAAATAAATAATTAAAATATTTTTTTTAGCATTTTTGATATTATAAATTACAACATGCAACAAGTGCACACTAAAATATTATTACTACAACATGACATTGTAGAAGCTAGTTGTATCATATTATTATAACATTAACTACCAACAAACAGTTAGACCAGCATCACATAAAAAACAATTGCCACGACACTTTATAATGATGATGTACAAACACCGCAACATTTAATGTAGCTACATCACATATAAGACAAATTATTTGCAAGAAAAGACATGATAAAAAAACTACAACATTGAAAGTTTATACCTCAGACAACTTAAAAACACGATAAGAAAAAAAGAACACCATAACATTGAAAGTATATACCTCAGACAATTTAAAAATATGATAGGAAAAAAGAAAACCATAACATTGTTGAATCAAAACTTAAACGCACGATAAAACAACTATACCACAATATAATATACATAAACTTCGAAAGTAAAAACGCAACAACACATACATACAACACTGTCGCTACGCGAAAAATGACACAGAGTCGCCACCAAATTTTATTTATCTCAAGGAGGGAATGGGAAATAGTGATAAAACCTTTGGGAAAAGAGCATGGTTATTGCAACCAAGTCTTAGGGTTCAGGAGTCGATTATGCAAGGGGAAGGTATTAGAACTCCCTCACATCCACCGTACTCGATGGAAACCTTCTAGGTTGTTTAGCTTAAATGGGTGTTTTTATTAAAAGTGTCCTTGCTTAAAGGAAAAGAGGGGTTGGTTTTTTATTTTAATGCTCGCCAAGGATTGTGGCCCTTGTGCCTACTTATCCTCACTTAAAAGAAGTGAAGAATTAGAGCTCCGTAGTTTGGATAGAGATGAATTTTTCAAATAACCAAGTCGAGCGCCTTGTATTCAAAACATTTGGAACGAGTGTAGGAGGGTTCCATTCTCATTCCTTCTCCACCACTTTAAATTTTATGGTGTATAACCCCAATCGTATATTTATTGTGTTTTGGATTTTTTATGAGAAAAATGCCATTTGATGTTGGATCAAGTTTTTAGTGTTTGTGAAAATAATTGAAGTGATGTGAACAAGGTCGATGGCGAACGCACAAGGCGGTCGACTTACAAGGGTGAAAATGGCTCGATGAAATCGAGAGTTTATTTTTGAAAATAGTTTTGGAACCAAAAGTCCAACATAACCATAATAATGTCCACATACAATGGCCGTTCAACCACATCGGGCTAGTGGGCATAAACAACACAAAACATGAAAAAAAAACAGCGAACTCCTTGAAAAAAATTTTTGGAAAAAAACAACGGGAAGTTCGCTAGGCGAATGTTGTAGTGAAGCTACCTAGAAAATAGCAAGAAGTTTGCTAGGCGGACTTCCCAGCGAACATAAACAGAGGCGAAAGGGTGCAAAGTTCACTAGGGGAAGGTGCCAACGAAGCTGCCCAGAAAAAACAACAAAAAGTTTGCTAGGCGAACTTCCAGCGAATGAAAACAGAGCCGAAAAGGGGCAAAGTTCGCTAGGCGAAGGTGCCAGCGAACATGACAGAAAAAAACATCAAAAAGTTCGCTAGGTGAACTTCATGCTGTTTTGCCCAGAATATGCCTTTTTTTTATGGAAAATAGTGGGGAAATGGGGTAAAGTTTGCTAGGCGAACTTGCCAGCGTACATGACAGTAAAGATGAGCATTTTCAACTCATCTTACTATGACAACTACACTATGTTCTTTCTCTTTTCTTAGTTCTTTTAAAACAGTTTTTTGGTCATATCAAGACCTTATTACAGTTATATAACACAAGAAATAAACACATGAAAATATGCAAAAAATGTAAACAAGATAAGGGTTTGAGAGAAAGGATACCCAAGAGCTACACTTCTCTTTCACCAATGGCCTTTGCTGGATGTACTCCTATGGTCCACCTCCTTCTTCTGGTTCTTTTGTTCCTCTCTTGTTCTCTCAAGGTTTTCTTTTCAAACTCTTTTTTCTGTTTTTCTCTTACTCTTTTTTTTTTCTTCTGATTTTTCAATCACTCTTGCTCTCAATCTCTCTATGTTAATGTGTAGTTAAATGGCCTTTTTTTCTACTGCTGTTGCTTTTCTTTTATACCCAAAGCATTAGGGTTTACAATTATTCTCAAACTTCAGAATTTCTACAGTTAGAAATATCCAAAAGCCACTTTCTTGGTGCACCCTTTTCCTCTAGACATCTTACTTTTCTGCTGCGCTTTTGCTACTGTACCAAAACAATAGAGCTTGCACATGTCTCAAGTTTCAGAATTTCTACATTTGGAAATGCTTATTACCACTTTCTTGGTGCAACCCCATTTCTTTCCATTTCTAGCATGCTGCCTTTTTGCTTTTGCTGCTGCACTTTCCTAGTGCTATTTTTTCCACATTGCCCTCCTTTATTCACTTGTTCTTGGGTTGTACTTGTGGTCTTTGCCTCTCCCTTTGACAGAATTTTGAAGTTTTGAATTTTAGCATGTAAGTGAACCAACATGATCTAGTTTCCTCAAGTTTTGTGACATGGTTTATTTAGTTGGGAATTAGTTGGTCATTGGACTGTTTTGGATCAATAAAAAATGCCTTGAAATTGCCCATGAATAAGCATTAATGGTTATTCTTTTGAAATGTTCCAATGTTGAATTAAACCTTAATTATTTTCCTTGGATATTTGTGGGTCATGAATTATATATAGCACATGGAGATTTGATGAGGCATGAAGGGTACCATAACATGAAATTAGTTAGAAATTTGACTTAAGAATAGAAATAAATTAATTTCTAAGCATTACTTAGAGTTGGAAAATTTGAAACCAATGTGACATTCTTGCAAATGTCATGAAATTCCCTTTGTAATATTCTAATCTTGAATTCATGAATCTTGAATTTTGAATGATGGATTTCCCTTATACCATTATTTGAAGTGGATGAAGTCTTGAATTATGAACGTGGCACTTCATGTCCATTAGGAATTTTGATCTTGAATATCTTTTTTTCAAGTAATTTTTCTTTGGAGAAAACTACATGAGTAGACTTTCTAACTTAGATCAAACCTTAGATGATGAACATTTTCTTCCATGTAGTCCATGATAAGAAATTTATCTTATTTGAAATGGAAAACAAATGAACCGACCCAAACCTTAACTTGTAAATTTACATGCTCGATATGCGCTATAACGATGTATGATATGACGAATGTAGGGTATGAAAGGCTAAAGGTGAAAATGAGGGTGTGACAAACGCGAAATAAAAAGCTTGAAATCGAATACACTAACAAATGCAATGATATTTTAAAAGTGAATGATTAATGGATGAACATATATGGAAGCTTCACGTAGTTGCGTCACTATTGGCTCTGACGAAGACCAGGCTCACGAACCTTACTTATGTTACATTGTCGGTGGATTAAGGTGATGTTTTTATTTCAAAAAAATGCAGGTAAAGAGGTTATTATTCAAGATGGTGAATGGTTGTTGTGTAATGTGATGAAGAAGGGTATTGTTGAAGTGGTAGATTCAAGCATGATTGAAAAAATGAAGGTGGGTGTTGTTTGGACGATTTGTGTTGTTTTATTGTTCGAAAGTTATTGAGGTGAGCTGTGAGCTTCACTTGGTTTTCTTTTTAAGTCTCCATAAAGTTGTGGTTTGTGGGAGATATTAGGGAGAGTGAAGATGGTAATGGCAACCTTTTATGTAAATGTACTTTTTTGGTTTAAAAGAAATGCAGGATGTATGTGGTATATGGGAGCATACTGGTGCGATTTATTTTCAAGTGAGGGTGATGAATGTTACTATATCTCTTCCTTTTTTGCTGCTCTGTATCTTGTTTTTCTTTAAAATAAATGTTCGGCGGTTCCGAGAAAATGGAAGACGTGTGTAGTTTTTATGTATTGTCTTCATGTGAAGAAGGGTCTTTTTGTTTCTTTTATGTGCATCAGTCCATTTAATGCTATCTTTCCTTTTTTAATTAAAAAAACCGAGAGAGCATAATGTGACAGTTCAAAAGGTGGTATGTGAGTTACATGAAATGGAAAAGCAATGGAAAAAGGATGTGATATGCAGGTTTAATGCAGTGCTACTCTTTTCATCAAAATGACTAAAAAACAAGACATCCTACTAATCTTAACACCTAAGTGTTACCTTATAAACAAAACTAATATTATAAAACAAATAGTTTAAAATAATAAAAAAACTATAAAAAAATTGATTAATTTAGATAGATATTAATTAAAAATTAAAATAAAAAACGGTAAAAAAACGAGTAATTGGTCCGGTATCGAAATACTTAGAAAAGTAAAATGAAATACCAAAATGATCAGGAAAAAATATACTATTCGGAAAAATACAACATTTTGTCAAATTTTGAAATAAATTTTACCCACTTAAATGACTTCAGCTGTCCAAAAATGCGACCGAAAAGTGGTCGAAAAATTTAAATGAGCACGCCAGGCTAAACTACACAAAATGTAGATTAATGTCAATGACGTACGCATGCTCGATTTTAAAATTTTCCGTCCACTAATTTTATGCACAATTGACTTTTGATTTGACCGATTCAGCTTTAATTCCAACAAGTTTATTCCAGCTGATAAATTGAGTATTATGAAAAATGCAAGAGATGATAAACTATAAAGATGATGCAAAATGACGTGGGATCTTAGAGTAAAAAATTAGGGTATAACAGATGCTCCTATTTAAGTTTCTTCGGTTCGGAGATGTGAAGATTGAAATCTTTGTCTCGACAAGATCAGAGAGACTTAAATACAAACATGTGCAATTTTTGTCCCCAAGATACCGCAAAAATGTTTATGATATGAAATGCAAGACAAAGATCCTATGAGTAGAGATGTCACATGGATGCATATATACTGGGAAGACGTTGTACCTCCACTGGGGAAAGGATGACAACTTCACGGGGAAAAAGTATCAAGGAGACACAACTGAGGAATACAAGATATTGTGGACATCTACCAATGTGAAAAAGATTATCTAATAATACTTGGAAAGAGAGGGACAAACCCTAAACAAAGACACAAACATCTGGAAAAACATCAGATGCTGAAAGTAACACATTCTGGAAAACAAATCAAAAACATCTAGAAAACATTAGATGTGGAATGAGACCAGAAATTTAGAACATAACTGAGACTTCGAAGAAAGCTTTCAATTTTGATGTGGAATAATAGAAACATCCAGAAAGCAGAAGCAACTTTACCGGGGAAAGGGACACAGTCATCAGAAATTTTGTCAGGAATGCATTGAACAAAACTCTAGAAAAGAACAGTAACAACTGTCAAAGTCATTCAGAAGAACATTGAATGAACCTTGGAACAACGGACAACAAAGATAACCAGAAAAACAAATAGAGATATTCATAATAACATTGAATAAGTTCCAATGGGGAACCAACACTCATCATCCATGAATGGAACTGGATGGAAAAAAATCACAACATTCAGAAGATCATTGAATGAGGTGTGGATAACTCTAGGAAATACATGAGAGACATTCTAGAAGACATCAGAAGCATTCAGAAGAACATTGAATAAACTCTGGAAAACAGAAACATCAGAGACATCCAAAAAAGCATTGAATGAACTCCAGAAAACATCAGAGATATTCATAAAAACATCAAATAAACTCCAGAACACATCCAGAAAAGCATTGGATGAAGAACGGAAACAAGCTTGAAAGTATTTAGCACTTGTTAACCAAAGTCATAAATAAATTGAAGGTATCTAGAAGAGCAATAGATGAAGACCAAGATTCTGAAGATACATCCGAAAAATTTAGAAAAACATTAAATGTACGGGAATTTTTTTGAAGACATATCTGGAAGAACATCAGATAAGATACATCATACGGTAAAGCATCAGAATTACAGACACATCTAGAAAAACATCAAACGACAAAAGAAATGAAATTTTGGTAAAGCATCAGAATTACAAATAGGTCTGGAAAAACATCAGACGACAAAAGAAATGAAATTCTGGTAAATCATCTGAATTACATACACATCTGGAAAAACATCTGACGGTAAAAGAAATAAACTTTGGTAAAACATCAGAATTACAGACACATTTGTAAAGACATCAGACAAAAAAAGAAATAAATTCTAGAAAAGCATCAAAATTACAGACACATCTGGAAAAATATCAAACGGTAAAAGAAATAAATTTTGGATAAGCATAAGAATTAAAGACACGTCTAGAAAAACATCAGATGGAAAAATAAATGAAATTCTGAAAAAACATCAAACGCAACAGACACATCTAGAAAAACATCATATGGAAAAAGAAATGAAATTCTGGAATAACATCAGAATTACAAACACATATGGAAAAACATCAGACGATAAAAGAAATAAATTTTGGAAAAGCATCAGAATTGTAGACACATCTGGAAAAACATCAGATGATAAAAGAAATAAATAATGGAAAAGCATCAGAATTAAAGACATATCTGGAAAAATATCAGACGACAAAAGAAATGATATTTTGGAAAAACATCAAAATTACAGATACATCTGGAAAAACATCAGACGATAAAAGAAATTAAATTTTGGTAAAGCATCAGAATTACAAAGATATTTATCTGGAAACTCACTAGGGAGTGAAACAAATTTTGGAAGGGTATCAGAAGCACAATGAAAGTATCTGGGAAAACATCAAATAGGTTCTGGAAGAACATCATAACAAAAGAATCGATCTGGTAAAACATTAGAGAGATAAAGAAATAATATGGAAAACCAACTGATAGATTCTGGAAAAGCGTGAGAATCACACATGAATATCTAGAAAACATCAGATAGGTTTTGGAAAACTATCAGAACAAAAGACTCAATCTGGAAAAACATCAGAGAGACAAACATATCCGGTAAAACCTCGGATAGATTTTGGAAAAACATTAGAACCAAGGACACATCTAGAACAACATCAGACGCAAAGTCATATCTCGAATAACATTAGATAGCACAAAGAGAATATTTATTTGACTGGTGCCAAGTAAGTTGGACTTTGATCACAAGGTAAGACACGAATAACAATACGACCTCTGGTGAAATGCAAATGAGGATGAAACACTCATGTTATGCAATGGTATATGAATTATGCATATGATATATGATCAAATGCAGATGAAGATGTAAATGACAAGGCTCGCTTCTTTTGGGGAGAAGACAAGACTGGAAAGCTAATTCCTCAATACAGAGATCATTGCAATTCTGCTTAGGGATTAAAGATGCTACTACTGAACAGATCTCTACCACACTGGCAAACTGTATCAAGTTGATGATCCTTTGGAAGGAAGAAAGGCTGCTTGGGGATTCTTCAAGTAAGTCACCCCCAGATTGGCTGACTGTTGTAGATGAACTAACTGTTGCTTCATCTTGAATGATGTTAGAAATGACTGCTTTACTGTGTTCTTGGAAAACTTGCCCCATTCCGAGTCTTGAAAAATCTTCTGGATAAACCAATTCTGAAAGACTTGCATTGAACAGATCTTGAACTAATTCTTAATAGGATTTGGAAGAAACTTGCCTCTGATAGGATCACCGAACAAGTTCCTCAACTGTTTGAAAATTCCTTGAGTGGAAAACCAATTTGCAAATAAATGTGCTCATACAAACATGGTAATTTTAATGCAAACAACATGAAACTTTTCAAAATCATTTTTGGAAAGATGCAAAACAGAAGTCATTAGTCTGAACATGACGGCTCAAGACATATCAAAGTGAAAGGTAAACCATAGATGTTGTGCCAAAATAATTGATTCAGAAAGATCTTTTGGATTTAGTTTACGTAACCTTGTGATAATATGCTTTCAAAATAACCTTGCTTTAGTTAGGTATTTTGAGGGTTGTAACATGGTCTGGTTCACGGTTTGTGAAACAAAGGATAAAGCCTCAAAGTTTATTTGTTCCCACCCAATCTACGTGATGATCTCCAGTCCTACGCTCAGCTAACTTAAACTATGCGCTAAGGTTCCCACAGGTTGGAATTGCATTGATGATAGTGATGATGATGGTTCAGAAGTCAAAAGACTCTTGAGATGGCAGTCACTACTTCCTTATAACATTTGGTTGTTTTTGACATTGAGGATTTTCAGGGTGAAGGGTTTAAAGATATCCTCTTTTTATTATCCCTAACTTTTGCCCGAACTATTTCTTGCGAAGATTACAGTAAGTGGAATGCCCTAGTTTTGCCCAAGTCTCCTTCATAGGTTTTGACTTAACGGGCTTCTTCTTTTGATTTTTTTAGAAGAAAGAGAGTGACTGTCTGACTTAATGATTACGATGAACCATCATTGGCTTTTGGCTTGAAAGGCATATTCGACACTTGCTTGTTGTGTGCGTTTAGTGGTTGACTTGGTCAGGTTTTGAGCCTATGACCCCAAGGTCTTGGGTTCAAGCCTTGGGTGAGGCATTTCTTAATTTTAGCAGCTTGTTTCTTTTTTTATTTTATTTTATTTGTTTTAAAAGTAGTTTTAAATATCCTAAAAATACCAAAAAGTAATATTTTATTGTTTTAATGTGTTAATTTATTTTTCATCATTTTTATTTTATTTTCCATTTATTTTTTCCATTTTAATTAAATTTACAAATTAATGTATTTTGTGGCTTATCACTTATTCCAATCAACTTCCTTTCTTTCTTATTTCATTTGTGAGTGAATTATTTAGTGTTTACTTGGCCTTGTGCCATGATCCCCCTAGGGTTCCTAGTCCCTCAGTTTAGGATGGGAGTAGGAGAGACATTAGGTGTTCAATCCTTTGCATGACAACATTAGGATAGTTTCATTCCCTTTTATCCAAACTTTAGGAGCATTGTGTATGACAATTTTAGGGTCCGGTTTCCCCTTAGTCTGTGTCTTTCTCTTCCCATCTCCTAAACAATTCAAAACACCTAATAAAGAAAGATTTGTGTCGTACCCTACGAGCCTTAAGTATTTGAGAAATGATGGTTGGGGGGCCACCTCTCAACTGTCTAGAGTGTTTAGCGTATGCCCTTTGGGCGATATGCGACACATTCGCTCTCGAGTCATAGTCTTTAGTGCGACATGAGTTTCAAACCATAACTCAATTCACTTCTTGTCTTAAAAAAAATACAAGAACAAAAACATCAAACCTTTTTATCCTTCAGGATTAATGGAAAATCATTTTCAAAAAAGAGTGTTGTTAAGCTTTGGTTCTACCGCAAACAGGCATCATCCCTAACTGCTAGAACAAAGTTTTAACCCTACTCAGGTAAAAAAATTGAACCAACCTGTGGTTGTAGTAGCCCGAACTATGTTTTCTCTGATTTCTCGTACCAGACGAGGATACGTAGGCATAAGACGATGATGTCTTGGCGAGCAACCTTCCCCCACCTTCACCCGTAGTTTCCCAAACTACGTTGACTCTGACTTTCCCGTTGCTCGAGGGAATACGTAGGCATAGAGCGGCGATACTCTATCGAGTCTCTTTTCTTTTGTCCCTGTGGCCAGCATTATAGTTTTACACCCTTTTAGATAGACAACAAGCGTGGATCCTGTTGAGTATAACGGACGTGAGGGGTGCTCATACCTTCCCCTTGCGTAACCGACTCCCGAACCCGAGACTTGGTTGCAATGACCTGTCTTTTCCCTTTTTCGTAGGTTTTCTCTGATCGTTTCCTTTCCCTCTCTTTGGGATAAATAACGAATGATGGCGACTCTTCTGTCTTCCACCGGCCCCTTTTCGCAGTGATGCGACAGGTGGCGACCCTGCTGGGGTAAGACTAGACTTTTCCCATCCCCTATGCGAGTCAATCCTAGCGCTTGTTTGTTTATGTATTTGTGTGTGTATATATGTGTATATGTGTTGCATTCTCATTTTTATTATTGCATTTTACTTTCGGCATTGTTATATATATCATTTGCTGTGCTGTTGGGGGGGTGTTTCTTTGAGTGATAAGCCAAAACCCAGGCTTGAGGATAACCCTAGCATTAGAGCGGAAAGTAGTGATAGACCTGTATGTTTTAGCATGCATTAGTCCCCACGAAATTCGCGTTCAGACGAGGTTTACTGTTGAAGACATCTTATCTTGTACATTAGTTGGGAGGGGGTGTTGGATCAGGAAACTGTCGACTCTGGAGACTGATCACTTGGGAGTCAGCTAAGTGAGGCTGCTTCGTGAGGCAATGATGCCAAACCAGAAATGGTGACGCTGACGACCGCATAGGATGCCAAACCTTATTGGAGATAAGTTCATGCTTGTGAGGGGGATTGGGTTATGCAGGGAACCTTGACCTTCAGCCTACCCAGTTATCTTGTCAGTATGAACAATTATAGTGGGATCCTTGTACTAGTGCTATATGGTTTTCTCACCAAGGCGAAGCGCTGGTTCATCTCCGTCAACGGCACAACAACCTTGATCTTGTATTTGTTGCATTTCATATTGCATTGCATGGTATTTGCATTTCATTTGCATCGCAGATGTTCTGTTTCTATTAACCTCACCTTTTCTTGTGGTTTTCCAGAGAGAGAGAGAGAGAGTTGTTTCAGGATTGAAGGACAACCTATTTATCATTATTCAACGCGCGGGAATCAGCAAAGGATCATGGATCAGATTCAGGCCGAACTTCAAGAGTTCCGTGACCGAATGGCCCAATTCATGGATATGATGCAGGGGGTCGCCAACGGCTAAGAGCAGTTAAGAACGCTGGTCCAGCCTTTGGTGTCAAGGGTTGAGGGAAATGGGATTCTTCGCGTAGGGCCTACTACTGCACCTCCTCCAGCTGACAATAGCACGCCACAAGCATATGTCGTCCCAAAAATGGTTATCCCTCTGGGCGGAGGAAACCAGACTGGAATTCCTATCCTAGTTCCAATAGGCGCTGTGCAGGGTAACAATGGACCCCAGTGGGAATACGACGGACAAGATGATGTCTTCTTCATGGGAGACCTTGGAGCAGGATTACAATCTGACTCTGATAGAAGGTTCAAGGCAATAGAAGAAAAGATGAGGAACCTTGAAAACCAGAATGCTATGGGTCTTGATATGTCGAATCTAGGACTGATTCCAGGATTGAGAATTCCTCTGAAGTTTAAAGTGCCAAATTTCGACAAATATAAGGGAGTAACATGTCCAAGGATACATCTTCGCTCCTATTCCTGAAAGATGTCGGCTTACTCGGATGATGAGAAATTACTCATGCATTTTTTCAAGATAGTCAGTCGGGACCATCCCTCGAATGTTATATGGGCTTAGAGCCAATTAATATCAGGAGTTGGAGGGAATTAGCAGAGGCATTCGTCAAGCACTACCAGTATAATAGTGACTTGGCGCCGAACCGAGTACATCTTCAGAATTTATCGCAGAGGAGTAACGAGTGTTTTAAGGAGTACGCCCAGCGATGGCGTGAACTTGCCGCCAGAGTTCAACCTCCCATGGTGGAGAGAGAACTGATTGATCTGTTTGTGGCCACATTACCCGAAATTTATTATGAAAAATTTGTGGGAAGCATGTCTGGCAGTTTTTCTGATCTGATTATTACGGTGAGAGGGTTGAGAACAGTATCAAAATGGGAAAGATCCAAGTTGCTCTTGATTCTTCCAAAAATGCAAAGAAGCCTTATGCTGGGAAGGAAGGAGAAACTAATGATGTATCTGCTCCAACTGCTACTCAACAGTCAACCCGGTACCGACAACCTTATGCTCCTCAGCAGCAAAACTATTGGCGCCAGAATTAGAATAAGCCTCACAACAATTTGGAAAGAAGGAATTCTCCTCTTCATCCAGTTCCTGTGCCGTATAGCCAGCTTCTGCCACATCTAATTCAGAACTCATTGGTGAAGCCCAAGATTCTCAAGCCGCTGCCAGAACCATACCCTCCCGGATATGATCCCAGTGTTCAATGCGGATATCATGGAGGATCCATGGGACACTCAATTGAAGATTGCAAAGCCTTTCAAGCCAAAGTGTAGCAGTTGATTGACAAAGAGTACATATATTTTCCCGAAGGAAATTTGGTTGTGCACGTTGACCTCTCATCTTATTGAGTTTGAAGATGGCTGATCTAGCAGCAAATCAAGATTTGAAAGCCCGGTTCCCCGAAGCTGGCAATCTTTATTTTATCATGTCATTTCTTTGCATTTGTAGTTTCTTTTCTGTTTAAGTGCAAATTTCATTTGTAAAACGTGTTTGCTTTTGATTGATAATGAAAATGAAATGAATATGCATGTTTTAATTTAATCCATTCGTGTTCACTCAATGCTTTTTATCCATGTCAAACGCTTGTTTAAGCGGAATCCGAGGGAGGATGACGAAGTTTAAAGACGCAAGCTTCTGATTGTATGCTTTTGAATAAACCTCTGTTGATGATGTACATGCATTGTTTCAAATTCCTAAACACCGAAGATATAAGGAGTTAATCCCTAGTTAACCCCTTTGAGCCTAGTAGTAGGAGTTCCTTTCTGAAAATGAAAAAAACCCTCAATCTTAACCTGGGGTGGGGTAAGTGTCAGTTAATTTGACTGAGCATCCAAATTGTAGAAGGGAGTGTTCCCGTTTGAGGATCAATACACCTGTATAGGTAGTACCTAAAGAACCACAATGATTATCCCTCATCAGCCAGGGAATTAGGCAGTCACAATTCTTCCAACGAGTCAGACAAGATGGTGTCACATGATTTGTTCCCGAAAAAAATCAATCAAAAGAAAAGAAAAGAAAAAATAAAAAGCCCGCTAAGTCGACAACTTGAAAACAAGTGGCTTAAGCAAAATTAGGGCATTCCGCTGGACTTCGAAATCAAAAGAAACTCAAAAGGATTAGTCCAGGAAAAAATAGGGAAATCATAAAAACCATATAGAACAAGTCGTGTGACTCCAGGCACCAAAGGCAAAACGCGAGTGACTGTCACTCCAAAAAACTTGTGGTTTCCTGAACCGTCACTCCTGTCATTCAACCTTTGAGAGGTGAGTGCTTGTGTCGAATTATATGAATATAGGATTGAAGAACATCAAGGAGAATGGGTGGGTTAAAACAAACTTAGAGCCTTATATCCTTCCTTTCTATAACCGTGAACCTGACCACGTTACAACCTTCAAAAGTCCCAATTGAAGCAGGTTTGTTTTGAAAGCATACTTCGGTAAAGATCGCATCGAAACTGACTCCTAAAAGGATTCCTCTTACTGCTTTGTATTAAGGTTGATAATCTGATAAGTGATTCATTCACTGTATGTCACAAATTTTTTCCAGTGAATAGACTTGGATTTCAAAACTGTCATATGAATTGCATTAATATATCTTTTATGCAAAATAATTTGTTTTACTTGCGAGTAAGCGCTTGACAGCAGGAAAGTTTCCACAGTGGAAAGTTTGATTAGAATAGGATGCAAAGTGCCAGAGAGCTCCGTCGTGCAGGGGCATGCCAAAGGATGACATAAGAGGAGTCAATCGTTTCAAGGTCCGTTAATCTGGGGCAACCAGGTCGAGATTCAATAAATCTCTCGAAGTCAGAGGCACTTATCCACAAATTAGCCAATCAGGGGCAAAGTCGTTTCAAGGCCGGGGAAGGCCACCCCAAAAGCACAATAGGTATCCTTATCCAGAGAGGAAATTAACTTGAAGTACCTCTTCGAGGTTCAAAGTGCTAAAGCAGTCCATATCAAACCGTCAGGGTACAGAAACTTCACGTTTCCTTTCGAGGAAGGTTTTACAGGAGTCCCACAGGTTGGGGAAAAATTGGAAACAAAAGAGATGCATTCCTCTCCATATCATCAGAGCTTATCAGAGTTAGTCAGCCAGGTACGAATCTTTTCATGATACAGATTCTGGGGCAAGCCATCTCGAGGTCGTCTCATAGCAAGTTGTTCTTTTCAAGATGAACTGTCCCAAAGATCAGACTGGGGCAGGTTGAACTGCACTGGGGCAGTTACCCAGGCGAGTTTATTCTCGTCAGCAAGAGTTGAGTGTCGGGGAATCATGCCATCACCTCATCACATAGCCGAAACCTGTTACTTGTCAGAACCTAATAACCAAATCAACTTCTAAATCCCAACTCTCGTATGACAAACCTTCAAACCAGTCCTTGTCTGGTCAACCCTTCATTAAACACCAGATCCCGTCTGGTACGTGTCAGATTTTCGACTAGTTCCCGTCTAGTCATCCTTTTTGTATCCCAGTTCTCGTCTGGAAAACACAGTTTCAAAGTCCAGTTCTTGTCTGGCAAACCAGAAATCAGTTCTCGTCTGATATCCAAACCAGAAATCAGTGCCTGTCTGATACCTAAAGTTAGAAGTTAGTTCTCGCCTGACAACATAACCACTTACCACCAGTTCCCGCCTGGTAATCAGTTCTCGTCTGGTAGTCAGTTCTCGTTTGAACTTTTCTTCAGAACCCAGTTCTCGTCTGGTAGTCAGTTCTCATATGACCTTTTCTTCAGAACCCAGTTCTCGTCTGGTAGTCAGTTCTCCTCTAACCTTTTCTTCAGAACCCAGTTCTCGTCTGGTAGTCAGTTCTCGTCCGACCTTTCCTTCAGAACCCAGTTCTCGTCTGGTAGTCAGTTCTCGTCTGACCCTTTTCTTCAGAACCCAGTTCTCGTCTGACCTTTTCTTCAGAACCCAGTTCTCGTCTGGTAGTTAGTTCTCATCTGACCTTTTCTTCAGAACCCAGTTCTCATCTGGTAGTCAGTTCTCGTCTGACCTTTTCTTCAGAACCTAATTCTCGTCTGGTGGTCAGTTCTCGTCTGACCTTTTCTTCAGAACCCATTTCTTTTTTGGCAAACACAGTCCCAAAATTAGTTCCCGTCTGATACCAAACCAGAAATCAGTTCTCGTATGATGCTAAACTAGAAATCATTTCCCGTCTGATACCAAACCTAGAATTCAGTTCTCGTCTAACGACTTAACCTTTTGCCACCAGTTCTCGACTGGTAGTCTACCCTCTAATGCTAGTTCTCGTCGAATATTTCCCCTTTAAATCCACTTTTGTTGGTAACCATAAATAAATCCCTATCACCATAAACCTGGTCCTGTCCCAATAACCAAAAAGCCCAACTGTACTTGGCACGATTATTCCCAGTGGTTCACATGTTATCATATGCCCCGACATGAGGCTCGATTGATCTCATTTCTTCATAGTAGAGATTTTGTGTTCCCCAGCGTGAGTCTGTTTGCACTAGGCGTGCGTAGTCTTTCCTCGGCAGAGTTGGGTTCCTCTCTTTAGCATTTATTTTGCTAAAGTGGTTCCTTTGCATTTGCATCGTGCATAGCATCCTCCCAAACGCGTAGCATTTCCATTTCGTATGAAGCATTACGCCATATTCAAACATATGCATGTGAGACATAAGCCGGTTGTTACCTCTTTGTTTTCAGGTGTATCTCCAGCAATTATCGGTTTATTTCTCAAGCCTGTATGGTATATAGACCTCCAGCATAATCATTGACAGATGTGTTCATCTTATCATCCTCCCCAACAGAGTTTACTTATTCAAGTTCATATTTCCCCAAAGGATTTCTTCATCCTGACGGCGATGTCAGATGCTTTTAACCGACTTGATGTCAATGACTGACGGCGAGGTCAGATTATCTTCTCAATTGTTATTGAGCCGCCCTTCGGGTTCGATGCCTGTTTGTTTAACAGATGCCTGGCAACGATGTCATATGATCTTCTCAATCGTTATTGACCCGGCCTTCGGGTTCGATGCCTGTTTTTATTGAACAGATGCCTGGTGGCGATGTCAGACGTTCTTATCAATTGTTATTGATTCGACCTTCGGGTTTGATGCTCGCTTTTATTTAGCGAATGCCTACTTGGATTAGCAAATGACCAATCGTTATTGATCCGGCCTTCGGGTTCGATTCCTGTTTTTATTTAACAGATGCATGGCGGCGATGTCATATGGTCTTCTCAATTGTTATTGAGCCGGCCTCCGGGTTCGATGCCTGTGGTGTTACACAGATGCCTGAGGGTGATATCAGAGGATCTTTCCGACTTAGTGTCATTGCTTGCGCATTAGCGGATGTTTCTTCCGACTATGTGTCGATGTTCTGGATCAGTAATCAATTAGTTTGTTGTTGTTGCAACTGGATTCAGTTATTTCCGGAGATTTTTATCCCCAATCAGAGTTTGTAGTTCTATTTTTGCGGTTGGAAAATTTCCGGGTTCTTTGGTATTCAACCGTCTTTTACTTCTAATGTTTGAAAGCCGTTCACTTTCCACCCCGTCAGGTCCAAGTCGCTTGAATAGGGGCAGCTGTTGTACCCCAAAATTTGACCAACCTCTTTTCTTAATGTTTGGCTTATGTTTGATTGCATTTTAGCATATCGCATTTGCATAACATAGTTTCTTACAGGGGATCAAGTGTTTGTATGTGTCCTATCCAAGAGGAGAGCCTTATTGACCACAAGCTTAAGCAGAGGCATTGGTAGAGGTTGTTATGTGGTTGTCATCATCATGAAATATCTGAGCTCCTAGAGAGGAGGGGTGTGCCACAACATTATCAAAGAACCATCAGAAGGTTGTCAAGGGGTCCATGAAGATATATCATTGGTGTAATCATGAGGTAGAGGCTTGTTGAATACCTCAGATGTCATGGTGGAGTGGAAATGGTCACTCAGTTCATTTGAACAATGCCTAGGCAAAAAGGGTGAAATTAGGGTTTCATTTTTAATCAGGCTAAACTTGTTTTTTGGAGAAAAACTTGTTTCCATGGTCTTCCATATGTCCTAAGGTGTTTGGGGATGGGATATTGATCATAAATTTTAATCAGAAGAGCTTCAATTGATCAGTCAATTGAAAATCAGGAGATTTGGGGGAAAAGTCAACTGTGCAGTGAAAACGTCAACTCCTGACTTTTTGGGGTCAAGATCATGTTCCTCAAGTCCAATGTGGTCAATGGGTGGAATTTTATCAAGAAAATTCAAGGGAATCATGAAAAATCAAGAGTTGTTGAAAGTTGCCATTTTGAGGAATTAGGGTTTTAGAAGCTTTCCATTTATGCAAAGTTTCATGGTTGAAGCAGCCATCTTCAAGACCATTTTTCTTCGTGATCAAGGTTTCAAATGAACTTGGCTCAAACATCAAAGTTTCTCCTTATATTTCAAGCTTTCTTTTGAGTACCAATTCATAATCATATGATACTTGGAACTCAAGTTATGATTATTCAAAGTTGAGGATTTCAATGATTTCAACATTGCCAAGACTGGATAGATTTTTGGACCCACTTTGCAAGCCAAATTTCAGCACTTTCTTGATGTCAAATGAAACTTTGTCCCAAATGAAAGTTATAGATCATGTTTCAAGCTTTCCAAAAAGTCCAAGAAGTCCCCAATATGATATGTGAAGCTCAACTTATGGATGTGCAAAGTTGAGGGAAAATAAGCCAAAATCCATACTTGGAACTTTTTCTAAGTTATTTGTAGGCAGCTTGCTTGGCATGCTTTTCAACCTCAAATTTCATGTCCTTCCAATGATCAAATGGAACTTCCACCAACATGAAATTTGTTCAACTCCATGCCCTATTTCATTTGAGCACAAGATCTAAGCAAATGGACTTGTGTGCACAAAGCTATCATTGCTCAAAGTTGGTGTGTTGAACACTTTTTCAAAGGATGAAATATGTGATTTTTTGATTTGCTTTTGTTTACCAGCCATATGATCTTGTTTCATGCACATGGTGCTGGTTTTGAGGCCCACCAAACTAGCTAAACACCCAATGTACCTCTTTTGCTCATTTTTGAATCTTTTGCCCAAACAAGAAAGGGACAAATTTGCTTTGTTCTGTTGCATACAGCCACACTATTCTGCTCTTTCCACTAAAAGAAAACAGCTCCATGTGCAAGCTGGCTGGTGTACCATCTCTCTAATCCACCATTGATTCAAAAATTCTTGAAAATGCAACATCTACACCATTGATCTTTCACCACAGTAAAACTCCCCAAAACCTCTTTCTCACTTCATATTTAAGCTAAAGATCAGTTAACACAAACCCTAGCCACCACTGTTGCAAGAAACCAGAACCTAAGCTTTGAACTCCTCCAAAAAACCACAAAAACTGTCTTGTGCAAATCTCATACCAGCACCTTCTCCAATCATCCAACCACCCTAAAAATCTTCCACACAACTTCCAAATCATCATTAGGAGGTGTTCTAACCATTATTTTGATCAAAAGCACCACCAAACCAAAAGTCAACTTTTCACACTCATTAGTTTGACTTTTCTACACAAAGTGATAAAACTCACTGCCTAAAATAGTTTGAACCACTTTGACACTTTGAACACCTTCCATTTGTGTTATACCAGCTGTTTAAAACCTCAAAAAAAGCTAGAATCTAATTTGGTCCAATTTTCTATTAAGGTTGCTTATTTCTTCAGAAAGAAGTAACTCTTGCAAGGGTGCTCAAAAGGGAAGGATCTCTGGTTTTCTTGGCTGCTAGCATAGTGAGGTCTACAAGAGGTATGTAAAAGTTTGGTTTGTGGTTGTCTTGGCAAGTTGGTATCATCTTTGAAAACAATATGAGGAATTAGTGTTGGATGTTTGGGTCTGTGGTAACCAAAGCTGTCACCATCATTTGTGGAATTTGCAACTGTTATGTTTAACTCTTGTTATTGAGTGGATATGTCTAGCCTATATGTGGCTGCATTGGTAACTGTCTTGAAGGCAATGTTTTGAATTAGTGTTTGCATTACCATGCCAAGTTTTGTTGTTGTTTCTGTGTTAAAAGAAAATAGGGTTGTTTGATCTACATTGTTAGAAGTGTTTGCTTGCTCTTGCAAGAGTGTGGCTGTTGAATTGCCATTAGGGTAGTATGTGTGTTATCATTTTTTTGAAGACACGATGTTGATGAATTTATGTATTAAACCTTGTTATGTTGAATTTTTGCTTGTTGTCAGTTCATTTTGATTTGGGATGGTTTTGTTCCACTTATGTGTAGCTTGTTGTTAAGTATGTTTGAGGCTAATGTTTAGGCCTGCTGTTTGAGTTTAGGCATATGGCTGTTATCAGATTTAGTGTTAGGGTTGGATTTGGTAATTCATCTTGAATGCTCAAAGTTGACGACTCTTTTGTGGTAGTTTGCATTCCCTCAACCATGACATGTTAATGTCAGGATCTTATTGTTGTTTAGTACCAGTATTGCACCCTTTAAGATGTGGCATTAGGCAGTTAAGTTTTGGTTGTTTGGTTCAAGTTGGTTGTTGGCATGTTCAGGTCAGGTTTTGCTGTCAATGTCTGAACTGAGTTTGTCAACTCAGGTTTAGTGCCCATCAGGTTGTTTCCCTTGTTAGGTGTGTAGGATTGTCTTGTGGTTGTTTTCTAAGAGTGTTGGAGCAGAGTTGTTTAACAATGGAGGCTTGTCTTAAGGACTTAAGATTGTTTCTGTTTTGATCATTGAAGGTTGTTTTTGGTTTGGTTTAGGGGTTGTTACCATAATTCTGTTGGTTGCATCAGGTTTGCCAAGTTTTAATAAGTTGGTGTTTTAAGTAGAATGATGAGTTTAGGTTGGTAGCACTCAGCAGGTTACCCCTACTGGTATGCCATGATGTTTAGAGGCTATCATCATGAGCCTGTTGGAGTTCTTGACAGAATAAGTTTTCAGCTTTGTGGATATATTGGGTGGATGTTATGCCTGCTGTCTAGGCTAGTTGGAGAGTTTAACTAGTTTAGATTTCATCAGATATTTGGTTGATGCTGCAGTTTTTGATGAACAACACTATTTTGCCTACTTTGAGGATGTTAGACATTAGGGTGCTGTCATTTGGGTGTTATCAAGATTTTCATGATTGGGCCACCTATCCTAGTAAGGATGTGTAATACTATTAGAGATCACTTTGCATTGTTGGTCAGCTTTGTGTGAAGATGCTTTAAGGGCCATTTTTGAGTTTATCAACTCATAAGAACTGCCAAGAGCATAAGTCTTTGGATTATTACTTGTTTCTTGCACCCTGCTATCAACTGTACTTCATGGCTAGTCTTGTTTGGTAACTGTCATTAGGGACCGGTTAGCATTTTAGGTAGTGGTTAAGTCCAGTTTAGTAAGGCTCCACAGATTTTCCTGTTGGTGCACTTTGTGGTTTAGGGGTTGCTGCTGCTCTAAGTTTGTTTATATTCCTGATTTTTTTGCACCTCAATTTTCATTGATTCTTTGTATTAATGCTTTGTGGACATTCTACTACCTGTGGTGAATTCAAGCCTAGTATCTCCATCAAGATTCACTTTGGCATTTTAAAGTTTATATGGATTGGTTCATAGCAGGCCTGTTTGAATTGTTGGTCTACAATTCTGCATGAGTTCATTCAACTTTGTCAAGCTGTTTTGAACTCATTGGTGCATATTTTTTTCTGTCAATAATCTGCTTAGAGGTTTGTCAATCTCTGATATTATTGAGTATCCATTTCTAAATATTTGCAAGATATGAATAGAATCTTGATCTTTGGCATTGTTGTTTTAGAACATTTGTGTGTGCTTGGTCTAGTTGTTTGTTTACTTAGGCAAGATGCAAATTTCTTTAAAGAGGACAATTCACTATTTGACAACCCTATTGTGTTTTTGCTAAGAAACTGAGTTGTTCCATTGGAACTCATCATGAGGTTGTTACTGCAAGCATGAGCAGACCTGCGTTGGTCTTAAACTCACTCTTTTGCGATCACCTTGCATTGGTTTTGTTCATAATAGCAACTCATATACCAACTTGTAACTCATATGCCAATTTCCCATTCTACTGTCTTTTGATCCATATTTCTGTTGAAACTTGACTCATTGCATATTTGAAACTTGTGCATACTTGGAGCTTAATCTATTCACATCTGTTTTGGTCTTAGAACTTCATAATGCATTTCAAACTCCACATGTGCGTGAGTAATCGTGTTTTTTACTATATGCATTATTTGAAAATTTGGCCAGCACCATCTTGTTCCTTATGAAAAATCAAGCAGGATAGACTTTTATTTCACTGAATTTGGATAAGAATTGAAGAAGTTATGGCGAAACCGTTCTTGAGTTGTCACTTGATTCTGTGCCATGAGGCTTGCCAAGAAACATGCGCGTGGGAGGTTTATGTTTTAATGGGGTGGCACATCAAATAGGTTTTGGAAGAACATCATAACAAAAGACTCGATTTGGTAAAACATTAGAGAGATAAAGAAATAATATGGAAAACCAACTGATAGATTCTGGAAAAGCGTGAGAATCACACAGGAATATCTGAAAAAACATCAGATAGGTTTTGGAAAACCATCAGAACAAAAGACTCAATCTAGAAAAATATCAGAGAGACAAACATATCCGGTAAAACCTCAGATAGATTTTGGAAAAACATTAGAACCAAGGACACATCTAAAAAAACATCAAACGCAAAGTCGTATCTCGAATAACATTAGATAGCACAAAGAGAATATCTATTTGACTGGTGCCAAGTAAGTTGGACTTTAATCACAAGGTAAGACACGAATAACAATACGACCTCTGGTGAAATGCAAATGAGGATGAAACACTCATGTTATGCAATGGTATATGAATTATGCAAATGATATATGATCAAATGCCGATGCAGATGTCAATGACTAGGCTCGATTCTTTTGGGGAGAAGACAAGACTGGAAGGCTAATTCCTCAACACAGAGATCACTGCAATTCTGCTTAGGGATTAAAGATGCTACTGCTGAACACATCTCTACCACACTGGTAAACTGTATCAAGTTGATGATCCTTTGGAAGGAAGAAAGGCTGCTTGGGGATTCTTCAAGTAAGTCACCCCAGATTGGTTGACTGTTGTAGATGAACTAATTGTTGCTTCATCTTGAATGATGCTGGAAATGACTGCTTTACTGTGTGCTTGGAAAACTTGCCCCAGTCTGAGTCTTGAAAAATCTTCTGGATAAACCAATTCTGAAGGACTTGCATTGAACAGATCTTGAACTAATTCTCAATAGGATCTGGAAGGAACTTGCCTCTGACAGGATCACCGAACAAGTTCCTCAACTGTTTGAAAATTCCTTGAGTGGAAAACCAATTTGCAAATAAATGTGCTCATACAACTTGTTCCTTTTTTTATTTTATTTTATTTTATTTGTTTTATTTGTTTTAAAAATAGTTTTAAATATCCTAAAAATCCCAAAAAAAAATAATATTTTATTGTTTTAATGTGTTAATTTATTTTTCATCATTTTTATTTTATTTTCCATTTATTTTTTCCATTTTAATTAAATTTACAAATTAATGTATTTTGTGGCTTATCACTTATTCCAATCAACTTTCTTTCTTTCTTATTTCATTTGTGAGTGAATTATTTAGTGTTTACTTGGTCTTGTGCCATGATCCCTGTAGGATTCCTAGTCCCTCCGTTTAGGATGGGAGTAGGAGAGACATTAGGTGTTCAATCCTTTGAATGACAACATTAGGATAGTTTCATTCCCTTTTATCCTAACTTTAGGAGCATTGTGTATGACAATTTTAGGGTCCGGTTTCCCCTTAGTCTATGTCTTTCTCTTCCCATCTCTAGACAATTTTTATTCAAAACACCTAATAAAGAAAGATTTGCATCGTACCCTACGAGCCTTAAGTATTTGAGAAATGATGGTTGGGGGGCCACCTCTCAATTGTCTAGAGTGTTTAGCGTATGCCCTTTGGGCGATATGCGACGCATTCGCTCTCGAGTCATAGTCTTTAGTGCGACATGAGTTTCAAACCACAACTCAATTCACTTCTTGTCTTAAAAAAATACAAGAACAAAAACATCAAACCTTTTTATCCTTCGGGATTAATGGAAAATCATTTTCAAAAAAGAGTGTTGTTAAGCTTTGGTTCTACCGCAAACAGGCATCGTCCCTAACTGCTAGAACAAAGGTTTAACCCTACTCGGGTAAGAAACTTGAACCAACCTGTGGTTGTAGTAGCCCGAAATATGTTTTCTCTGATTTCTCGTACCAGAGGAGGATACGTAGGCACAAAACGACGATGTCTTGGCGAGCAACCTTCCCCCACCTTCACTCGTAGTTTCCCGAACTACGTTGACTATGACTTTCCCATCGCACGAGGGAATACGTAGGCATAGAGCGGTGAGACTCTATCGAGTCTCTTTTCTTTTCTTTTGTCCCTGTGGCCAACCTTACAGTTTTACACCCTTTTAGATAGACAATGATGCGTCCGCAAGTGCACGGAAATATCGAAGTAATATAAAAGATTGTCGAACCCACAAAGACCAATGTCAACCTACCATTATCTATTGCTACGGTGTAAAGCTAAGGCTAATGGAATTAGGAAAGTTAAATGCGGATGAAACTAAATTTAAAGGAACTAAAGATTTTTGGTTTAAAGAAATGCGGTAAAGGGATATCGGTATGCAATGACTTAGTTATTGGGGATTCGACAGGTCACCTGTGCTTTTAAATCTTTGCAAACACTTTTCAGGAGAAAATACTCGTTTAAAGACCTTTGCCTCACGATGGTTGTTGACTCGGGTCATAATTCTAAGGCGGAACGTATGCTGTCGCTATCTCGTTCGGGGTTAAAATTACTTTTTGAAAACCATTAAGTTCTAATCCCTTTTAAAGCGCTGTCGCTGTTTTTAAAACGAATGCCTAGTTTTTACTATCTGGTCCTAGCCTCAGCTGTCGCTTGTTGGTTCGTACCTTTATGAATTTCCCACTGTTGTGGTGAAACTACTGTAAATAATTTCTCGCTGTCGCGACGAAGGTTTATTTAGAAATTAAGATTAAAAACTACGGCCAGAAAGGTTGTTTGTAAAAAAGGGAAGGTACCAGTTACCATCGAATCTTGTCCTACTAATTCGGTTACATACCGATAAAACTAATTTAGCTAGACATGATAATTAATGCAAACGGAAATAGACATAAACAACGGAATAATAAAGCATGCATTATGACAGAAATAAAGTAGTAATTCAATTAATAAAAACTTGTAAATCGTACTGATCAAATCCTTGGGTAGTCCTCCACAATGTCGGCAGGATTCTACTTTGGCAAGAAGTAAAAGGTACAGGAACGAATAAAACCATACAAATGGGAATAAAAGGAAAAGGAAACGGGAAAATAATGCAAGAACGTAAATTCAGCTTCAATTGGTAATTTCGGCAGCACTTCGATATGTCGAAGGCCCCCCCAGAAACTCTGAATCTAAGGCCTATTTATAGGAGATAATTCATTCTTCAACTTTCAGAGATCATGGGTGAGTTATGGAGGGAGTGGGAGTAACTTCCAGTAGTGGGCAGTGAGTGGAGAAAGTGTAGGAAGAAATTAAGTTGAGAGTGATCATGGCTACTTCTGATTTGAACGTACTGATATTTTGTCTGCGTGACGCTCGTCATGAAATGTGACGGTCGTAATACGCATGACGGTCGTAAGGGTCATGTGACGACCGTCATATCAGCAAAATTCGTATCTGCTATTTTTCATCTGTTTTCCTTCCATTTCTTCTTCTTTTCTTTCTTTAGTCCAAATTTTCCCCAATCTGCTAAACGAGGTAAATCAATCATATAACAGAATATAAATCAAGATAAATTAATAATAGTCACAAATAAATGCATGTAAATTAAGCCAAATAAACGATATGATTTCGCGTTATCAAACACCCCCACACTTAAACCATTGCTTTTCCTCAAGCAATCAACCAACACGGTGAAAAAGAAATAAGCATAATTTGAAACAAGGACACGGTGAGACTCTAATCATACGTGGCTGTTAGGCTAATGTTATATCGACAGGTACTAAATATCAATACCAAGGATACCATGATGACACAATTTCAAAAACTCCCTACTTATGCAAACTAACCTGAGTCATGCCATTATAACTCAACCTATACCTCATGCTCTCTTTCACCCCATTTCATTCTAATGCAATCACATTAAGCCCGTTATCCATACACATTCATGGTAAGTAAACTTGTTAGTGACTATGATCTCATTGATATTTCATTCTTCTTTGCAAATATGCTTAAGCATCAATTGAACTTAAAAGGTTTGTACCGTTGGGCTAAGCGATCGGGTGAGGAGCACCTAACTTAGAAGGAACAAGTCTTTTTCTTCATAATTTTTCTTCTTATTTTAAACTAGAGATCATACACTTATTTGCATCGGTTTCTTACTTAGTGTGGTTGGGATGGTGCTGACTACTTAAATAAACTACTTAGGGATTACTAAAAGAACTGGAGCTTTAAGGTCTCGACGTAATGGGTACTCAAGTTGATTTTGCATATTTAGGGGGTTAAGGGTGTCAGGATGATATCAATTTTATCAAAATTTTCCCAAGTTTTTTCTAACATAACCTAAACAGCCTATATACTTTCAGAGTACCGTGTCATGAATCAAAAAGTTTTTGTTGAAGGTTAGAATTTTGAAATTTTGAAATTTTAGGGAAGTTTGAATAATAGGTGAAAACCACGCATAAAGACTCGACAGCACATGCACAGACTTTGACATATTAGAAATAACAGTAAATCAAGCTAAAAAGCGATAAAATGAAAGCGGTAGAGTTCCTCCCCCACATTTAAACCAAACATTGTCCTCAATGTTTTCATAAAAGGTGGAAAAAGGAAAGATAGAACCTGTATGAATGCTACTGCGGGCTAAATCCTCTATGGTCTTGCTCTTGATGTCCATGTCTTTGTTGATCACTTCTACTTCGGCGACGAGCATTTTGAGATGCCTTCGTTTGTGTAATTCTTGCACCAACTTATCATATTACTTACTTCCAGAGGAAGTACTCATCATCAGTGTCACCACCAGCAGCGACACTCGTAGGAATGTCCGTGGGCACAACTCATCATCATGTAGAGCGTTTTCGCCTAGATATAGCTAAAGCGTAACAAGCGATACATTTCTTTATTTTCTGCAAATGTAAACAAACAAATTAAAATAAAAGCCTTGTGGGTTGCCTCCCACACAGCGCTTTGTTTAACGTCAATAGCTCGACGGCTAAGGAGTGCAAGTACTCATGGTGGTTCTTCGAGAATGGTTCCTCGATCGAACTTTGAATAGTCTTCGGTTTCCATGGCCACTTATTGAAGGTGAGATAATACTTAGAAGGGGGGTTGAATAAGTATGGAAAATTAATACTTGAAAATAATCACACAATTATTTTTATCCTGGTTCGTTAAACAACTACTCAAGTCCACCCTTCCAGAGTGATTTGCCTTTCTCAACAAGGACTTAATCCACTATTAAATCAAACTGATTACAATAGTATCACCTAAGAACTACAGTTCTTAGTCTTCTCAAGAGCTACTGATTCACACTGAATCCTCTTAAGGAATATCCTTTACAATCAATGTAAATTAAATACAAGAGTTTTTAATGCTTCTATAAAGCTATAATCACAACAGTGATTTTTCTCTTAAGTTTAAGTACAATGAGATTCTATGAAGAATAAGAATGAGAGCTTAGAGAATATTATAATTTCTTCTCAGCAAGTGTGTAGCACTGAAGAATGAAGTGAGGATCTCTTTTTATAGGCAGCTGAGTTATGCACGTTGAACATTGAAAATAGAGTCCAAAAGGTCTGAGCCTTTTTGTCTTCACATGCACTGACCTTTCCTTGAAATAGATGGCACAAATAAATCCTTTTTGTCTGTGTAAGTGTGTCTAGCACAAATAAGGAAAGAGACGTTGAATAGTTCCAACGGATACATTCTTGAAAACACTTCTTCAGTTTCAGCAAGTTCTTCAGAATTTGAATGGATCAGAGTCTTCTGATGAGATTCAGAACTATGCTGTATCAGAGTCTTCTGCAGCGTGTGTGCTTCTAGCGTGTTTATCATCAGAGCATTTTGACACAGAACTTCAGTACTTGGCAGCGTAGGTACTTTCAGAAACTTCTGTAGATCAATGCTTTGAGAAACTCTTCAATCAATATTCTTCTATACTTCTGATGCTTCAGCTTCAGATGCTTCTGATTATCTTCAGATGCTTCTGACAATCTTCAGATGCTTCTGACTTAGAATGTTCTAGAGCTTCTTCAGATCCTTCTGGAGACTACACTCAGGATCTTCTGTAAGGAGCAAATAGATTCTTCTGTAAGGTGCATCTGGTGCTTCAGAGTCAGAATAACTTCTTGTATTCAAGGCAGATTTGCTTCTAAAGAGTTAATATAATTTTAATCTGCAATAAAACTCTCAAACAAATTTTAGAGTATATAATTCTTAAATATAAATTTCCTAACAGTTATCATCAAAACAAAGAGTAATTATTAAGAACCAATCTGTGTTCTAACAATCTCCCCCTTTTTGATGATGACAAAAATATCAGAAATTTTATTTAATTGAACATAAAGAATTATAACTCCCCCTGAGATGATGAATCTCCCCCTGAGTTAAAAAGGAATAGAAACTTCCCTTTTTATCTTGAGTAATCTTCAGAGTCAGATCTTGTTTGTCTTTGTAATAATCAAGGGTCAGACTATCTTGCAGATATGAGATTCAGAGTTTGATAAAATATAAATGATCTGATAAACTCAGAGATTCTTTTATAGAGTGTTCTTATTAAAAGTTCTGAAATAGTTAATTTAGATATTAGAAAGAGTAGATATGTCTGAAGATTCGTTCTAGTGAAATTATATTAAATAGTTCAGATCTTTATTTTCTCCCCCTTTTTTGTCATAAGAAAAAAGTAAAAAACTTTTAATAAAGACAAATAATAGAAACAATAGCAGATAATTCAATGGAGAATAACAAACTGATTCATTTAATCATAACAGAGCAAAAGTACATTGGAAAATATCATAAGATATAACAATAACATTCAGATGCAAAAACAACAGATGCATAAACATGAAAAAATCTAAGAATGTTTTGACAAAAGCATCTTCAATAGGCCTGTGATCTCAGATTGTGATTGCTCTTGCTTTGACATGAACTTGGTTATTGTCTCATTCTTCTCATCTTGTTTAGACATCCATTCTGACGTGTCCTCAGATTTCTTGTCTTTCTTCGCCATCCAAGATCTGATTTCAGATTGACCAGCTTCCAGAGCAGCAATCTTGTCTCCCAAATCTGGATTTTCTGTCTTTATCTCTGATGATGGAGGTTCTGTATCCTGAACAGAGTCAATTGCCATATGTTCTGGAGATCCTGAAGAGGGTTCTACTAGAGTCATAGTCAATTCATTGGCAGTTAGTTCTGGTGGAGGAGGAGGAGGAGCATCCAAACAAAGCAGAGGTTCAGTCTTATTTACAATCCAGAATTGAGTTCTTTCAGCTCTGAGCTTTGCATCATCAGAACAGATGTTCTTCAGATTAGAAGCTACTGTGTTGAATCTATTGACAAAACCTTTCCAGATGATGTCAGTCTCATTTGCATCCATAGTTTCAGAACATCTTTTCTGAACAGTACCTAAAGACATCTGTATTTCTTGCAAAAACGTTTGAAATAAATGATCAATATTAAGTTTGGGTGGTGGTTTAAGCAAGGTTTCCAGAGTCATCTGTTTAGGTTTTGGAGTTGGTGGAATCAGTGATTTTGGAATGGAAATCAGAGGTGGGGGAACTTATGGGAAGAATGGAATTTCTGGTTTCTGAGGTAAAGATCTGTTTAATGCATTAAGCAGAGTTGGTTGAGGTCTTGTGTGTGGGTAAACAATATCAAAAAATGCATTGGAGTATGGTACGAATGCAGAGTTTGATGGCTTATCAGATGCAACTGTGTTGTCAGATGCAGGATGCAGAGCTGAAACAGCAGCTTTACCAGATGTAGCAGATATGGGGGATAAGGATCCTTCATTTTCCATAGATTTAATATATGAAAGGATTACAGATGGAAGGGTCGGTCTGAGCTTTGGTTTCAGAGGTTCCAAAGGTTCAGAAGGCTCAACTCTATCATAAAAATCTTTTAGTTTGAAACCATAAGATAAATTATGATAAAGAGAAGACACTTGGGCACAAGATATTCCAGATGATGATGGATTGGTAGAGGGAACAATCATCTCAGATGAAGTTGCTGGTGGAGGCATAGGGTCTGGAATGGTAGATTTAGCAGGTAGGGTTGATTCAGGTTCAGGGTCATGTACAGGATATTTGTCAGATGGATTAATCAGAAAATCAGGATGAATTTCTGATTCAGATGAATTTGAAGATGTTTCAGGTGTACAAGAGGTAGAAGAAACTTGAAACATTGTTTTTAATGGAGTGATGTCAAGAACTTCTGTCTCAGGGATATGAGATGGTTCTGAAGGGGTATCAGATGGTTGAGTAGGTGGTTCAGATGAAACAGGAGCAGAAGTTACTTTAGAGGGTTCAGAAGTAACAGGTGCTACAGGTTCAGAAGATGGAATTGTTGAAGGTGGAATGACAGAGTCTTTTTATGGTTGATCTTCTGTGGTTTGTTTTTCTGGATGATTTTCTGTTTGTGGTTGTGCAGAGTTTTGTTTATCAGAATTTTGTGGTAGTTCTGATGGTTGTGGTTCTGTTTGTTGTGGTTCTGTTGGTGATGGATCTGTTGGTTGTGGAACAGTTGGTGAAGGTCGTGGAGTGAAGTGTTTGATGTGTAATTTGGGTTGAGGTGGTTTTGAAACAGAAGCAGTGGGTTGTTTCTGAGGTGAGACAGAACTAGGGGCAGCAACAGATGTTGTTTGAGTGACAAGGGGTTTGGGTACAGACTTAATAGTTGAATCATTAATAACAACATTTTTAGAAGTAACAGAAGCTTTAGTACCTTTGAGTTTAATCCTCTTAGCAGATGCAGAGGCAACTTCTCCAGAGTCCTTTCTCTTCAGAAGATCCTTGGATTTTCAGCAATCTTAGCCTTCTTCTGGACAGGTTCAGATTCTGCTACAGGTTGAGATCTTTTCCTTTGAAGTGGAACTTCTTCTTCTTCTTCTTCTCCTGCATCTGGCAGTGGTTGCTTGACAAGTTGAAATACATTGGCTGGAACAGGTACTCCATCCCTTTTGCATTCCTCTATATACATCAGAACAATGTGTCTTGGTTCTTCAGCAAAGAATAGAGGAAAATCTGATACTGGAACTCTTTTATTCAGATCAGACATAATTAACCTCTTTGGAGCAGCACTGAGTTCATCTACAATCTTGAGTCTCAGAAGGCTTTTAGCGTTCAGAGGCTTTCCCATAATGAACTCTAGTTCCTCTGTAACACCAGCATCATACAGAGCAGCCACTAAACCATTTTCAGTGAGAAGATCTGATAGCAGCCTTCCAAAAGGTATCCAAGTCCTGATCTTCTGGCCTTTTTCCTTCACAGATTCTCTAGATGCATTGATGTGATTACACAGATGCATGAACAATAAGTAAGGAAGATCTACCTTATTACTCTGACTAAGGCAGTACATAAAATAGATCTGTTCATTGTTGACATAATCTGGGGAGTTTGTTGACTTTCTGTGATGTATGCATCCCATGAAGATCTTGGCCCAGATCTTGTAGTCAGGCTTCAGATCTTTGAATCTGTTAGAGGCTTGTCCAGCAGTCATAACCTCCTCATAAACTTCATCCATATCAACACGCCCAGCTGGCAGATGTGAAACACCATCTGTTTCTTCATAACCAATCAGTCTTCTAATTAGATCCTCTGTGATGATGATTTCCTTTCCCAACACAGATGATAAAATGAACTTTGGATACACAGATGCATGAATCCAGAATTCTTTAACAAGCAGAGGATAAACTGGTCCAAACAGTCTATCAAAGTATTTTACCCAACCTTGAGCTCTAACAATGGAACGAAAATCAAACCCATTGTCAGCCAAAGAATCAAATTCCACCATAGATTCACACAATACTTCTAGTTTATCAACTGGTGTGAGAAGAGTTCTCTGAGGAGGAGTATATGGATTAGCACCTAGGTTATCTGAAGTCACAGCAGCCATTGTTGATTGAAACTGTGCAGTTGTTGATGAAGAAGACGCCATTGAAGAATGCTTTTTAGAACACTTAGGTTTTGAGTTTTTATGCAGAGAGAACAAAAGATGAAAATGCATATAAATTCTGAGAGTGAAAAGTGTGAAAGTGAATACACATCAAGTATTTATACTAATCACATAGGCACACCAAGAGACAGAAATAACACACGTTTGAGCAACAATAAATGAAAAGAATAAAATCATTTCAAATAATAAATGCTTCTGACAGATTTGGGGGGAAAACCAAGATATTTACTATTCAAATTTCACCTCAAACGTCTTTTCAGTTATCCACACGCCACCTCATCAGATTTTGTGGGACACGTGTTTGCTTGCATGCTGTTCTGAATTCTCTCAAGAAATGAAACGTTAGCTACGTTCAGATCTTCTAAAGATGGTTAGTTCAGATTTTCTCATCATAAATAATAATCAGAATAGAATAAATGAACAGAAGAAATACTTCAGATCATTAAACATTTTGCATCTGAGAGGTTGCCTCTGATAAATATTACTCTGGACAAAAATCCATACAAATATTTTTCAGAATGAACTTAAATCTATCTTCAGCAAGGGGTTTTGTGAAAATATCAGCCCATTGATGATCTGTATCAACAAAAGCTAAATTAATTACACCCTTCTGAACATAGTCTCTGATGAAGTGATGTTTAATTTCTATATGTTTTGCCTTAGAATGCAAGATTGGATTTTTTGACAAACATATAGCAGAAGTATTATCACAAAAGATAGAAAGATTACTCTCATAGATTTGATAATCTTCTAATTGACTCTTCATCCAGAGCATCTGAGTACAACATCCAGCAGCAGCAATGTATTCTGCCTCTGTAGTTGATAGTGCAATGGTAGGTTGCTTCTTGCTGTACCATGAGATCAGATGACTTCCAAGAAACTGACAGCTTCCAGAAGTGCTTTTACGTTCAACTCTGTCTCCAGCATAGTCAGCATCACAGAATCCAACTAATGAAAATTCATCAGATCTTCTGTAACACAAACCCATGTTAGCAGTACCTTTCAGATACCTTAGAATCCTCTTAACAGCTGTTAAGTGTGATTCTCTAGGATCTGATTGGAATCTAGCACATAAGCAGACACTAAACAGAATATCTGGTCTAGAAGCAGTCAAGTATAGAAGAGATCCTATCATACCTCTGTAGAGTTTTTGATCTACCTTCTTACTTACCTCTTCCTTACCTAGAGTGCTTGTAGGATGCATTGGAGTCTTTGCCATTTTGCTATCAACCATGTTGAACTTCTTCAGAAGCTCTTTAACATATTTGGTTTGATGTATGTAGGTGCACTCTGGAGTCTGATTGACTTGGATTCCCAAGAAGAATCTCAATTCTCCCATCATGCTCATTTCAAATTCTTCCTGCATACATTTAGCAAACTCCTTTCCAAGCGTAATATTTGTTGATCCAAAAATAATGTCATCTACATAAATTTGACAAATCAACAGATCTTTCTTAACAGTTTTACAGAATAAAGTTGTATCCACTTTTCCTCAGATAAATTTTTTCTTCAGAAGGAAGTTGCTCAACCTCTCATACCAAGCTCTGGGAGCTTGTTTTAATCCATAAAGGGATTTCTTTAATTTGAAAACATGATCTGGAAAGTTTTCACTTTCAAAACCAGGAGGTTGGTGGACATATACTTCTTCTTCTATAATACCATTAAGAAAAGCACTTTTAACATCCATCTGATACAGAGTGATGTTATTCTGTGCAGCAAAAGAAATAAGAAGGCGTATAGATTCTAACCTTGCCACTGGAGCATATGTCTCAGTGTAATCAATACCTTCTTGCTGACTGTATCCTTGAGCAACCAGCCTTGCCTTATTCCTTTCTACTTCTCCCTTTTCATTCAGCTTATTCCTGAAGACCTATTTTGTTCCAATAATATTGAATCCTTTAGGTCTAGGAACCAGATCCCAAACTTCATTTCTGGTGAATTGATTCAGCTCTTCTTGCATAGCTATAATCCATTCATTATCTTCCAGAGCCTCATCTACAGATGTTGGTTCTATTATTGACACTAAGCCAAATAAAGAAGATTCAGAAGTTCTGAGAAATGATCTTGTCCTTATTGGATCATCTTTCTTTCCAATTATCACATCTTATGGATGAGAAGATTTGATTCTGGAAGAAGATCCTCTGACAGTTGGTCTTTCAGAAATATGCAGGTTGTCTAGTTGGGAGGTCAACGGTGTAGCATCTGGGGTTGCTTCAGATTCTTTGATCTTTGCCTTTTCTTCCTCTGAGGCTTCAGAGTCTGTGAGAATCACTTCTCTATCTGCAGAACTTTCAAACTGCTTTGGCTTTTCAGAGCCAAGCTTATCATCAAATCTAACATGAATAGATTCTTCAACAATCTGTGTTTCAGTATTGAATACTCTGTAGCCTTTAGAGCGTTCAGAATAACCAAGCATGAAACACTTCTGTGCTTTGGAATCAAACTTGTTCAGATTATCTTTAGTATTAAGCATATAACAAGTACATCCAAAAGGATGAAAATAAGAAATGTTAGGCTTTCTGTTTCTCCACAATTCATAGGGAGTCTTTTCCAGAAGAGGTCTTACAGACACTCTGTTCTGAATATAACAAGCTGTGTTAATTGCTTCTGCCCAAAAATGTTTTGCCAGATTTGTCTCATTGATCATGGTTCTGGCCATCTCTTGCAATGTTCTATTTTTCCTCTCTACAACTCCATTTTGTTGTGGAGTTCTAGGGCAGGAGAAATCATGTGCAATGCCTTTTTCAGAAAAAATATTTTTCAAAATGTTTATTTTCAAATTCCCCACCATGATCACTTCTGGCTTTAATAATTTTGGAATCTTTTTCAGTCTGGACTTGATTGCAGAAGTCAAAGAACACAGAATGAGACTCATCCTTGTGTTTTAGAAACTTTACCCATGTCCATCTGTTGTAGTCATCTACAATGACTAACCCATACTTCTTGCCTCTGATGGATGCAGTTTTCACTGGTCCAAACAGATCAATGTGAAGTAATTCCAATGGTCTGGAGGTAGAAACAACATTTTTTGATTTAAAATGAGATTTTCAAAATTTACCTCTTTGACATGCTTCACACAGAGCATCTGAGTTGAACTTCAACTTAGGAAGTCCTCTGACCAGATTGAGTTTATTAATCTGAGATATACGTCTCATATTAATATGCCCCAATCTTCTATGCCAGACCCATTGCTCATCATTCACAGATAAGAGGCATTTTACATTTTGAACTTTAAGTTCTGAAAGGTTAATTTTATAAATGTTGTGTTTCCTCTTTCCACTGAATAGGATAGAACCATCCTTTTGACATACAGCTTTGCAACATTTTTTATTAAAGATTATATCATAACCATTGTCACTTAATTGACTTATGAACAATAGATTATGTTTCAATCCTTCAACTAACAGAACATTAGTAATAGAGGGAAGCTTACCATTTCCAATAGTGCCAGATCCAATGATCTTGCCCTTCTGGTTCCCTCCAAACTTCACGTCCCCTCCAGATCTAAGTTCCAGGCTTTGGAACATAGACCTTTCTCCTGTCATGTGTCGTGAGCATCCAGAGTCCAGGTACCATGATTGGTGTCCTGACTTTGCTGCTAAGAACATCTGCAACAGGAATTATTTTGTTTTTAGGTACCCAGATCTTCTTGGGTCCTTTGGGGTTAGTTGGTTTGCAGGTTTGTCTAAACTTCTGTTTTGCAACATAATGTTTATTCTAACTTGCCTTTGGTTTAAACACATAAGTACTCTTCTCAGAGCTTGTGTGTTTAATGTCATTCAGATGACCAAATTTGAATTGAGAATACAGAGGTGTCTTCCTGATGAAAAGTTTGTCAACAGGTTTTGGATTGCTTCCAGATGAAGACTCATATCCAATGCCTCTTCTGTTGTTTCCACTAACACCATAGATCATGGAAGCCATCTTGCTTCTATCTATGCTCTTAGTGAGAAACCTCTGAAAACTAGAGTCATATTTTTCTAAAATATTTTCATAAGACTTAGTTTCAGAATCAGATTCTTGTTGAGTTCTATCAAAGTCATTTTTGATTTTTAAATTTACTTCTTTCTGCTCAACAAGTTCTGTTTTCAGAAGATCAATCTCAGATTCAAGATTGCTTTTCAGCTTCTTGTATTTGAGTTTGATGTTGTTATAACTTTTAAGAACTTCTGTAACAACTTTAATGAGTTCTTCTTTGGTAAGTTTAGCCATTACCTCTTCTGCATCATCATCAGATTCAGATTCTGATTCATATCCAGAGGTACCTTCCTCTTGATCCTCTGTCCTGGCCATCAGTGCAACGTTTGCACATTCTTCTTCTGATTCAGAAGATGACTCACACTCATCTGAGTCATCCCATGTTGCCATCAGAACCTTCTTCTTCTTGTTGAACTTCTTCTTAGGTTTTTCTTTCAGAAGTTTAGGGCAGTCATTCTTGTAGTGCCCAGGTTCTTTGCACTCATAGCATACCACTTCTTTCTTGGCAGATCTTCTATGACTAGAAGATTCCTTTCTGTTTTCAGATCTTCTGAAGTTGTTAAACTTCTTTCCCTTGTGCTTCCAGAGTTTGTTAATCCTTCTGGACAGCATGGATAGCTCATCTTCTTCTTCAGAAGAAGATTCTTCAGAGCTTTCTTGAATGACCTGCAAAGCTTTAGCAGTTTTGTTAGATTTTAAAGCTATGGATTTACCTTTATCTTTCTTCTGGGGTTCATCTTCCTCCAGCTCAATTTCATGGCTTCTCAAAGAACTGATAAGTTCTTCTAAAGAGATCTTGTTCAGATCTTTTGCCATCTTCAATGCAGTCACCATTGGTCTCCATCTGGTGGGAAGACTTCTGATGATTTTCTTTACATGATCTGACGTGGAATATCCCTTGTCCAGAACTTTCAGCCCAGCAGTGAGTATCTGGAATCTGGAGAACATGGCTTCAACAGATTCTGAGTCTTCCATTTTGAAGGCCTCATACTTCTGGATCAGAGCCAGAGCTTTTGTCTCCTTAACTTGAGAATTTCCCTCATGGGTCATTTTGAGTGACTCAAACATGTCATGAGCAGTATCTCTGTTAGTAATCTTCTCATACTCAGTATGAGAGATTGCATTAAGCAATATAGTTCTGGCTTTGTGGTGATTCTTGAAATCTCTTTTCTGCACTTCAGTCATTGATTTTCTATCAATCTTTTTGCCATCCTCATCAGTAGGATGTTCATATCCATCAATGACCAAATCCCAAAGATCAGCATCATACCCAAGAAAAAAGCTTTCTATTCTATCTTTCCAATAGTCAAATTTTTCTCCATCAAACATTGGAGGTTTGGTACTGATCCTATCCCTCTCTTCATATTTATTGTTGATATTTGACATTGAATTATCAGCCATGATAACAAATAAATATATAGATCAAAGTATATCTCTCTCTGGATCTTTACTGACACTGTTAAGTGATAGCACACTCAGAACCGGAGCTCTGATGCCAACTGAAGGTGAGATAATACTTAGAAGGGGGGGGGGGGGGGGTTGAATAAGTATGGAAAATTAATACTTGAAAATAATCACACAATTATTTTTATCCTGGTTCGTTAAACAACTACTCCAGTCCACCCTTCCAGAGTGATTTGCCTTTCTCAACAAGGACTTAATCCACTATTAAATCAAACTGATTACAATAGTATCACCTAAGAACTACAGTTCTTAGTCTTCTCAAGAGCTACTGATTCACACTGAATCCTCTTAAGGAATATCCTTTACAATCAATGTAAATTAAATACAAGAGTTTTTAATGCTTCTATAAAGCTATAATCACAACAGTGATTTTTCTCTTAAGTTTAAGTACAATGAGATTCTATGAAGAATAAGAATGAGAGCTTAGAGAATATTATAATTTCTTCTCAGCAAGTGTGTAGCACTGAAGAATGAAGTGAGGATCTCCTTTTATAGGCAGTTGAGTTATGCACGTTGAACATTGAAAATAGAGTCCAAAAGGTCTGAGCCTTTTTATCTTCACATGCACTGACCTTTCCTTGAAATAGATGGCACAGATAAATCCTTTTTGTCTGTGTAAGTGTGTCTAGCACAAATAAGGAAAGAGACGTTGAATAGTTCCAACGGATACATTCTTGAAAACACTTCTTCAGTTTCAACAAGTTCTTCAGAATTTGAATGGATCAGAGTCTTCTGATGAGATTCAGAACTATGCTGTATCAGAGTCTTCTGCAGCGTGTGTGCTTCTAGCGTGTTTATCATCAGAGCATTTTGACACAGAACTTCAGTACTTGGTAGCGTAGGTACTTTCAGAAACTTCTGTAGATCAATGCTTTGAGAAACTCTTCAATCAATATTCTTCTATACTTCTGATGCTTCAGCTTCAGATGCTTCTGATTATCTTCAGATGCTTCTGACAATCTTCAGATGCTTCTGACTTAGAATGTTCTGGAGCTTCTTGTTTCAGATCCTTCTGGAGACTACGCTCAGGATCTTCTGTAAGGAGCAAACAGATTCTTCTGTAAGGTGCATCTGGTGCTTCAGAGTCAGAATAACTTCTTGTATTCAAGGCAGATTTGCTTCTAGAGAGTTAATATAATTTTAATCTGCAATAAAACTCTCAAACAAATTTTAGAGTATATAATTCTTAAATATAAATTTCCTAACAGTTATCATCAAAACAAAGAGTAATTATTAAGAACAAATCTGTGTTCTAACACTTATCAAGCCATCGCTCATATCCCTCACCTTTTCGTTTCTTTCTTCTGTAGGGTGGTTCCTTGTTTTGAATGCATGGTGGTGGTTCTGGATCTATCCTACGGATCAACTTTTCAAATTTGGGCTTAGTTATTTCATCCACCACCTCAAAAATTAATCTTACCCTTTTAACAGTAATGATGACCCTAGTTTCACGGTCCTCGAATTTTCTTTTCCTATGAGGGACCTTAGACAAAGGTGCATTGGTGTGGGTATTTTCCAATACCTCTGCATATGTTTTGGATTGGGAGTTTACCTTAGCTTCCACAACCAATTGTGAGAAATAAATAGGTAGGGTATAGGGAGGAGGAGCAACAATGGGTGCTTCTTTCTCTATCTCTTCGACAACCTCCCTTTCGGGTGGTGTCGGTGGATTTTTCTCAATAATTATGCTTGTCTCACTAAAACTCTCCTCAGACTCATCATCACTCTCCCTAGGATCTTCTATTTGTTCTTCATTACTAGTGGTTACAACATTCACATGGCTCTCAAGGAAGGGTCCTAGAGATGTTTGTGTAAGCAAAGAGGTTTGAGTCTCCAAAGCCTTGTTGTGAGTCGCGAGGGAATCGACTATAATGCTCATCTGCTTAAGGTCTTCATCAATTTGGAGATGTTGTTTTCTAAAATCATTTTGGAGAGTTTGTGTCTCCACAAAGCGCTCCATCATAGATTCTATCCTAGAGTGAGTAAACGTCTCTTTGAATTCTTCTAGTAATAGTTCAAGGTTGGATGTATCGAAATCTTGCGATTCCTCAAAACATTGGGAGTCGTCATCGTAGAGGGAATTTGGGTGAGAATGTGTCGTATTGAAATCTTCTAATAATATTTCGAGGTCCGATTTAAACAGATCTTGTGGTTCCTCGAAATATTTGGGGTGGTAGTTATAAAGGAAATATGGGTTATACATAATGATTTAGATAAGAGTGCCTTAGTCTATACTATGCATGAATGCTTATGATGAGATGATGCACAGGAAACACATATACAGGTATTCACATATATATAATGCATATGCACACAAAAAAGGCTCTAGGTTTGGGTTACAAGCATGGAGCCAAGGTATGCCTCTCCCAACAGATATGTACTATGGGTTGTTTGTACCTGTACAATGGGTTCTACAAAGTTCCCAGAGTCATCGATAAATCTTTCAGATATTATCAACTTACACGATTACTCATGTGAGTCAACAATATTCTTAAGATAAACTTGTTTGAGCGTAGTATCACATATCAACTATTTGGGACTACTCACTCGTAGTCATCACACTACATCCTAAAAAGCCAAGTGGGGTAAGTGGGTAACTAAAGGTCCTCAGTTTCACAGACTCCCAGGTTGGGAAAAGTAATGAACGTACGACTACTCATACGTCATCAGTAATCCCAAAGGGGTCTCAACTAACTTTGGTTACATCATATGTCAATAATGTTAGGACTACTTCCAACAGTCAATTATTCATCATGCCACAATCCTATCATAGGTATACACTCAAGTCCGGGCTAGGAATTATCTCACCTCTCAAGGTATCAACCCAATGCATACATGCAACCGACATAACAAATGTAATATACAGATATTCACAAATATACATGTATAAATCAGACAAACATAAATAAAACACAAACACAAACAAGGTGGGCTTAACCCTCTTAAGCTGCTCCCCAGTGAAGTCTCCATTTCTGTTGCAGTGAGAATTGGATATCAATCTATTAATTAACTTGAATCATACATCTTTGAGTTCACCATTGAGCTTTGATTTATCCAAAGAAAAGGGTAAAGATCGAAGAAAACCCTAAGTGCGCTACGTAAAAACGAAGCTAAGAGATCAGGGGTTGGTTATACTAAAGGAAGGTATTAACACCCTAAGTATTTGTAGTACTCTACAGGAACCTCTTGTTAGTATTTGTGTTATTTCTAATGTTTGTTTACTAAGAGTAAAGACTTGTGGTATGTACAAAGTATGCTCGCCAAGACGTCACAGCTCATGCCTACGTATCCTAACGAGGATGGAATTAAAGCAACCGTAGTTCACCTAAGTAGGGTGAAGGAACTCTTGACTATGGTTAAGGTTCCAAGGGGAATAAGTATTCATAATAATTATACTTACATAGAGTTTAACAAACTCTCTAAGTCTAAGTTAAAAGATCTAACTAGGGATGACTCTAACAAAAGTCAAAAGGGGAAGTGAGTACACATAACAATGATACACACAAAGAGTTAACAAACTCTAGACTAAGCTCTAAGTTATAGGATTCCTAACAAGGTGTGTAAAAGGTCTTAACTTTACAAAGCCAAAGGGATATAGATTCTAACTTAATGATAAGTTGCAAGAGCTAATAACTCTAACAAGGTTAAGAATAAATGAGATATCTATGACATTAAGTCAATAGAGAGACTTTCCTTCGGACTAAGGAACAAAAAGGCAACTCTTTAGGATGAGATCTAACAAGATACATCACTTGGGGGAAGCTTAACAAGGTTAAGAGGTATCAAAATAAGGTGATGGCTAAACACACTTCAAGCATATATATACTTGTTGCGGTGGAAATAGGATCACAAACTATTAATGAGTTTGAATCGCAATTCAATTCACAACCGCTCTTTGATTTATCCGAAGGAAAAGGTCAAAAGAGGGAAAACCTATTTTGCATCGTAAACACAATGCGGGGAAAGATCTAGGGTTCGGGGGTTGGTTAAATTTAGGGAAGGTATTAGCACCCTAAACTTCTGTAGTACTCTACAGGAACCTTTTGTTCAAATGTTTACTATTTTGCTTTATTTATTTGCTTAAGGTATATGTACAAAGGGATTAAAAGTGAGAAAGGAGACCTAAGGGGTTAATTCTAAGTTTACTCGGCAAGACATCGCATCTTGTGCCTACGTATCCTTACGGGAGTGGAATCAGAGTAATCGTAGTTCCCCTCAAAAGGGAGGTTAGAGAACACTCGACTGTGGTCAAGGTCTCAAGGGGAATAAACATGTCTTAAGGACATGCTTACGCGGAGTGTCGAAACTCCGAATCTCTACATTGAATTGATATGTTGAAATTAGGGTTAAATTAGGTTAGGGGTTCCGCGGCGGGAAACCCTAAAATGAGCGCGGCGGCTCTTTGACCTAATGCTAGGGGTAAAATTGTAATTTAGCCTGCGGCGAGGCATTTGTGAAAATTAGGGTTTGTAAGGGTGTAGTTTTGAGGGTTTGAGGACTATTGGCGCGGCGGCCAAACGGTTAGACCTAACCTTCGGATGTGTGCAATGTGACAGAAATAATAGTGATGAAAGTGTGAGAAATTTAAATCATACAAGCGGAAGTAAAATGCGGAAAGTAAATGCGATTGTTGGTTCGCGAGGTTACAGATGAGAAGCAGTTATAATGAAAATTTGAATAAAACACACGAAAAATAAATCGACGGTAACATGACTAAGCTGCAAAACAAATGACGAGGTTAGTAAGCCGAAACAAGACAGCAGTCAGAGAAGTTGTGAGATTTTTGAGACTTTTATTGTTTATTTGTGATATTTATATACGAGCTCTTAATAGAAAAAAAAACTAAGTTAAAGTTGCAACAGGAATAATGGTTTTAATTTTAAAAAGAGTTTTAATTTATTTAATAAAAAAAAGGTTTTACTTAATTATAAAAAAAAAAGTTTAATTTAATTACAAAAGTTTTATTTCATTGTATTTTAAAAAAACTTTAACAAGATTTAAAAATAATAAAGTTAAAATATAACAAATAAAATTGTAAAATAAAAGATAAAAGGGAATTGGGCCGGTGATCAACCCGGACCCAAACCCGTCACAATGAGGAACACAAGATACTCAGGGTTCGGAAACCCTAATCATAAACGGCGCCGCGTTATCTCTTCTTCGTCTTCATTCTCTCGTATCCTCCCCATCGATCTTTCAATGGCAACTTTCCTTCTCAAAATTCCTGAAAAAAACAACAATACAGAACATGTGATATTTCGAAATAGATTGCTCAACCTCTTTAGCTTGAATTTGAGTGATCTCGTGGAGGCGATGATGTGAGAAGCTGAGCCTTAGGAAGGAGGTTTACTCGTCGTTGGATGAGACGGCGCCGGTGGACCTCCTTCGGGTGATTTATGTTTGGTGGTGGTGCTTGATCGAAGTCAATGGTCGATGATGAGTTCTCTGAGGCTTTACGGTTCCGACTTGGAACGGTTTGCGGCCGATGATATTCGCTTGAATGATTGTTGTTCGGTCCCAATTCTCATTCGCGGCCGTTTTCGCTCTCGTTCGCGTTCGTCCTTAGGGTTTCTACTCAGTGATTTTTTTCGGCCCCCTCTCATCAGGTGATCTTGTTCCCTTTATACCTTTTCTGATTTTGTGATTTTGTGGGCTTTCGTAATTTTAGATCCGCATTTTTATTTTCACTGAGATTTGATTTCTTATTTTTCTTCTGATATGATTTGCTCGCGATTCGAGTTTGTGGGATTGATTGGATTTCCTTTCCTTTTTAGGGTCCGCTTGATTGGATTTTTGTGAGATTGATTGCTTCTGACGTTTGGATTTTATTTTTCAGATGTGGAATGGGATCCCTTGTTTATAATGTGGATATCCAATTGCTGAGCCTTAATGAATCGATACCTGTTTTGATAGTTTGTGGATTCACTCGCATTCTGAACTGATATGGTTTTTTGTGAACTTGTTTCGTGCAGTTTGGTTATCAGTTGGAATTCACTTATTTTTCCTCTTCTTCTTTCAGAATGGATATTGTCGGGTCGACGCCGCCGGGAAGGGTTGTGCGGCGATGATGACAGTTTGTCTGAGCCGTTTGGAAAAGATACTACAATCCTTGCTTTTGATTATGCTGCCTTCGATTATGTTGCTTTCACAGATACCTGTTTTTCTCTGAATTGTTAGCTTGCCTCCTGATTTCAAACTGGTTTGACTGTGAATGTTAGGGCTATGATGTGTGAACTGAGCCCTTACACTTGGTGTTTTACCTTTCCAATGTGCTTTGCTCACTTGGTCGTGCCTCACCCTGAACTGATACATGATGATCTTTCTGGTGTAATTTCGCTCGCAGGTGTTGAAACTCAAATGCTCTGTTTAGGGTTTGAGACAAACTTTTTCTGATGTTATTTCACTTGTTGATTTTTTCAGAATTTGGCCCGTTGGGATCTTATTCTAGGCAAGCTCAGTTGACCTGTTTGTAATTCAATTTCAGTGCAGTTGAACTGGGTTCTCTGTTTTATGAATGTGAACTGAATTGGCTTCTTTTCTTATGAATCTGAGCTGTTTTAAGGATTGATTTTTCTGCTCCAATTTCGTGCAGTTGAACTGCTTTAGTCTTAAGTTCTGCTATGAGTTTGGACTGCTGATGTTGTTTGACTTTTGTGTTTCAGGTATTGGGAAATTTCAAAAAACGGTTCAGACCTATTGGCATCTAGGTCTGAACTCGTACGGGCTTTGCTGTTCAGCTTTGTATCAGTGGAACTCACTTGAAATTTACTTGATAGTGATACCTGTTTACTTGATGAAATGGTATTTTAGTTTGGCTTTGAATCGAATCCAATTACGACAAATCAAATCGGTCCCCACTTCTTTTACTCTTTATCTCTCTCGGTTGTCCCTTAGATAGGAACAGATATTACCTGATCTGATGCCAATGGCGTGGATCGGTAACGGGGGTAGGATGCGACTTCGGTCGTGCCACTCCCGGCACTTGATGATGACCATTGTTCTGAGAGTGTCGAACAACCTCTAACACTTTTATGTTTTCTTTGTGTTGTATTCTCTTTGTTGTGCAGGTTAATGGGAGATTCATGAAGAACATCGAAGGAGCGTCGTGAAGATCCACTTAGACGTTTTAGGACTTAGAATTTCCTTAGGATAGATACTTGTTGTAAATGGATCCTCTTGTAAACCAATGGCATTTCTTGAATAAAGTTCAAATTCACTTATCCATTTCAAATTGTAAACTAATAAATATTTATGAAATGAAATCCAACAAATATTCACTTTCACTTTCTCAATTGTAAATTCAAGGTATCCATGAATAATAGTTCACAAATTATTTAAACTCCAAAATATCTAAACTTACTTCTTCTTTGCCTTGATCAAGTAAACGATATCCCGTAACATAAACAAATCCAAACTAAAATCCTTTGAATACGTGACTTCTCAGCCAACCTTAACAGTATTACTCTCATTTTCCAATCAATCTTAACTTGTTATGAATGCCTAAACTACTTGTAAAATGTCCTTTACATAATCAATCCATGTAAACAAATGCCTCGAAGAAAATGTCTCATTTGTCCCAAAATTACGAATTCTGCTTAAAATGACCAAAACGCCTCTGTGGTGATTCCTGAAACAAAACGCACTTATATGACTGGTTAGTGATTAATGGATGCAAAATGAAATGCTATGCGAAATGACTGACTAAATGTAAGGGTAAAATTTGGGGTATTACAGTTGCCCCTATTTAAATAACTACACCGGATGATTTGAGCGGTCGAGACTCTAGAAATCATGGTGGAGGGATTTAAATATAGATAACCGAAAATTTTGCCCTTACATGTGGCGATATGCAATGCTATAGACAAAACGAGAACAGACTAATGCAGACAATGCCATGAATATGATATGATGCGTATGCTGGAATGATGAATGCGAAAATGCTGACGAATACGACGACACAGGGACAGACGCTACGAGAAGAACACATTGGGGAAAACGACGCGCTGGGACACAGCACAACACCGGGGAATTCTAAAATGATGGTCAACTGGTGCGAACACGACCAATTGTCTTTTTTAGAAAAGGAACGAGATTCTCAAATGGAGATGGTACCTATGAGACGGCCTCCACTGGGGAATCTAAAAGTAAAACTGGATCATGTACGACTGCAAGATCGATCACAGAATGCTGGAGCATTGAGCAAAGAATAACATCCAAGCTTCTGTAAACTATCTCTCGTGACAGGATCAAACGGGCCTTTCGGAACTCCGTAGCAAATATACAGGGTAAAAAAAACTGGCTGTATGCCAAAATAAATGGACTTTAAGTGGAAATGCCCTGATAAGCTTCTCGAGGGAGAACTGTCACTTAACGTTGGAAGGGACTTATATGCCAAAACGGATAAGCTCTCAAAAGAGGTTTTTGCTTATCTGATAAATAAATCTTCTCATATTTAAAGTCGGTGCCCGGAATATGATTCAGATTCTTCTTTTACTAAAGGGTAAAATAAACTTCTTCATACTTCCGAGGACAGCGCGTCGGGCATGATTCCGCTTCTTCTTTTGCTAAAGGGTAAACTGAACTTCCTCATACTTCAAGATTCATGCTCTCCCGAATATGATTCTGCTCCTTCTTTTACTAAAGGGTAAATGAACTTCTTCATTTCAAGGTTTGTTGCTCCCTGAATATGCTTCGGCTCCTTCTTTTACTAAAGGGTAAATAAACTTCTTCATTTCAAGGTTTGTTGCTCCCTGAATATGATTCAGCTCCTTCTTTTACTAAAGGGTAAACTGAACTTCCTCATACTTCAAGATTCATGCTCTCCTGAATATGATTCGGTTCAAACCTCCCCATACTTCAAGACGACAAGGAAAATGGAAGCCCAACTGCTCGATGGAGATGGCCATTTGCTGCGAGTCATAACGAAGATAGGATCAGCTTCTCAGGCGAGAAATGTCGCTTTTCTGCAAGAGTGGCAATAATAAGCTTCTCGGGTAAGAACTGCTTGTAGAGGTGATAACAAGTAATAATGATAAGCTTCTCGGCGGAGAATTGTTGCATACCGTTGCTGAAGAATGTTACGATAAGCTTCTTAACCGAGAACTGTCGCGTATCCTGTTGTGTAAGGTTGTGATAAGCTTCTCTGGTGAGAACTGTTGCTGATCGATTGTAAAATCTAGGATTGTAGAGTTTTATACCGATAGGCTTCTCAGGTGAGAACAGTCGCATACCGATGCTGTAAGATGTAAGACTGTAAGGTGTTATACCGATAGGCTTCCTAGGCAAGAACAGTCGCATACCGATGCTGTAAGATGTACTGATAGATTTTCCAGGCGTGAACTGGCGTGTATCTGTAAAGGATTGTGATTGATTTTCTTGAAAGATAGTGCAAAATAAATGCACATCCGGGTACAGTGATAAGCTTCTCGGGCGAGAACAGTCGCATATCTGCCAAGGTATGGTGAAAATTTTTAGACGGTGCAAAATAAATGCACGTCTGGTTGGGCTCGGCGACCGACAAGACCGAGATTCAATCTAAGATCGAGCTAGAAAGAAAAATGGCAATCAAGACTCCATCGAGGGAATGAACTCGAAGGGTAAATATCTTATCCTAGCGAGGAAAGATAGCTGAAGTAACCGTCATCCACGAGGATCGAGCTCTGTGGGGAAACCGGAAACACATATGTATTTTATGCTTAGGGATGACAATCTATTTGAAGAGAATGGACAAACCCAGTTACTCGGCGGTAACAACCAATGATGGTGAAACACAATGAACCTGTGAATGCTAACGCATATGTTACTGCGTATGTTAATGTGTATGCAGGATGTTATGAAATGAGTATGTAATGAGTATGCGAAATGAATATATGAAATAGGCATGTGATGCTTATGCCCCTGCGTATGCTGACGAACAGACTAGAGACGGGACGAGAGATGAAATAAACATCCCGACGGAGATACCCTGCGTTCTCTGCAACCAATACGTCAATCATGGGTAAGAAAGATCAATGGTAGAACCAAATCTGGTTTCAAAATTCTAACTTCTCTGGGGAGAAGGTAATCTGCTTGGGTGCACAGTATCACGTCTTCACATGGGGAGAAGAAAACCTGAGGGACACTTTCGAGTTACTCAAGAAAAAGTTGTCAGCTTATAGTCTCGCTGGGGACTGCCACTGGGAACATGTCGGTGAAATCTCTGATGCCTTAGAGACCACCGGCTCAATCCAAAGTATTATCATCTTAAAGTCTTGCTGGGGACTAAATCAGAGCAATGGTTTAAAAGTGTTTCTGCAACAATGAGATTTTTTCGAGGAGTGAAGAGATCCTTCGGAAATTTCCACTAGTCAAAGTAATTTCTTATATTTTTCAATTGCATTTTCGAAGAACAGTTTTAAAAAAAAGTTTTCGAAGCACCTTTCATTTTCAAAATTTAAGAATAAATGGCATTTTGCATAACAATAGAAAACAAGAGTAATGCACCAAGGAATTTAAGTAACAAAATGGTATCTTTTATTAAAAGATGGCAGCTTGCCGAAGGCATAGCTCCACAGATGACTATGCTTTGAAATTGGCAATATGGGAGAAGGTTATATTGAATCCAACGGCACCTACTGACACTAGTGACTAAGACTATCCAGAATCTTGCTTTGGACGAGGATGAACGAACTGAAAAAGGGATCTCATGTGGAAAGCGTGTTCGCGATGATCGGTGTTTTCTGATGCAATGAAATGCCTTCGTCCCTAACTTTTGCCTGGACCGCCCTTTCGGGTTTTCAATCCACCGGGACGCTCCTTTTTGCCTAAGTCGCCCTTTCGGGTTTTCAACTTAGCGAGCTTTTTATTATTATTACTTTTTCTAACCCTTACTTTTGCCTAAGTCGCCTTTTTCAGGTTTTCGACTTAGCGGGTTTTTAGGCATAATATTTTTGGACTGCATCAGAATTCACGGGATGTGCAAGCTCTTCACCATCCATTGTTGTAAGTATCAGAGACCCTCCGGAGAAAACGGTCTTTACAACAAACGGGCCTTCATAATTGGGCATCCACTTTCCACGCATATCTTTATGCACTGGCAAGATTTTTTTGAGTACGAGCTCTCCTTGACAGAACTCACGGATACGAATCTTCTTATCAAATGCTCTCTTCATCCGTTTCTGATATAATTGCCCATGGCACATAGCTGTCATGCGTTTCTCGTCAATGAGATTCAACTGATCCAGTCTGTCTTGAACCCACTCAGCTTCCTCAAGTTCAGCTTCCATCAACACCCTTAAAGAAGGTATCTCTACTTCGATGGGGAGTACGGCATCCATTCCATACACCAATGAGAAAGGTGTCGCCCCTGTCGAAGTTCGCACTGAGGTCCTGTATCCATGCAAAGCAAACGGTAACATCTCATGCAAATCTTTGTAAGTCACGACCATCTTTTGCAGGATTTTCTTAATATTCTTATTCGCAGCTTCAACGGCCCCATTCATCTTAGGTCGGTACGGAGAAGAATTGTGATGCGTGATCTTGAAACTGTCACACAACTCCTTCATAGTCTTGTTATTCAGATTGGTGCCATTGTCAGTTATTATCCGACTTGGAATTCCATAACGGCAGATAATTTCTTTCCTGATGAAGCGGGCAACCACTTGCTTAGTCACGTTGGTGTAGGAAACAACCTCTACCCACTTGGTAAAATAATCAATAGCAACAAGGATAAAACAATGACCATTAGAAGCCTTCGGCTCGATTGCCCCAATCACGTCGATGCCCCACATTGAGAACGGCCATGATGAAGACAAAACATTCAACGGTGATGGAGGCACATGCATTTTATCAGCGTAAATTTGGCACTTATGGCATTTTCTGGCGTATCGGATGCAGTCAGATTCCATAGTTAACCAATAATATCCAGCCCTTAACATCTTCTTAGACATAGCATAACCATTGGCATGAGTTCCGAAGGTCCCCTCGTGAATCTCTTGCAGTAACATGTCCGCTTCCCGTTTATCAACACATCTGAGTAAAACCATGTCGTAATTTCTTTTGTATAACACACCATTACTGATAAAGAATTTAGAAGCCAGTCTTCTCAACGTTTTCTTGTCCAGACCGGTAGCACCATCGGGATACTCTTGCTTGACTAGATAGTTCTTGATGTCATGAAACCAAGGCTTTTCATCCACCTCAACCTCTTCAACTATTTGACAATAAGCGGGCTCAACTTTGCGTTCAATATGGATAAGAGGTGTTTCATTAACGAATTTAACTTTCCACATGGATGCTAACATGGCTAAAGCATCAGCAACGTGATTCTCAGATCTAGGAACATGCTCGAACTTTATCTCGTCGAAATACTTAATCAGCTCGACAACGTAGTCTTTGTAAGGGATTAACTTCTCATTCTTTGTTTCCCATTTGCCTTGTACCTGGTAAATAACCAAGGCTGAGTCACCACATACTTTGAGAAGTTTGATTCGGAGGTGAATTGCTGCTTCGAGGCCAAGAATACATGCTTCATACTCTGCGACGTTATTAGTACACTCAAAGTCTAACCTTGCTGTAAACGGAGTGAACCCACCTTTTGGGTTCATCAAAACGGCGCCTATACCATGCCCATTGAAATTCGAGGAACCATCAAACATCATCCTCCACCAAAGACCTAGTTCTGGACCTTCGCTCGAATCTGGCTCTTCACTATCTCTCTTAATCAACAAAATATCCTCATCAGGAAAATCAAACTTAAGGGGTTCATAATCTTCAACTGTGGCAGCTCCATTCTGAGTTGGTTTGTAACCCAACCCAAAGCGATTAGCCTTGGTCTTGACATCAATTACCTCTCCCCAACCTTCCGGAATTCCCCTGTCAATTGTTGATTTGGTACTCTTCAAAGATGCAAAAGATGGATTACCCTGGCCCACTATCTCTTCGACTTCTAATAGAACAACGTTGGCGATTTCGAGTGCTTGAAAGGATATTTCCAAAGCATTCTCATCGGCCTTGATGTAACGGAAAGAAGACAGGTTACTGACCATCAGATCCTCCTCACCGTGTATAATAACTAACTTTTCATCGATCACGAACTTCATCTTTTGATGTAACGTTGAAGTTACTGCCCCAGCGGCATGGATCCACGGCCTTCCAAGTAAACAACTGTAATTGGGATTAATGTCCATGACTTGAAACGTGATATTAAAAACTTGTGGACCAATCAGGATTGGAAGTTCAACCTCTCCCATTACTGACCGGCGAGAACTATCGAAAGCTTTGACGATCAATGAAGTAGGTTTCAACACAGTCTCTTTTAAAACCAACTTATTAAGAACCCTCTTGGGTAGAACATTCAAAGAAGAACCGGTGTCCACTAGCACTCTCGATAAATTATCCTCCTGACATTTCACTGATATATGTAAAGCACGATTATGATTCGGACCCTCCTTTGGTAACTCTTCGTTGCTGAAACTAAGAGTGTTGCATGCGGTCAGATTGGCAATCACACTATCAAACCGACTGGTACTGATATCTTGATACACATGTGCTTGGGTCAAAACTTTCTGTAAGGCCGTCCTATGAGCGGGTGAACTCATCAACAGAGATAAGATCGAAATCTTGGAAGGAGTTTGATGAAGTTGATCGATAACTTTATAGTCACTTTTCTTGATGATCCTCAAAAACTCAGCATCTTCATCATTCGTAACGACTTCGATCGTGCCACTCCCGGCACTTGATGATGACCATTGTTCTGAGAGTGTCGAACAACCTCTAACACTTTTCTGTTTTCTTTGTGTTGTATTCTCTTTGTTGTGCAGGTTAATGGGAGATTCATGAAGAACATCGAAGGACCGTCGTGAAGATCCACTTAGACGTTTTAGGACTTAGAATTTCCTTAGGATAGATACTTGTTGTAAATGGATCCTCTTGTAAACCAATGGCATTTCTTGAATAAAGTTCAAATTCACTTATCCATTTCAAATTGTAAACTAATAAATATTTATGAAATGAAATCCAACAAATATTCACTCTCACTTTCTCAATTGTAAATTCAAGGTATCCATGAATAATAGTTCACAAATTATTTAAACTCCAAAATATCTAAACTTACTTCTTCTTTGCCTTGATCAAGTAAACGATATCCCGTAACATAAACAAATCCAAACTAAAATCCTTTGAATACGTGACTTCTCAGCCAACCTTAACAGTATTACTCTCATTTTCCAATCAATCTTAACTTGTTATGAATGCCTAAACTACTTGTCAAATGTCCTTTACATAATCAATCCATGTAAACAAATGCCTCGAAGAAAATGTCTCATTTGTCCCAAAATTACGAATTCTGCTTAAAATGACCAAAACGCCTCTGTGGTGATTCCTGAAACAAAACGCACTTATATGACTGGTTAGTGATTAATGGATGCAAAATGAAATGCTATGCGAAATGACTGACTAAATGTAAGGGTAAAATTTGGGGTATTACAATACTCACTCAAGTATGATGGAGACATAAAATCATGGTAACAACCAAGAAGGTAAGGGAAAGCATGTGACAACATCAAGCAAGGTTTGATAAAGTTAATAGGTGACAAGGTTACAACCAAGCATTCATCCATAGAAGTTTATAATTAAACCAAATGGTTATAACCAATGGTAAACATAGATGTTACAACATATAAATAATCATGAAACAAGGTTCTTACAAGACCAAACATTATAGATGACAATTTGATGTACAAATAATAATGCATAAGTCAAAACATTACTTATCATGGTGGAGGTTAAAACTCAAGATCAACATGCATAAATCATGATAATGTTTAAAGTATGGTAAAGGTAACAACCAAAACATCAAGGAATTTCAAACATGTATTCACATATGAACATAAACTTGAAAAAAGTAATAACAACCAAGTAACAATAAGGATGTACAAGTTCACCACATCAAGTAAGGTTCATAGAAGATGTATAGAGCTCATATAATTCAAAAAGTACAAGGAGAATCAAAGGATCATTCAAAAGGATAAAAAAAATCCTAAAGAAACCTAAAAAGTTCATATACTTTGATCATGAATAAGCACAACATAAAACAATCTTTTTAGAAATTTCTCAACATCAACAAAAAATAGACATTCTCATGAGCTGATGCAAAAAGAATAGAAGAAAAATGATAAAAATCAAGAGAGTTGTGAAAGTATGAAGTTACATTAGAAAATCATAAAAAATAAGTAAAACAAGTAATAAAAATGAATGGGAAAGCACCCCTAGAGGAATTGAACCCGCGCCTTTGAGGTTCTTAGCTTAAAACACTAGCCACCTGAGTCACACACACAATGTGATAAACCAAGGCAATCACAAATTAATATTGAAAGAAACAAGGAATAAGTCAGAAAAATGGAAAAAACCACAAAAGGGTTGATCAGCAGGATCGAATCCAAGCACACAGGCTAAGCAAAGACACGACAAGGCAAGTTTTACCACTGGGGTGACTGTTTCATTCAAACATCATATGCTTCTAACACATTTTATTTTAAGAACCAACCAGAATCGCCACCTAAGCGCCACATCAAGCCAAATCTCCTCCACCTCAGATTCCACTCACCTCTTCTTCCTCAGCGCCGCCTCTCTCGCCTCGTGCCCTAGAGAAACCTCCATGGCCAGAAATTCCTCTCAATATAACTCATCCATCTTTCAACCATTTTAAGTAATGTAAAGACCAAACTTAAGGCATTTTTCACAAGGAACACAAATATATCATTTGTTAAACCTAAAACTCAGTGTATATTTAATACAATCCTCATCAACATATCAATATCATAAACATTTAGCATGTTACAACATCCAATGTTCAAACAATATAATGCTAGTAATGGTTGTAATACCCCAAATTTTGCCCTAAGATTTAGTCGAATTATTTCGCATTCCATCGCATTTTGGCATTGCATTTAACCAGTCGCTAACAGGTTTGTGTAGTTGGTTTAATCTTGCAAGGAAAATCTCCTTGGTACGCCATTCAAGCGGTGAAGGTTAAAATGGTCGCTTGTTTGCAGTCGGCCGTCAATTTACGGACTTTGAGCTGTAATCAAGAAATCTGAGTTATTGGATATTATTGATGTGAGTCGGGGCCGAGGAGTATTTAGAATGGTTGATTATGGAGGATTTGGAGCCGTTCGAAATTAAATTCATTCAAGATTTTGGGACTGAAGTTAGCCAGAGAATATGTTCGAGTTGAGTTTAATCGAAGGGTGAGATTTATTCCGAGAAAGTTGTTCGTTTGAGTTGCCAAAGAGATTAGTCGGCAGTTCGTGTCGGGGATGAAGTTAGTCAGATAAATTGGGCGAATTTGGAATTAATAAAAAAAAAAGGGGTAGAATTTTATTGTTGTTTTTCATCTCATTTTAAATCAAAAATAACTTTATTTTTATTTTCATTTCATTTTCAAATTAATTATATTTCATTTTTATTTCCATCTCATTTGCAGCTAATTTTATTCCATTGTTCTCATTTCATTTTCTTTTTATATATTGTTCTCATTCACTTGTAAATAATTTGTCCTCATTTCATGTTTTAATTGATTTTTATTTAAATTGATTTTATTATTTTCATTAAAGGAAAAAACAACAAAATATGCATTTTAATAATAGTCTTTATGACATTGTATTTTATTTTTTAACAATAATATTGTTTAATCTAAATTAAATGATTTTATTATGTAAAAAATAAAATTCTTTACAAAGATAGTAAAGATAATAAATAAATAATTTACAAAAAATAATTTACATTTTCTTTTTTGAAAAATCCTAAATTCCTAAAATTAAGCTCCATGTCCGATTTCTTCGACTTTTCGAATCTCCGACTCTTCGAATCTGCAAAATCAGCAAACAGACGATCATATCAGTTAGTAATTTCCGAATACCCTCAGAAAAGTTTCATCATCGGATATGTCGGAAGGGTAACGGATTGCTCCATCTCTGGCTCCCGACTCGATTCTCGGCCAATGGCTTATCCAGCAGCGGTATGTTCTTATTCCGAGGCAACTGAGAGAGAGATAAAGAAGTTTTTGGAAAAAGTGTTTATCTAAAAAGGGCTTATTGGAAAAGCACTTATTTGAAAAAGTGTTTTTCTTAGAAAATTGGTTTTCCAAACAGGCCTTAACGGCAATGTTCCAGAAAAGCACTTATCCAGAAAGGCACTTTTCAAAAAATCACTTTTTCGAAGTAAATTTCAACCAAACAAGGCTTAAGTAACATTTCCAAAAAAATCTCCAACTGCAAATGTAACAACAATCTACCATGCAAAGCCACTAATTTCCGGAAATGCCTAAATCCCAGCAACCAGAAGCTCATGGAAAGTTCAACAGAACCAACAATATTTTCGCAAGCTACCGCATAAATGGTAAAAGAAAAAGGGCAAAAGTGAATCCGAGAGTTCAGCCGTCCAAACCTCAAGTTCACCTGCAAAATCTCCAAGCAAATCACATCAATAAAGTCGTGAAAAACCAATTCAAAACTCAACAATAACAGTGATTCAAAACCAGCCAGCAAAAATCGCAGAAGAGGTAGTAATCGCGAAGGAAAATACAAGCCCACAAAGGGATGTGATATAAGTATCATCATAAGGGTTCAAAAAAGGGATCCGAAACCCTAACGAACTCAAAAGCGGCAGCTCAGAGGAATACCGTTTCCACCATCATCGCTGATCGACAACATGGTTCAGAAGCGGAGCTTCATCATCACCGTCGTTAATAGGTGAAAGAAGAAAAGGAAGCTTCCAATCAAGCTCGTGATCCGCTCGTTGGCTTCACCGCCGTCAAAAGACAGCTGGTGGGAAACGAAGCCAGAAGCCTCAGTAACCACATCACCGGCCGAAAACCATCGTAAACCGTCAAAGCATCAAGAACGTAAGCCTTTCTCTGATTATTGTTTTCTCTCATGTTTTCATTGTGATTCAGATCGAAAGAAGAAATTAACGAAGGAGGCTACATGCAAGCTCAAATCGGGACATGAAGCAGGACGAAAAGCTCCAGAAGGACCATCCATGGCTACCGCCGGCGCTTCACAAGGGAAGAAGAAGCATGGACATGCATCAGGGAAAAGAGAAACATTGTGAAGCAAGCTCCAAGGCGCATCAATGGCCGCCGCCGGGGGTACCACAAAAGGAGAAGAAGATGGAAGTTTATCACAAACCTAAAATGAGTCAAACACATGCCACCTCCCCGTTTTGACCGTGGTTGTTTGTTTTTATGTGTTTTTTATTTCTTTTTTATTTTATTTCATTAAGTTTAAGATTTGTGAATAAACATAGTCTTGTAATTTATTAGGGTTTTAGTCTTAAGAAACAAAAATCAAATTTTAAAAAACATATTCTTTGATGAAATTTTAAAAAACATTTTCTTTGATCAAATTTATAAAAAAAAAACATTTTCTTTAATCAAATTTAAAACAAAAACTTCTTTAATCAAGAATTAAAACATTTTTCTCAATCAAAATTAAACTTTTTCTTAATTAAAATTAGAACATTTTCTTTTAATAAAATTAAAACAAAATTTTTAGTAAAAAAAAAAGCAGAATCAGAGCCACTCCTCCTTTTAACGCGAAAATTAACTTTTCCCTTTTAAAAATTCAAAAAAAAATAAAGTCTTGATGTAGGCATCTCAATTTCTGCCTACCCTCGCCGTCATTTTCTCGTTCGCTTCAGCTTATTAATTTGTCATTTGCTTGTGTTATCATTTTTCAATTGTAATTATGCGGGTCATTGTCGCAAGTTATTTATTTTCCGCATTCTTTTTGGGAGTTGTAATTTACACGAGTGATCGTCGCGATGCTTTCTTTACCGCTTTCATCACTTTCCGCACTTTAATTCTGCCGTATGATAATATTTGTCGTTTGCATGTTTTTACCGTCAATCTTCCTTCTGAAGGATTAGGTCTAGTCGTTTGACCGCCGAGTCAATAGTCTTAACCCTTTGAACATTTCAAAACCCTAATAGCCTAGGTGTCCCTCCGTGGACGAAAATTCCCTTTACCCTAGCGTTAGGTCAAAGAGTCGTCGTACTCTGTTTTAGGGTTTCCTGCCGTGGAATCCCCAATTTAACCCTAATTTCAACAACTTTCAACGTAGAAATAGGAGTTTCAAAACTCCACGTAAGCGTGTCCTTAAGATACGTTTATTCCCCATTGAAACCTTGACCACAGTCAAGACGTTTCTAACCTCCCTTTCAAGGGGAACTACAATTACTCTGATTCCATTCCTGCCAGGATATGTAGGCACAAGATGCGAATCTTGGCGAGTAAACTTAAAACTAACCCTTAGGTCTTTAAGTCACTCTATCCCTTAGATCAGTATATATACCTCAATCAGGTAATAAAATAAAAAGGCATACAATAAACAAAAGGTTCCTGTAGAGTACTACAGAAGTTTAGGGTGCTAGTACCTTCCCTAAGCTTAACTAACCCCTTACCTAGCTCTCTCCCCGCATTGTGTTTACGATGCAAAAATAGGTTTTCCCTCTTTTGACCTTTTCCTTCGGATAAATTAAAGAGCGTTTGTGAATCAAGAATTGCAATTCAAACTAATTAATAGTTTGGTATCCTATTTCTACCGCAACAATGGTCCATAACTAAGAGCATCATACACTACATCTTTGTTATTTAAATGACATCAAAATGGTGTATGAACATGAAGGTTTCCAAGGTCTAAAATCTTATCTCTTGGAGAAAATCCAAGGTTTCTTCTCAGCTATCACAATTATAAGATATTGATCCTTAGAGCCTCATTAAACCTTTTAGAACTTGCTAGAATGGTTAGATGACCTAGAACAATCCTGAGGACAGAACACGATGCCTCTTGCTTCAATGGAGGTTGAAAATGGTATGATGTGTTTGAGATTTTTTTTATAACTATTCCATTGGTTTGAATGAGTTCTAATAAGACTATAGGGGTAGTTTATGGAGTTTGTTTTGAGAATGCACGATTAGAATAAGTATTTGAAGTGTTCTTGTAAGTTTGGGTGGTTTTTGCAAGAAAAAATTATTTTGAGGATGCAATGTGGTTTGAGGGATTTTCTTAGGGTAATTTATCATGATTTAGAGTGAGGATTTAAGTCTTATTTATAGAGAGAGTGGAGGTTTTGAGGTGTGGTAAGAATCTGAGTTCTTGCCAACTAAATCACTTGGAAATCAACTTGTTTGTAATCATGGTTTTCTCTTGTTCCAAGTGTCAAGTACAAGAGTAGCTGTGTTTAGAGCATGCTTCTAAAGATCATTTGTACTATGGAGTGAAAAGAGGAGCAAGGGAAATGGCTCAATTCTGATTTTAGGGAAAAGCCATGCTTTATGAAAATGGCATTCTTCACTTTATGTCAAAAATGGAAGTAGCAAGTGGTTGAGCTTTAATTCAAAGGATCAACCTTCCAAATTTTGTGTAATGATCTAATTAAGTGAGATTTGCAATCAGAACTCTGCAAAGCAAGATTGTATGGTATCCAAATGGTTTTGCATCAAGTTCACCATGTTGGAATACTTGAAAATTAAGTTTGGAACCCTAACTTCATCTCTTCGAAACTCATAACTCAAGAATGGGATTGGTGAGTTCTTATAATTTTTAGAAAGAAATAAACACGCCCTACTACTTTCATGCTTAATTAAACTCTTGAATCCAAAGGGATCATGGCGAAAATTGGCCTTGAAGTTGGTTGTCTTTTGAAGAACCAAAAATGCCTTGAAAATATTCTTTGTCCAAAGATTTTTCCAAACTTTGAAGATCCATAACTCAAAATCTAAGCATCTTTTGCTCATAGGCCAGTATGACACTTTTGTAGTACATAATGAGATCTACAAATTCATCTTTGGAACTCAAAAAATGGATGTTTGGATTGAAAGTTATGATCTCTCAAAGTTAGTGTCAAAACTAGGGTTTTTTTCCCACATACTTAGAAAAATCTAACTTATCCAAGTTTACCCCTTTTGCAAGAAACCTCTCAAATTTTAATTTTTATAATCAAACCCAATGATTAAACATGTCTTGATGAAAATTGGCTTGAATGCTTCAATTTGGACCAAAAACCCTAAAAGTCAAAGGGTTGACTTTGTCATATGAAATTTGTATCAAATGAATTAGATTGTGTGATCTTCAATGAATTTGCATCTTTGGACTTTTTGATCATCATAGATAGGCTCCAAGGATGTACATGAACATGTTGAATCATGTCCCAAGTCTTCGGATCATGCTTGGATCAAAAGTCAAAGGCACAATTGACTCTTCTTGATAAAACCCTAATTTGGGGCCAGATGAAATTAGGTTTCAATGAACTTGCAATGACACAAATTTGCACTTAATTCTTGTTGAATAGAGGCCTATTGATTGTATGGAAACTTGATTGGATGATGATCAATCCAAAACATTGACAGATCAAGCAATAGTCCTCTTTATTCCAAAGGTGCAAAACCCTAATTCAGATGGACGTCAACAACAAACTTGAAACAAGGTTAGGGTTAGATATAAATGCTTGATGCTCCTAGAATGGTAATGAAATCTAAGGATCAAAATTTAGGGTATGACAGCTTGGCGAGTAATTCCTGCTCTAAGTATTTTTCCTGATGATTCCCTTCCTCCGATGTGACTGCCATAAATCCTTTCATGTACTTCTTTCATAGCAAATATCGTGTCCTCTTCTGAGATGCACCTCAGAATGGGAGTCGATCTTCGCATATTATTGTCATACCCCAAATTTGTCCTACTTGTATATAACCTTCATCTGTACATCTGTCTACTAACCATTATTCAACAAAATCCAAAAAAAATGTTGTTTTCTTGTGGCCTGAGTCCAAGATTCATTTGAAGTTATTAGGTTAGGAATGAGTGGACCTGTGTTGAAGTTCATCTGGTGGTGACCTAATCTTAGTTAGGAAAGAATTGGTTTCATAATCAAGACCAGGGTTGGCAGGTGATGTCAAGTTGTTAGTGTTTCTTGGTTAAATAAAGATCATCAGAGGTTAATGCATTGTCGATTAGGGTTCTGGACTAAGCAATTCATATTTCAAGTCATGTTCTTCTAATTTCGTTGATTCAAGACTCTAATGCATTTGAAGATCCAAATTGTTCCATGATCATTCAAGGATTATTGGAGTGTTGCAGTGGCTTTAGGTCATTCAAGGCGTGCATCTGTGGTTCTAGATTAAGATTTCGTTTTCATTATTCATGATACAAATTCTACCTCATGCTCAACTTCCAAACATCTGTATCTTTATCATTTTCTTTAATATTCAATGTTATTCTATCTACCCCATTCACCAAACTTGTTTTTCTAATTTCCATTTTTTTTCAAAAATCCATTCCAATTCTAAAAAGCCTATTACTTTTATCTCATAAAGTCCATCTTTCATTACAAAAAAAAATGAATTCTACAAAAAGTCCATTTTTCATCATTATTCTACAAAAAAAGTCTTGTTTATGATCCATACAAGTTCCATTTCAAAACATTTACACAAGACAAGTAAAAAAAAATCAACAAAAATTCACAATTCCACATTGTACAATAAAAGCCCAAGTTACAAAATTCAAAGTCCATTACATCTAGCCCATTACAAGAAAATTGAAAAAGTTTTAGTTCACTCATTACAAAAATTCATTGGCAGCCCATTTACGAAGCAATGTGTACTAGCCACAAGAACCAATTAGCCAAGCCTTCATGACCGCACCATAAACTTGCCTGTGTAACACCATTCTCAGTTGACACACAAACCATACCATAACACATTTAACCCTTCTTGAAAACCAATTCCTACACACACAACAAAATAATATGCACATTTCAGCCTTGATAAAAATAACAGAACAAGTAACCATTTTGGCCAATATGCATCCACCTGTACAATACATAATACATCTCATCACCAAGCCATAACTATCAACCATTAAGATTTGTCGACTATCAATCCGTTTCTTTTGCATTGGTCCTCTTCTTTGCTCGATTTCATGCTACGACGGTTTAGCGCTAATGTCGACCTAATTCATTCAATAATCACTAACCACTAACTTTAATTTCTGTTAATATATTCTTGATTTATTTTTTGTCAATATATCATTGTTCATATACTATTGTTAATATTATATTGACTATATTATTTTTGATATTATTCTTGATTATATTATTCATATTGTTCATGCTTTTCGAAATCACACTAATAACGATCAAAACTCTAAAAGCCTAAATTGGTGGGTTGTGGTTACTTTTTCGAGCAACGGAAATTGGACTATGTACAGAAACCCTAGCATGGAGCTTTTATCTAACTCATGCTCAAGGCTTAGTTTAGGACACCTCGCACACACACGGCTTCCTCGCGCTCTAATTGATAATGAGACCCTTTATTTCATGCAATCCCGCGTAACTTACATATACCCCACTCCTATTCTGATATACGCATTCGTATTGCTTTGATTGTGGTTTGTTTACTAGGAGCACCCCTAGGGACTAACATAGACTAAACCATTTTCAATCTAACTCTCGATTTGTTGTCGAGCCATTTTTAAACACCCTCCATAAGTTGATTGCTCGTAAGCATCACCATCAACCTAAGCACACGCTCTCACATTTCATCGTGGTTTCATTACTAGGAGCGCCCTTATGTACTAGGATCGTTACTCAGACCTCATTTCAATCAAACCCATAATTCTTCATCGAGTCATTTTCTTAATCAACCTCTTTTAACCAACTTCTTTGCACACAAAGACAATCAAATCCTTGATCCAACGTCAAGCGGATTTTCTCAATCAAACTATCAAAATGATTAACAACTATCGAAATTATTTTCAAGGTGAAAAAGAGGGGGATTGAGCCTTTGATATCTCTTCAGTTGTTTGGATGTGAGTTCTCTTACTCGTGTATGAGCAATTGACACCTCTAAAACACTTCCAACTCAATAACATTCAACCTATCTTCCAACCGCTCGTCATTCAAAACACTTTTCAAACACAACCTATTTTCAAGATGAAAAAAAGAGAGAGTCAAGTCTTTGACCCATTCTCCTGATTACTTGGGCCCGAGGAGCCTTTCTTAAGCTTCGAGTGATCGTCATCCAAACCAAACTTCAACAAGTAACTCCTTCTTCTAATGGTCGTATCCACGAACTACAGACGCTCTGATTCTTCATTCATTTTTGAATGTAAGATACGTAGGCACAAGATTGCGATGATATTGGCGATCACATATCTATCCATCTCCCGTTTCCCTCTAACATTGTCTTGTAGTTGAACTACGAGCGCTCTGATTTCTCATTCTCGTCCGAATAAGCATACGTAGGCACAACGGTCCCAATCCTTGGCGAGCACCCTATTCTCAAACCTCCCATTTTACCCTAACATCGAATTCCCTTTATCATATCATTTCACATTTATCATTGAGAAGAAAATAAACAAGCTTAGCTAATGTTCATCACAATTCGAACTAAGAGGTTCCCGTTGAGTATAACGGATGTGAGGGGTCCTAATACCTTCCCCTTACATAACCAACTCTCGAACCCAGAATGTGGTTGCAAAGACCATGTTCTTATCTCTCTCTTAAAGGTTTTCTCGATATTTTTCTTTCCCTCATTTTGGGATAAATAAAGTATAGTGGCGACTCTGTCAAACTACATTTCCGCGCCTTTTCGAGGTGCGACACTTATATAAATGATTGGCCATGATGAGGAATCTAGCAAATATCCTTTTAATGCACCTGACTTTCACCTCTTCTTTAGGAAGCTCATTCTGGGTCAAATATCGAACAATGAGTGCCATTCAGCCCCTAGTCCTATCCTATGTCATAATTTCCTCGACCTCCGTACTCGGTGTTTCTAGAGTTTCTTGAATTATTGTTTTGTTTAAACTGGTACCTTTGGTTCTTGCCAACCGTGCCAAGAGATTGAATTTGACATTCTCTAAGGATGTGGTTTATCTCAAATTCTTCAAATGTTTGAGACATATTGAGAGCTTTTTGCAAGTATTTGATCAATGACAAATTGTTTGTCTAAAACTCTCCACTGACTTGGCTGGCGATCAAACAAATATGTCACTTCTACCTCCTTTGCCAACTTCATTCCTGCAATCAAAGGTTCATATTCTGCTTGGTTGTTGCTAGCCTGAAAATTAAAACACAAATAATATTCAAGGACCAGATCACCCGATCCTTATAATATTATCCTGGCTCCACTTCCTTTGAGAATAGAGGACCCATCCACAGATAAAGTCCACATGTATGATGCTTTTTCTGAAACTAGAGCGCTTAATTCGATCAAGAAATCAACAAGTACTTGGGACTTGATGCTACTTCGAGGTACAAACTTTATATCATATTCTGACAACTCTACTTCTCAGGCTACCATTCTTCCTGCCAAATTCGGTTTCATTAAGACTTATTTAATAGGGTAATTGGTCTTGACAATGATAGGGTGTCCTTAGAATTAATATCTTAACTTTTGGGTTGTAATCACTACTTCTAATTATCGTAACCCGAAATTTGACCTCCCCTTTTGCCTTTTTTCATAAGCATGTTCATTCGCATTTCTGGCATACGCATTAGTATTTTTTTTCTCTGTGATTTTTGTTGCAGGCATGTCCAGAATTTCAGAAGGTTTCAAAGCCATAATAATCACATCCCCACAAGGTCATCACACAAGCCAAACAAAGGGATTTCTAGGGCTACATATCAAAATACAATGTTAAAATGCAGAACCACGACCTTAACATTCCAATTCAAGCAAGAAAATGAAGTTTTGGCTGAGGTAACCGCTTACCTTACCATGTAAATGGTTACATCGCTGTGTCCAAGCCAAAGAAGTCGCGTTTTGGCCGAGGGAACCAGTTACCTCACCATGTAACCAGTTATATCTGCTATTTTGACTAAAAATCAGTAGTTTCATCACATGACAGCAACTCTCCCCATATTCTTTTGGTCTACATTATTCTAGCATTGTGTGGAATATTCTAGACACTTCAAGAAACCACTTGCGTTTGCTACACTACATCACTTTCAATCAAGCTCATCATACACCTACATTTCCAAGCATGTGAACCATTGGATTTTGAGCTTACATCGAGATTCCCCCACTGAGTTAACAAATAACTAATTGAGTTAGACTCCAACTCGGTGAGTTAAGTCTAACTAACCCCGAAGAAAACCCCAAAACAAGTTCCAAACCTAGTTTCTATTTAAACAAACCTTCACATTGTTTCAAGGACCCTTAATCATTCTCTCAATTTTTCACTCTTCACTCCCAATTCTCTCTAAATTTTCTGCAACTCTCTCTCAATCATCTTCATCTTCTTCACCTAACCTCACTAGATCTCTTTTCCATCATTGAAGAGTATCAAATTTCAAATTGAAATTGTTTTCCTCTTGAGCTTAACCTCCACTCCACTACATTTCTTCTTTGGATTCTGCAACCACAACAAATTCTACTTCAAGTCAAGTTTAGAAGTTGATCATTGCAAGAGTTTTGATGTAAACTCATATTTGAAGCTTTTATCGCGTTTTCTCTGGTTTTCTAGCTACGATTCGCTCTAGAGTCTGGAATTCTCTGGTTTTTCTTTTCTTTTTTGCATCACATTTTTGTTCAACAATCACCAAGGCTAGCCTCTGCCTTGTAGGTTAGTAAAATTCTACTCTATTTACTATTTTCAAATTATTTTGACGTTTTCTCAATGTAGCGCGTAATTGCTTTTCTATTATTAGATCGATTGATTGCATGATCGATTCCCTTGGTATTCAATTGATGTGAACTTACTGGAATTATGCATTTACTCTTATGCTCTGATCCATTGCAATTACATGTGAAAAGTCATTCTCAAAAGTGCTTCTGAAAAATCTGTTTGTTGTTATTTTTGTTGAAGTAAGCAGTTACCTCATGATGTAACTGGTTACCTCATCCTGTTTACGCCCTTGGAAGTCACATTTTCCCTGATGTAACCAATTACATCATTAGGTAACCGATTACCACTAAAACTTTTTGCATAAATCATAATTCTAAGGGATGTTTTGGATAGTTCTCTTGTGTGGTTTCCCATGTTTACTTGTATCCATGTTAATACTACTATTTTAAGTCAAAATTTTCTTGAAATGACCTTTTCTTCAATTATTTTGCGATTTGTTCACATGTTAAGCATTCTTTTTGCACAATCCTTGTTTGTGTGTTAACTTGATTTTGATTAGTGATGCATGCTAATTTTTCTTTGTTAATGCTTGGCAATTTCAGTTTGATACATTAGATTTGTTCATCATTGAGCAAATTTAATCTTGTGCAATTATCATCTCACGCGTGCGCTTTGATGATCTTTCGATTCTCTTGGAAGGTTTTTGGCTTGTTCTTTCCCTTTCATGGATCGATCAAAACCTTGCTTCGATTGGTTAATCTTCCCCCTTTCTTCTCCTTAGGATCTCTTTAGATCCTTTCTTTCTTGATTCCCAGTGGAGCCGGAGGTTTGCACAGCGTATTGGAGCACGGTACAAATCGTGTTGTTCCTCTGCGAGTTTCATTTTCTGCACTATACTTTGGGAACTAGGGAAGGAATGAGAATGGAATCTCTCCTACACTCATTCAGACTATTTTTGAGAAGGGGCGTTTTTTCCATGAACCTAGATTAGTCACCTCGATCCTGTATCACTCATACCCTTGCAATCATTTTTTGATCAATCATCATTTCCTTGGTTCAAGATCATCGTCTTCTTTCCCTCAGTTAACCACAGTCTGTTTGTTAACATGCTAAGTTTCTCTTGGGTTAACCACCTATTCTTGGTTCATCACCTATTCTTTGGTTAATCATAGTCCATATGTTAAAACCAATCTTATTTGGGATAATCACATTCTCTTGGTTCATCGCCTGTTATTTGGTTAATCACAATCCGGCTGTTAAGACTAGTCTTTGCTTAGGTTGATCAATTTCTCTTGGTTCATCACCCATTCTTTGGTTGATCACAGTCTGTCTGTTAAAACCAATACCCTTATAAGTTAGCAAGCTTCTTTTGGTTAGAATGCACACGCCTTTGGGTTAGTAACCTTTTCTTGTTCTAAATACCCTCTCTTCGGTCGAGTACTGCTTGTCAGTTGATGCACTGAACCTTTTTGTGTCACAATCTTTGCTTGGTTCCACACCCATCCTCTTGGGTCACAACCTTCGCTTGGTTCTACACCTGTCCTTTTGGTTGATCACAATCCGTCTTTTAAAACCAATTTATCCTCTCCTTTTTTCGGTTAACCACTGTTTGTCAGTTAACATACCGAATTCCTCAGAGAGTCAAACACCTTTTGGTTAAACACCTTTTCTTTTGGTTAATCATCGTTCTTCGGTTAAACACCAACTTCCTTCTTCCACGTTAGGGTCGCATCTTCTCTTTCTTCGTTTAACCACTGTCTGTCAATTAATATACCAAATTCCCTAGTGGATCCCATGTTGTCTCGATTCAACTTCCTTACCTTTTTGTTCTCTTGGTTTTGACACAATTCCTTTGCTTTTCGTTGTTAGTTTTGACATCATTTCCCTTTCTTTCTCTGTCTTGGTTCCCCAAACTACAGAGCTCTAACTTCCTCATTGCACTATGAGGATACGTAGGCATGAGATCGTAAGATCTTGGCGAGCACCCTTCTTCCACTATCTCTTCCCTACCTTCTCCTTCTCTTCCTTGGTTCCATGAACTACGAAGCTCTGAACTCCTCATTGCACTATGAGGATACGTAGGCACGAGGGCCCCAATCCTCCACAAGCACTTTCCCATTCTTTCTTTTTCTCTCTTTTCTTTCCCATTTTAGCTAGAAGCCTTTAGATAGATAACCCATCCGAGCCTATAAGCAAGCAGAATGGTTCCCGTCAAGTACGAAGGATATATGGGTGCTAGTACCTTCCCCTCACATAACTGACCCCTTATTCATTTATCTTCCCTTTGGGTTTTATCGATATTTTTCCTATCCTTAGGGACTAAATAAAGTTTGGTGGTGACTCTGTTGTATCTTTGAGTGTGCAATTCACTCAAGTATAATCCTGCTAGATTCACTAATGCTATAAACTCAATCGTCTGGTAATGCAACTCTGCTCCTCTTAGCATTTTAATAACAAAATATATTGGCTTTTCCTCTTCTTTTGTCTCCTAAACTTACACAGAACTCATATCCTTGTGTGATAAGGCCAAATAAAAGATAAGTGGTTGGTTCTCCTTCAATCGTACAGTGATGGGAGGTGCATATAGGAAACACTCCACTTATTTAAAAGCATCTTCACAATCCTATGTCCACTAGAACTTCGTCTATTTCCTCGCCGCAACAAAGAAATGGATCGACTTATCTCCTACACAAGACAAAAAAATGAGACAAAGTGGCTAAATGTCCTATTAATTGTTGTATTTTTTTACTGTTGACGGACTTCTCATATTAATGATTACTTGGCATTTATCTGGGTTTGCTTCTATTCCTTGGCTAGTTAACATAAATCCAAGGAACTTCCCCGCTTGTACTATAAAAGTACACTTGTCGGGGTTTAGCCTCATGTTGTAACTTCTTATTGATGTGAATGTCTCTTCTAAGTCTTTGACATGCTCCATGTCTTCCGGGATTTTTACCACCATATCATCCACGTAAACCTCCAAGTTTCGCCCTATCTGGGAAGCAAACACCGTATCCGTCAATCTTTGGTAGGTAGTCATTACATTTTTTAGCCCAAAAGGAATCACCTCATAGTAGTAATTATTCTTGTTTATCATAAACATCATTTTGGATGCATCCAAGATATTCATTCATATCTAATTGTAACCCGAGCAGAAATCCAAAAAACAGGGAAGAAGGAACCCCGAAGCCCTGTCAATGACTCGATCAATGTAAGGAAGTGGAGAAGGATCTTTAGCATATGCTTTATTAAGGTCGGTGAAGTCCATGCATATTAACCATTTTTCTGATTTCTTCTTTACCATAACTATGTTAGCCATCCAAATCAGATACCTGATCTCTTGAATGAAACTGAACTTCATGAGATTTTTGACTTCATCTTCTACATCCCTTCTCTTCTCTTTGTCATCCTTCCATTTTTTTCTCTGTGATACTGCTTTGATGGACAGATCAAGCGCTAGGTGGTGATAAACTATATTTTGGTCGATTTCGGGCATATCAGTCGGTTTCCATGTTAGCCTAAATTATAATACAAGTTTTAAATAGGATATAAGAATTTCTCTCAATCGAGTCCGGGTCTGGTAAGTATTAATACACCTGAACGTTAGTCAACCAAATCTTTCTCTAATCTATTGGAATCTATCATAATCTTAAAGACCTTAATCTAAGCCAAATTATAGGAGGCCTTTACGATTGAGTTTTATGGCCATGTTTCATACTAATAACAACCAAGGAGGGAGAAAATTGTGAAACCACGATCTAAGAAAATCTACATAGGGACAAGATTTTACTGAACAATGTTAAAATATATATTGTTTATTATTAAGTTGAAAAGTCTTACCATTTTGAAATTATGTTCCTCGGGGAATAAATATCGAACATGATGTCCAAGACAACTGGTTCAACAAGTTAAACTAGAATCACCATAATTAACATAGATTCAATTGTACAAGAGGATGAAGCAGAAAAAGCAATAAAGAACACAATAATTGGTAACCTAGTTTGATGCAACAACACCTATGCCTATAAGGTTGTCTTCCAATCCAAGAAAGAAAATTCATTATTAGTAGCTTCGTACAATTATTTTTACAAGCAATAACAAACCTTATGTTTTTCAATGCCTCTCCCTAACACTATCCAATGACTTTCTATTTAGGATTCCTCCTAAATATGAGAACCCCTCTCACTTTCTCTCAACCACTAAACCATAGTGATTGGTGTTTACCCAAATTACTAATGTTGAATATCATAACTCAACTAGACAAACCTAAACATATGCCAAGTTATTGAAACATAGTGTGGTGAACATAAAAGTAATAAAATCTAACTGAATTTTCAATAGAAAATTCATTCCAAAACGCAACATTCTGGCCTATTGAGCAAGCCCCATATGTCATACCCACATGTTGTGACATCGCATCCAACACATGTCTTTTTTGAACTAGACGATCATCTTGAAGTAGCTTGGAAAAATTGAACACTTCTCCATGATGTTGTTTTGCAAAATGCTGCCATTCCAAAAGAAACAAAAATGCCCCCTTTGGCAAATTATGGCAAGACAACTCTTCAAGATAGATATCACTCATTCAATTAGAACAAGTTACATTCAACAAAACTATTAGAATGTACTCTTTCACCAATAACAGTCTAAATTAGAGTTGTAGGACAGTAGTGGAAAATTAGTAGCATAGATGCATACCACACAAGACAATGCTTCAAAATCAATCAGACACACAATCATTCGCAACTTAGTCATGTATGGCACTTAGTTAGCTCATAGTTTGTAGCATACAATCCTACTGACTAATAATTATCAATATGCAATCATTCACATACTTAGTCATGCATAAGATATATACCACTAACACAGAAGCTTACTCTAAAGGGCCAGATGTCTTCCCCGATGCTCCAGCATGTGATCACATCATTAGTACTTACCCAGATGGTCAGTACTAAATAAATACTTGTGTTAGTTTAACAACACCATACTACTCCCGCTTTTTGCCATAATTTGGCAAAGGGTTAGTACATCAAATAACACCCTGAAGTCATTCATGCATATGTTAGTACGTTAGCCCATACAAGTCAACAATATGAATAGAACAACTAGAACAACATCAAGAGATGTACAAGTATTATATCGTTTTAATGTACATAGTATAACAAGGCTACAAAGCCTTTACAAATTCAGAACAAAAATATGCCCAAAAAGAATATGGCCAACTGTAACGCCCCAACTTATTATTTAAGCATTTTATTTAATTGTTTGCATAATTTAGTCATTATATGAGAATTGTGATAGTTTTCGTGTGTAGGACTATTTTGTTAATTTACTAATTATGGAAAGAAGATAAATAATATTATTTTAATTATACTTAATTATTAATAATAAAATAAAATAATAAGAATAGGAGAATCTTGATTAATTAATCATTTAATTAAATATTTATTTAATTTAATTATTTATTTTATTTAAGTAATTATTTAATTGATTAAATAAGAGAAAGGGCTATTTTTGTGAATAATGGAAAGTAGAAGGTAGAGGGAGAGAGAATCGGTTTTAATTGGGAAAAAAGTACAAAATTTGAAAAATAAGGTCATATAAATACTAAAAGGTGAGGAGAAATTGGGTTAGAATTCCATTTGACTTTACATGAAAGGAGACAAAAAGAGTTATGGGAGAACATGAAGGTTTGGGAGCAGGGATTTAAGAAAATTTCCAAGAGAATCAACTTTAAGGCAAAATCGAGGTAAGGGGGGATTGTCTACACTTAGGTGATTTCAGGATTGCAGGATAGTGAGGGTTCCTTACCCTCTTATTAGCTCCCTTAGGGATTGTTTGGGTTTTTCCATTATTTTCTTTTTATGTGGTGAATGAGCTATGATGTTTTCTTGCTTGTTGTGAATTTTGTTGAATTATTGTGAAATTCTGGTATGCAGATCTCAGATGTCCTGAGAACATTGATCTCTGCTAAGACAGAACAAGGACAGAACATGACCATTTTAAATTCCTTTAATAATTAACAATGTCATGACATCGGTTGTAACATTAGCAGACTGACAGAACTATTTATCTAACCATTTAAGTTGTGCAGAATTGTAAATGCTAAAAGATAAATAACACAATGAATTGTTAATCCAGTTCGGTGCAACATCACCTACATCTGGGGGCTACCAAGCCAGGAAGGAAATCCACTATAAGCAGAATTAATTTAGAGCTAAACTCCCCCGTTTACAACCCCTCACTTAATCTCTACCCAATGCAATTTCTGCCTAGAAACCACTAGACAAGAGACACGTCTCACTCCCCCTCAATCACAGCAATGATAAACAATTCAATACAAAAAAGAAGACTTTGGAAGACACTCTTCAAAGTCACAATACTTGATTTTGCTTAACAGATTCAATCAAGAACAATACACTCTTGCTTAAAAGCTTTGAGTGAACAATTGACAATTTACAAATAACACTAACAGCCTAAACATGTCTACCACGACGCATCCAAGGATACAAAGGGTGACTTGCACAGTCACACACAAAAGACTCTCAAAACCCTAAACCCTTATTTTACACTCAAGTGTTTCTTGTTGTGAGTGCTTAACTTTCCTTGCTTCTGCGCCTCCTTAAATAGTAATGCAGTCTGGGTTTGGACTGATCAAAAGTAACATAAATTAGGTTTAACCAAGTTAAACCACTTTCCATAATTCAAGGTGCTTTCAAATAGGTCATAGGCGTTTCATGATAAGCTCATCACTGCCTAGAATCTCGTCTGAGAACTAAGGAACCCTAACAAGTTTCCTGAAATCTAGCTTGAGCTTACTCATGCATTAAAACAGAAAACCCACATGCGTCATTGTTGTCAGCTACCTGATGTCATGGCATTCAGTATGACATCCAATTCATTTTGTGCTAGCTAACTAAACTTACACTACAGTACACTACACTCGTATGTCATGTCATCAGTCAAGACATCTACACACACAGTAGCTACTAGTTACTACACCCACTCAACACACATGTTGTACTACCAAATCCGAGTCAACTGCACTACCAATCACACATACTAACAGTATCAGCTTCCTGTCAATAACCAGCTACTCAGGATCAACCTTTTCACATAAAATCAAACAGTTTGTTCTGGATTTATGGATTTTATGACATCCAGGATGACATCCTGAAGCACACCAGTTCCACAACACAACACTATCACCTGTTATCCTAGACTACAGATGTTACAACATTTTGTGTAACATCATGTGTTACTCCCCCTCAACTGATGCATACCACATCAGCCAAACACAACCTGCACAACACACAGACTCCCAGCAACCTACAGACACACACAGTACCACCAACAACTAGGATGCACCTAAGTTCCAACCAGGAACACACAAACATATTCATGACAGACAGATGTCATGACATCTTGTATAACATTGACTTGTGATTACACTTAATTTTACCAAAATGCCTGCCAATTAGGTCAAACTCCAAATCTTCTGCAGAATCTTCTTCATAACAGTAGAAACAAATATTTCATAGTTTCCTAAAAGGTCTCAAAGATCCTTTTTATGAAATCCAATTAAATATGTACTTTGTTCCTAATCAATCTCTTTGCCCTGCACATACTGATGAGGTACCTCTGTCAAAATAGCAGCTCTTGTTGTACCAGATAAGGATGTCATGACATTCAGCATGACATCTTGATTAAAACACATGACAATAGTTCTGTCATAATAGTAGATGTAGATGTTATGACATCTTGCTTAACATCAGTGCAGAATCATATTTTACCAAAAATTAGCCAATCATAGAACCATGGACAATCATAGAGTCATGGAACTAACATGTTGTTTTTGTGTGTTTGCTCTGAGACTCTATAGATGAACCTAAGAAGAAGAAAAAAATCGAAATGTTTCCGTAAGTCTCCCTTACAAAAATCGAAATGTTTCTGTAAGTATCCCTTACAATACAATTAAACTCAGTGTAGGTCAAAGTATTCTTATGATCTCTCACGTAAAAATCCCAAAGATCTTTTATTTCTCGAGCATTCAAGGTTCTCTGTATATTGGTATCCTCATTACATGCACCAATAATGGTCATTTCAAATAAAATAGCACATAATAAAGATGTAATACATAAGTATATGTGATATTAATGAGGGATTGGAAGAGATTATGGTGATGTTTGAGCTGCAGTATAGTGACAAGAAACAAAAGATTTGGAAGAATTCCCTCTAAGTTGTATCGTATCCACAAGGACCGGTGCGAGGGATCAAATGTTGTTCAACGATATATATCTCTCTAAGCTTGGGTTTGTAAGGTTTAAATTTAAAGCTACACAATATAAAATGAATGAAAGAAAACTATAAAGTATCATATGAGAGACACGAGAGCTTGTCAGGATTGAATTTCATCCACTGCTCAAATATGTAAATCTACTAATCAGTTGTACAAAATCTAAAGCATTCATTAGTATCATCATGTACCATTCATATCAGCGTCCATGTCTGAAATGCTGAAGAGAGTTCGACTGTATTTTTTAATCGACGATCTTTCAGCCTATCAAACAACACGGAGCATTAAGATTCTATACTCATACGAATATTAAATCTAAATCTATGTCTAGAGTTTAGAATCTAACAGATATTCATCCTAGTTCCTGATATGAAGAGTGTATGTCTATAACGGTTCAAATCCAAAGGTAAACATGTAAACAAAGATGTCATCGTTATAGATTTATGAAATAAATCGTATACAATGCTATGATTAACAAAGATACATATTTTTACAAGTAAACTTACGTACAGTCCCTAACAAGAGAGATTATAAGGAGATGAAGGAAGAAGAACAAGCTTCCCTCGCGGTGTCCCAATTATTTCAGCAAATCCAACTCCGGATCTTCAAGATACACTCACTCTTATTATTTTCTAAGCCTCTAACTCTACAGAATCATTTTTGATCAAATGGGTGTAAAATGTCCCAAGAGATAACTAAAAAATCTATAAAAAAAATAAATATATACAAACTAAAATTTTCACAGCTCTCCTAGTGAGCTCACTTTATTGCACGTGTTCTGGAAGTAATTTATCAAATCGGCTTTGGGAAAATATCTTCCCTCGCCTAGCGACTAGCAGCTCGCTTAGCAACCTCAGCTCACCATACTCCATTCAGCGACCATCATGCAAAATAGCTACTGCCTCTACAGTAACATGTCTCATTTTCCCTTCGCCTATGGTCGCTTGGAAACCTCGCTTTCCCTTCGCCTAAGCTCGTCTAGCGACCATGATAGAAACTTGACTCTTTGCTTTGGCCCAATTTATTGGTGTTGTGTCGTTATTATTTACTTTCCTGCACACTTAGAACACACATCAAGGATACCAATGCCAAATGAAAAATATATAACATTCTATAAAAGAATCAGAGAAATAAATCAATGAAATCACAAATTAGAGCTTAAAAGTGCCAAGCATTTATGTGTAAAAATAGTCAAAATTTTCAGTTGTTAAACTCTCCCCAACTTAAAAACTTTTGTTGTCCTCAAACAATGGTAAATCAAACCTAAAAGAAAAAAGAGCAACTACCAAGAAATCATGACCAAAGAAGTTTTTAGAAAGAAATACAAATGTATGGTTCAAATTGCAAAAGTACAAGCTAAGTTATACTTACCACTATACTACAACAACACCATGATTATGAAACAAATTCTAAGTATAAAACATATGTCAAATCTCTAATGCAACACAACTTCATATATGAATCACACTTAACACACAACTTCATTAATGGATGAAAAACAAACATGAGGGACTTGACTCACACCCAACAATCTTGCTAACATCATATCAAATTATGCATTCATCTAAAAAAACTTATATTGAAGGTATAAAATGAAAAATCACAAGGACTTTAAAGGGTTGTAATGTCGCTTGGCTAACAAAGAAGGGTCGGTTTCTCAAGGTCAATGAAACAAAAACTTGCCTAACCAAATGAGAGTGATCATTTCTCAAATTCTCATGCATTCACAAATTTCCTTCACCTTTTTCTATTTTCCTAATTGTCACACCATTTCACATAACTTATTAGCACAATTAATTTGCTACTTTTTTTTTCTTTTTCAATACTTTTTCTCTTTCTTTTTCACTTTTTTATTTCTTTTTCAATCTTTTTATTTCTCAACCGCATAACAACCAACCTTTTCTCCTCAACTTGAATACAACCAACATTATAATGTGAATGCTCCCAAACTTTTTAAGGCAAGGATCCAATCTAAAATCAATAATGAACTAGTTAATTATGTACAAGTTCTAAGAGTTAACATCAAAATGGATCCTGACAAAGGGCTCAAAGTGGTTAAGCAAATTCTCACTCACTCACAAGGTAGGCTACTACTTTTTGGTCAAGTGGTTGTGCTCAAAATAAATAAAAATGCCTTGATCATTTTCATGCTTTCATACAATCAACACAAATACAAGATTAAATATAAGTCAAACGAGTTAAACAAAGATGTTGGTCTCCTATGCATTTAGTAAACAATGGACGGTTTCCTCACATTTTCCTATGAACTAAAATGATTCAAATATGAACATCTATTGCAAAAGGATGAATGATATGATATTTGTATAAAGCCTAAGTTTCATATGTATGCTATTTTATAGAAAGCATTAAACATGCACCTTATAATGTACCAACTTTAAATTCTATAATTACCACACATTTGCATATTGAAACATTCAAACTTGAAACAATCACTCCATACTTCTTCAAGCCAGTCAAAGATAAGATTATTGGACAAACACAAAAAAATTCTATAACAACTTTAATTTGAACAAGTATGTATAATAGACAAATCTAAAAAACACAAAAGTGTAGACAAGCGTATAAAGCAAAAAAAATATAGACAAAGGTAAAAAGCTCAAAAAGATAGAAAAGTGTATAAAGCTCAAAAATATAGACAAAGGTAAAAAGCTTTAAAATATAGTCAAAAGTATAGACAAATGTACAAAGCTTATAAATATAAAAACTATTGCAATATGTTCTAATATCAAAACACAAATCCCCGACAACGACACCATTTTGTTCGAGCTACAGTATAGCGACAAGAAGAAAAAGATTTGGAAGAATCCCCTCTAAGTTGTATCGTATCCCCAGGGATCGGTGTGAGGGATCAAATGTCGTTCAACGATCTCTATCTCTCTAAGATTTGGTTTGTAAGGTTTGAATTTAAAGCTGCACTATGTAAAATGAATGAAAGAAAACTATAAAGTATCATTTGAGAGACAAAAGAGCTCGTCAGGATTAAATTTCATCCACCGCTTAAATATGTAAATTTACTAATCAGATGTACGCAATCTAAAGCATTCATCAGTATCATCATGTATCGCTCACATCAGCGTCCATGTCTAAAACGCCGACGAGAGTTCAACCGCATTGTTTAATCGATGATCTCTCAGCCTATCAAACAACACAGAGCATTAAGATTCGATACTCACGTGAATGTTAAATCTAAACCTATGTCTAGAGTTTAGAATCTAACGGATATTCATCCTAGTTTCGGATATGAAGAGTATATGTCTATAACGGTTCAAATCCAAAGATAAACAGGTAAACAAAATGACATCAATATAGATTTATGAAATAGATCATATACAACATTATGATTAACAAAGATACATATTTTTACAAGTAAGCTTACATACAACCCCTAACAAGAGAGATTCCAAGGAGAAGAAGGAAGAAAACACAAGCTTCCCTCGCGGTGTCCCAACAATTTCGACAAATTCAACTCCGGATCTTCAAGGTGCACTCACTCTTGTTATTTTCTAAGCCTCTAACTCTACAGAATCATATTTGATCAAATGTGTGTAAAATGCCCCAAGAGATAACTAAAAAATCTATGAAGAAATGAATATATACAAACTAAAATTTTCAAAGCTCGCCTACCGAGTTCACTTTATTGCACGTGTTCTGGCAGTAATTGATCAAACCACCTTTAGGAAAATATATTCCCTCGCCTAGCGACCAGCAGCTCGTCTAGCGACCTCAACTCACCAGACCTCGTCCAGTGACCATCATGAAAAATAGTTATTTCCTCTACAGTAACATGCCTCGCTTTCCCTTCGCCTATGGTCGCGTGGCGACCTCGCTTTCCCTTCGCCTAAACTCGCCTAGCGATCATGAAAGAAACTTGACTCTTTGCTTTGGCCTAATTTATTGGTGTTGTGTCGTTATTATTTGCTTTCCTGCACACTTAGCATACATATCAAGGAAACCAAAGCCAAATTAAAAACGTATAACATTCTATAAAAAATCAGAGAAATAAACCAATAAAATCGTAGTTTAGAGCTAAAAAGTGCCAAGTATTTATGTATAAAAATAGTAAAATTTTGCACTTATTAGGTGAGTAGGAAGACAAGTGGGTAACTTCAAAAAAGGGATGAAATCTCCTTAAAGATCCAAGGGATTCAAGACGTTAGAGATTCTTGAAAGGATCAAATTCCCATAAAAGGCTATCATTGTTATCATTACTGAGATAAAAAGCGAATTTGGCAAAAGATACATTGTGACACGTCATTAAAGAAAGTACAAAACACGAGGAGGCCGAAGGGACATTTTCGGTTCAGAAGATGTGCGAGAAAGGAATTTCTGGGTTTTGCTTATCCGAACAATACAGTCCTCCGGACTTCATTCTCGGGTAGGCTTATGTAAATCCCCAAAAATTATGTTGACCAACCGAGATATGAGCCCGATAATGCTGAGCATAATGGGAGTAACTAGTCGGAAGAGCTTATGCCTATTTATAAGTCAGACTCCAGTCAAGAGTAATCAGACAAGACAAAAGATGGGTCGACCTCACATGAACCGAGAAATGTCTCACTTATACAAAACAGGGCGACAATAGGGCTCAAATGCCACACCAAAGGACATAATGAACAGCTATGAAAGAACACATTATGACTGGAGAGTTACAATCATTGAAGAGACAAATGTTATGTGACAATTATGGAGGCAGTAGACCTTTTAGGAAGATGTATCAGTAGAAGGAGACCTATAAATAAGGGACGTTTGAAAACAAAGTGGGACAATTAATACACAATAGTCATATACAAAATAGATACCAAAAATCATTCATCTAAGATTCTCTTCGAACTATAACAAAGAAGTCAACCTTTTTAATATTTTAATATTTTCCTCGAATAAATCAGAAAATACATATATTATAATAATACTTTGTATTTCATCTTAACATTTATTACAAAATATAGTCATAAATCACTTACACCTGGTTGTAAGATGGTTGAGATTACAACAAATAAATAAGTTTGACATGTCTAATTTATATTACCATTATAATTTTGATAGATGTAATCAAATAGAGAAATTAACATAGAGAAATTAATTTTTTGATAGATGTAATCAAATAGAGAAACTGACATTTAAATAGAGAAATTAAAAATTTTGATAGATGTAATCAAATAGAGAAACTGACATTTAAATAGAGAAATTAAAATTTTGATAGATGTAATCAAATAGATAAACTGACATAAAAATTTGATGCCAAAATTGCAATCAAAACACTCAAATTTTAGAGCGTCGGTCCCACGATTTTGGTGTGTGCATACTAATTTGCACAGATTCTAGAATATTTTGTCTATTTATGCATGTAATTAAACATGTGTTTGCCCCAAACACCACCTTAGTCACATTCAATTGTGACATCATGTTAGATGTCACCTTCGTCAAAATAGAGTGGGTGGAGTGGAGAGAAAGTTGAGGCTTTAGCTCTATGGAGAAAGCTGCTGAACAACTGGTTCCTGACATACCGCATGACGTTCTCTTATTTTAATCCATTTTCAGTTTTGCTTTTACTCAATTATTACATTACTTTTCCTATACAATTTCCACCAGTATATATTCAGTCACAATTTAACAAGAGAATAATATCATCATAACTTTTCTACCTACCAACTTTTGAATATTCATTTCCTCTGTTTTCTCTCATCAACTCTCAATAGTTACAACAATGTTTCAACTTGGAGTGCTTCTTCCGTATCTCTTACCCATTCTCTTGTTTATCATTCCCATAATACCCTTTTTCTTAACAAGACCAAACAAGAAAGTATCTTCTACCAACAACAACATCACCATCCCAAAATCATACCCCCTTATCGGTTGTTACTTATCTTACAGAAAAAACTTACATCGCCGCATCCAATGGTTCTCCGACATCGTCCAAATCTCTCCCTCCGCCACTTTCCAGTTCGACGGCACCTTAGGCAAACGCCAAATCATCACCGGAAACCCATCCACAGTCCAACACATTCTCAAAAACCAATTCTCCAACTACCAAAAAGGCACATCCTTCACAAAACCCCTCTCGGATTTCCTAGGAACCGGAATCTTCAACACTAACGGCCAAAACTGGAAGTTTCAAAGACAAGTCGCAAGCCACGAATTCAACACGAAATCAATCCGTAACTTCGTCGAACACATAGTCGACACAGAACTCACCAACCGGTTAATCCCAATCCTCAATTCATCAACCCAAACAAACAAAATCCTCGACTTTGAAGACATTCTCCAACGTTTCACTTTCGACAACATCTGCAATATCGCTTTTGGTTACGATCCAGAATACCTAAGACCGTCAACCAACATATCAAAATTCGCACAAGCATACGAAGACGCAACGGAAATTAGCAGTAAACGTTTCCGTTTACCGCTACCAATCATATGGAAAATAAAAAAATACTTCAACATAGGTTCCGAGAAGCGTCTCAAAGAAGCAGTAGCAGAAGTACGAGGTTTCGCGAAAAAACTAGTACGAGAAAAAAAACGAGAGTTAGAAGAGAAATCATCCCTAGAAACAGAAGACATGTTATCACGGTTCTTAAGTTCGGGTCATTCTGATGAAGATTTTGTTGCTGATATAGTAATAAGCTTTATTTTAGCAGGTAAAGATACAACTTCAGCTGCATTAACGTGGTTTTTCTGGCTACTATGGAAGAATCCACGTGTTGAGGAAGAGATTGTGAAGGAAGTGAATGCAAAATCTGAGTCATTGGTTTATGATGAAGTGAAGGAAATGGTTTATACTCACGCTGCGTTGAGTGAGAGTATGAGATTGTATCCACCGGTGCCGATGGATAGTAAGGAAGCTATAAACGACGATGTTTTACCGGATGGGAGGGTTGTGAAGAAAGGAACAATTGTGACATACCATGTTTATGCAATGGGGAGGATGAAGAGTTTGTGGGGTGATGATTGGGCTGAGTTTAGGCCGGAGAGGTGGTTGGAGAAAGATGAGGTGAATGGGAAGTGGGTTTTTGTTGGGAGAGATTCGTATTCTTATCCGGTTTTTCAGGCTGGGCCTAGGATTTGTTTGGGGAAGGAAATGGCTTTCATGCAAATGAAGAGGATTGTTGCAGGGATTGTTGGGAAGTTTAAGGTGGTTCCTGAGGCGCATTTGGCTGAAGAACCTGGTTTTATTTCTTTTTTGAGTGCGAAGATGGAAGGTGGGTTTCTAGTCACAATTCAGAAGAGGGATGCATTAGAGCATTCACATTAACTATTTACTAGTAATAGGTAGTAAATGATTAAAGAAATAAAGTTGAAGTGTTTGTTTATAGAGGCTTGGGTTTTAGGATTGGCTAGCGTGCATTATTTTGTTTTATTTGATAAACACTTTGATTTAAAGTTTGATTGAATATGTATTTATAATTTATAATTTATTATAATGTAATGATTAATAATAATTAGTTAAAATAAATATATATTTAGAATAGATTTTAGAGTTATGAAATATAATAAAACTTTATGATGTTGAAAAAGTTTATTTATTTAGTGAAGTTTTAAGTTGATTGGGCTAAACTTTTGATAGTTGTTTCTATTTGGTCTCTAGATGGAAAATGATTCACGAAAGATACGAAGGTTTTAAAGGAAGATATTTTCTGACAGCAATGATTTCAGACTCATGAAGGAAGATATTTTGCGATAGCAATGATTTCAAACTCATGACATCAAATATCAAATGTCTTTTATTTTGTTGGTGCAAAGGTGAATAAATGATGAACAGAGAAAATATTCTAATAAAGAGAATGACGGCTACACAACTTACTAAACATTACAATGATTGCAACCCTATTTATAAGGTAAAACTAGAGTTACTAGAATAAGATAAAATACTAAAATACCTTCTAACAAACTTAGGGGCTAAGTAATAGTACAACTAAATATGAATTACTTCTAACACCATCTCTTAATTCATATTCCATCAAAACTTGTAACACCAATTCCATTCCTTAGTCTGAGAAATTGATCAGTCTTGATAGCTTTCGTCAGAGCATCTGCCAACTGTTTCTGAGTGCTGCAGTGTACAACTTCTAATACTTCACTCTGAACTTGATGTCTCAAAAAATGATACTTGGTCTCAATATGCTTGCTTCTCCCATGCAACACTGGGTTTCTGGCAAGATTGATTGCAGACTTGTTGTCAATCATCAGCTTTAGAGGTTTGCTTATTTTAATCTTCAAATCCTGCAACAGATTCAGAATCCACACAGCTTGGCATGCAATAACAGCACCTGCAATGTATTCAGCTTCACAGGTTGATAATGTCACAACAGGTTTCTTCTTGGAACACCAAGAAACGGGACCTCCCAGAAATTTGAACAAGTACCCAGAGGTACTTCTTCTGTCAACCTTGTCTCCACACCAATCAGAATCTGAATAACTCAGAAGTTCTGACTCATTCTTTCTTCTAGAAGGAAATAACACTCCATACTTCAGAGTTCCCTTGATATACCTCAGAATCCTGACAGCAGCTTGGTAATGGGACCACTTAGGTTTATTCATGAACCTACTAACCATCCCAACAGAATAGCAAATATCAGGTCTGGTATTGCACAGACACCTCAGAGAACCAACTAACTGTTTGAAGGTTGTAGCGTCCACATCCTTTCCATCAGAGTCAGAGTCCAGTTTCTGATTTGTATCAGAAGGTGTGACAGCAATCTTACAATTATTCAGTTCAAATCTCTTCAGAAGTTCTAATTCATACTTGAGCTGATGCAAAATGATACCTTTCTCAGAATATATGAACTTCATCCCTAGAAAGTATGTCATTTTGCCTAGATCAGTCATTTCGAATTCATTCATCAGAACTTTCTTGAACTTGACTATCTCCTATTCAGAACTTCCAATCAGCAGTATGTCATCAACATATAAACACACCAGAGTCATATTACCTTCAGAAGTATGCTGAACATAAACACCGTACTCCATCTCACATTTCTGAAAGCCTTGCTTCTTGAAAAATGAATCAATCTTCTGATTCCAAGCTCTGGGCGCTTGTTTCAGTCCATATAAAGCTTTGTATAATTTGTACACCATCCCTTCTTGATTCTTTTTCACAAATCCAGGAGGTTGTGACACGTAAACTTCTTCTTCTAATGGACCGTTCAGAAATGCAGATTTTACATCTAAATGCATCAGAGGCCAATTCCTGTTAGCAGCTAATGCAATCACCATTCTGATTGTTTCATGTCTTGCTACAAGTGCAAACACTTCAGAATAATCCAACCCAGGTTTCTGTAGAAATCCTCTGGCTACCAACCTTGCTTTATGTTTGCCAATTGAACCATCTGGCTTTGACATCTGCTTGAAAACCCATCTGACACTGATGACTCTCTTGTCTTTTGGAAGTTCTGTTAGCTTCCAAGTCTTGTTTCTCTCTATAGCATCAAGTTCTTCTTTCATGGCCTTCAGCCAGAGCTTCTGCTTAAGAGCCTCTTTTGTACTTATGGGTTCAGAGTCTACTATCATGGCACACTGAATAACTTCTCCTTTAGAGTCTACTTCAGTGTCTTGCAGCATGTCAAATTCTACATATCTTCTGGGGACGTTTCTTATTCTTTGTGGTCTCTGAACTTGTTCAGAGTCTTGAGCTTCAGATGATTGATTTCCTCCAGAGCTTTGACCATCTTTAGAGTCTGGCATGTTTCCAGAGTCTGAATTGCCACCAAAGTCTGGATCATCAGAGTCACCTTCATCTTCTGAGTCTTCTCCAGAGTCTGAATCACTATCAGAGTCAGAGTCAACGTCAGAGTTTACTCCAACTTCAGAAATTCTTAACTCTGACCTTTCTTCAAAAGTTCTGACATCAGAATCAGATTCAAACATATCCCAATTCCAAACTTCTGATTCCTTCACAATCACATCTCTGATGAATTCAATTTTATTGGTTTCTGGACAATAGACCTTATATGCACCTGTACTGTGGTACCCTATCAGAATCAACACTTTGCTTCTATCATCCAACTTCTGTCTTCTGGCTTCTGGAACATGTTTATAGCAAATAGAACCAAACACCTTTAGATGACTAACACTTTGCTTATCTCCATTCCACTTCTATATTGGAACTATTTCCTTTAAATTCTTCGTAGGGCATCGGTTGAGTACATACGTTGCAGTGGCAACAACTTCTCCCCAGAACTTCTGAGGAAGCTTCTTCTCCTTTAACATACTTCTCACCATATCAAGCAAAGTGCAGTTTCTTCTTTCAGCAAGACCATTGTATTGAGGGGTATAAGGAGCAGTAACCTCATGCTCAATTCCATTCTCCTCACAGAACTTCTGGAACTCTTTGGAGTTATACTCACCTCCACCGTCATTTCTAAGAATCTTCAACTTCTGACCACTCTGATTCTCAACCTTCATTCTGAACTTCTTGAATTCATCAAACACCTCGTGTTTAAACTTAATAAGGGATACCCATGTCATTCTTGTGAATTCATCAATAAACAACACAAAGTATTTATTCCCTCCAATCGATGCTACTGGAAATGGACCACACACATCAGAATGTACAACTCCCAATGCATGTTTTGCTCTTGGAGCAGCTTCTGACGCAAATGACAATCGTGGTTATTTTCCTTCCATGCGAACTTTGCATGACTTTTCAGGCTTCTTAATTGCAGGAATTCCATGTACTAACTTCTTTGAATTCAGATGTTTTAAGCTTCTGAAATTCAAATGACCGAATCTTATGTGCCACAACTCACTCTCCTTCTTAGCACTTGTTGCACTAAGACATTCTGAGTCTGCAGTACTGACATTCACCTTGAATGTTCTATTCCTTCCTTGTTCTGACTCCATAATCAACTTCTGATTGTAGTCATACAGCTTCAGAAGATTGTCCTTCATGATAACTGAAAAACCTTTCTTAATTAATTGTCCCACACTCATCAGATTGCTTCTGATGCCAGGTACATACCACACGTTCTGAATCAATGTTGTTTTCCCATTGTTCAGAATCACTCTGACATTTCCCATACCTTCTGTGTTAAGATATTTGTCATCAGAAATCTGATCTTTTTTCTCTTTTCAGAGTCAAAGTCAACCAACCATTTCTTGTTTCCAGTAAGATGATTTGAACAACCAGTGTCCATATACCACCAGTCTATCAGATCCATATCATCAGATTCAGAGGCCATCAATAGCACAGATTCGTCATCATAACTTCTGGCTATATTTGCTTCTTCCGATTTTCTCTCCTTGTTTGACCAACAATCTCTAGCAAAGTGATCAAACTTCTTACAACAGTAACATTGGATTTTCTTCTTGTCATATTTCTCTTTTCCCTTCTGAGCATTCTTTTGTCTATCAGAGGTTGAGCTTTTTGACTTCTGACCACCATCAGATCTTCTCCTGGCTTCTAACTGCTTCTGATACCTCCTATCAAAAGTTACTTTCAGAGCCTGTTGCTCTACTTCCTTTTCAGAAGTTCTCTCAGTCAAACGCAACTCTTGCGCTTCTAGACTGATCTGCAGCTCTTCAATTCTCATGGTGCTCAGATCTTTGGAATGTTCTATTGGTACCACAATGTAATCAAATTAAGAGGTAAGGGATCTCAATACTTTCTCCATGATTGCTTCTTCAGAAAGAGTTTCTCCATAAGCCTTCATCTCATTAGTGATCAGAATCATTCTGGAGATGTATTCAGAGACTTTCTCATTATTCTTCATGTTGAGATTCTCGTATTGCTTTCTCAAGGACTGAAGCTTCACCTTCTTCACTGATGCGTCATCACCATAACATCTCACCAGTGTGTCCCACGCAGCCTTTGTTGTCGTTGAATCTACAATCTTCTCAAACACATTTACATCCACACATTGATGAATGAAGAATAATGCTTTCTGATCCTTCTTCCTTACTTCCTTCTGCGTGTTTTTCTGTTCATCCGTCGCATCTGCTGCTACCGGAACATAACCATCAGTGACAAGATCTAGAACATCTTGAGCATCGAACAGTACACGCATTCGGATCATCCAACGATTCCAGTTTTTACCGTCAAATACTGGAAGTTTGGTGTTCAAGTTGTCGTTTCCGTTCATCTTCTACCTTGCACAGTACACTCAGATTTCTCACACAGTGTTTCCCAACCCACAGAATTAAAATTCTGATCAGATTTTGTTCAAGATTCAACAAGAATCTAAGAAACAAAATCAAACACACAAGGCCTCACGTTCACTCGTGTTTCACGTGTTTCCAAATGAATCCGAATCGGAGCTCTAGATACCAATTGTTGGTGCAAAGGTGAATAAATGATGAACAGAGGAAATATTCTAATAAAGAGAATGACGGCTACACAACTCACTAAACATTACAATGGTTGCAACTCTATTTATAAGCTAAAACTAGGGTTACTAGAATAAGATAAAATACTAAAATACCCTCTAACAAACTTAGGGGCTAAGTAATAGTACAACTAAATATGAATTACTTCTAATATATTTTAGCAAGCATAAGAGCTTCTAAAACCCATCGCAATGATTTCAGACTCATGAAGGAAGATATTTTGCTATAGCAATGATTTCAGACTCATGACATCAAGTACCAAATGTCTTTTATTTTACGAAGGGCTTCTGAAACCCATTAAGTCACATCAGTTTATAGCAATTTATTTAATTTTTTACTCCAACGGTTTTTAACTTTAAAATTTATATTAGCTTTCATAATTTTACTTTATATATTAATATTTTATTGTATTTAATTATAATATTTCAATCATATTCAATTTTAGTCTATATTAGATCCCACAATATGTATTTTAAGGTGAAATAGTTCATTGCAACATTGCTGGATAATGCAACTCTCCACTAGCTGACAAAATTGTTTCTGTCTTTCAATACTTAATACACATTTTTTAAGACTTCACGCTGACAAACTTTGGTCAAAGAACTCCACTGGAGATGGTCAAAGGTTATAAGATCTTGAAAGCATGTGAATATGCTCTAAAGAATATTATGTTAGATCTTGTGTTGGAAGTCTGCTGCAAAATATGAACAAGAAGAAGATAATGAAGACAGTACGATGAAAGTTGCACAAAATAATTCCAAAGCGTGTGTTTACACTAAGCTTTATGTTCAATTCATCCTCACCAATTTAGCCAAATTGAATGCAAATGGGTAATCCGGCGAATCCTCTTTAGAATACTTTGGAAACCTTAACATGAATTGCACATTCACATTAAGCATATCGATCAATGATATTTTACAGAATAAAGTTCCTTCACTTATTCACAAGAAAAATAAAGAAATGACTTAGATATAAATTTTGCCTTTGAAATATATTATTTTCATATATCTTTTATGACTGACAATTATCTCTATTTATAAGAAAACTTGTACCGATTGGTTTGGAGAAACAATCTTTCATTTGATTTCAACATGACCATTTGCGAACCATTGTATATCAATAATAACAAATTTTTTCATGAAAAATTGTGTTAATCTAGTGGTTGCACCTTTTGACCACGCACCCAATCGTTATAGGGTCTCTGGTTCTATCCTAGACTTATGCAACTTTTGACCATTTATTTTGTTAATTTAACCACTATTATTTATCAATTTAATATTTTGGAAATTTCTCCAACAATTCTCCACCATTTTCAAAATCTATTATTTAGGAAATTTCATGGTTTCAGATAAAGGTATCTTACGATTTGAACCAATACTTAGTAAGTTAAGTTTTCATGCATCCTTGAATAGATTGGTAGACACGCTTTAAACCAAGTATTCATTAGAACAAGCGTGCATAACTCACACATAAAATCTCGGTACCATTGATGGAATTATTAATATGACACATTTAATAAGGCCTTGTGTCTCATATTCTTTTCATGAGAATTTAAGAATCAAGCCCTTCAACTCTATGAAGCTGCACCACTTTATTCTTATATAGGTAGACTTTATCAGAAATGCACTCATAATTATCCATTCCAGCAAACATATGCTATATATCTATTAAGAGGAAAACATCATCCTACCACACTTATTCTTATGGTCCAAGTACTTTTATCCATTGGGATGCATCTATCATTAAGTACTTCAATCACTCTAATAATGTACTTTCATCATTGAACACGAGACTTAACATTAATCAAGTGTGAGTTGAATTTTCACTATTGGTGACTAATTAGATACGGACTTGTTTCACATCCCTAATGATGTCTTCATTGTATTCAATTATATTCAAAGACATCATATCTTTGTCAATCCTTTCGTCAAAGAATTGCAAGATTTTTCTAAACTTTAATAAATTCCGAATATTCAATTTTTCAACTAATCATGCATATGATTACTTTATGTACTCTTGATAGTATTTGACATCTATCATCAAATCATAACTCTTTTTTCATATTAGTATAATTTTCCTTTACAACATATGTTCTATATTCTTGACGGTTTCGATAAACTATCATCATGACATTTTTGTCATTTATTTTGTCATATACACAAATTTTATGTCATTCTTCATTTGCTAACCTTTTTAATTTGAAGTTTTACTTTCACTTAAATATATCCGAAATATATTTAATTCATTAAACATTTATAGCAATCGCCAACCACGATCAAATAAATTTTTCATGACAAACTTTTATTTTATGAAGTGAATTCAAACATGTAATTCAAAGACTCCATATAAATACAACACCATAGAATTCATTTCTATTCTTTTTAAAATAAATAATTTTCTTGCATAACAAATTTTATGTGATAAATTCATGTTTCATATTTAACAATGTTCTATGGTATATTCAAATAAAAATTACAGTACAAAGTAAACAATGAATTCACATCATTAATATTTTCTAAAACTTTTCTCCATAAATATTTGTCAACTTACAATAATTTAAAATATGCCAAAATTACTTTTAATATCAGGATGAACAAAAGTAATACTTTCATATTATGATACACGTATAATATGAGATACATCATTTTAAATTTAATAAATTCTTGCAAAAACTAACATGCAATTTAGTCATGTCTTTGATATTTCTAACATTTTATTTACATCATTTTCATGTTACTAATACATGCATCATACATTCAAATTCATGATTTTCTTTTCCACCAAATTATTTTATCTAAAATTTATGCATTATTAATTAAAACAAATTACTTGCATCAAAACTAATATTTAACATATATTTTATATTCAAGTATACACCATAAACCAAATATATTCTTAACTATTCAAATTCACATACTTGAATAATTTATAAATCATGCATATATAAATTTATTCCATATGTTAAACTTAACATAAATAAATATTATTTTCAACAGATTTTACATGAATTTATAACATCATATAAATGCCATATTTATTTAATATGATTATGTACCTTTCACCATATTGATGAATAAGAAAGCACGAATATTCATTTCTCAGTTGTAGTCACAAATTAACCACAAACAAAAAGATCCATAAATCAAAATTCCATAATTTTAAAATTATATGAATTAACTGTGTACCTTTCACCGACATTGAAAGTTGTTACCATCTTCTTTAAACTTGCATACTTTAATATTAATTATAAATAAAATATGGATAAAAATTGAAAAATCGAAATTCGAATCTAAAGATTGTTAGATCTTGTGTTGGGGATTTGCTGCAAAACATGAACAAGAAGAAGATGATGAAGACGGTACGATGAAAGTTGCACAAAATAATTCCAAAGCGTGTGTTTACACTAAGCTTTAGGTTCGATTCGCCCTCACCAATTTAGCCAAATTGGATGCAAATGAGTAATCCGGCAAATTTCCTTCAGGATACTTTGGAAACCTTACCATGAATTGCACATTTACATTAAGCATATTGATCAATGATATTTTACAGAATAAAGTTCCTTCACTTATTCTCATGCACAAGAAAAATAAAGAAATAACTTAGATATAAATTTTGCCTCTGAAATATATTATTTTCATATATCTTTTATGGTTGACAAGTGTCTTTGTTTATAAAAAAAATTTGTATCGATCGGTGTGGGGAAACAATGTTTCATTTGATTTCAATATGATCATTCGTGAACCATTGTATATCAATAACAACAAACTTTTTCATGAAAAATTGTGTTAATCTGGTGGTTGCACCTTTTGACCACCCACCCAATCATTATAGGGTCTCTAGTACTATTCTAGACCATTGCAACTTTTGGCCATTTATTTTGTAAAATAGCAATATGGACAGTTTCGATGAAAACTACATAATGAAGACTAACATAAATCTTAATAGAACTCTTATCTATACATAAAATGTCAAATCAAGTATACACAAACACCCTTTAAATGATTTTATACATCTTATCTCTGACAGTTACTACTAACTTTGATGTTGTAGTGTGTGCATGTAACCTCTTCCTCCCCCAAAATGAATAAAACGGCGAGAAAGAAACTGGTCTTCAAAACATCTATAACCTGGCCATTTTGAGAAGTTTCCTTGTCGGAAAGAACATAGACATATGGAAGCACAAAAACGTCCATATTATTTTCTCAAAGTACAACACGAAATAGAAAATCATGAAAAGATATCGATTTGTAAACCAACCGACCATGATCTGTGGCGAGCGTAATAGTAAGAAAAAAAATCATGAAAAGAAATATGATAACCTAAAAGGACCGAGACACATATGCCCCTCTGTGGAATGGGGAAATCTATGACTTAGAGTTTGCAAACAAAACTCCACCCCAAGAGGGCAACAATGCAATTTACAACCAACCCCCAGAAGGTCAATTAGCAAACAACGAACCCAAAATGCTAACACTAAACAAATAACCAGCAATAGGATTATAAAATGTCAACTTGATGTTCAAAATGTATTCATATATTTGAGAAGCCAAAATGGATAAGCCATAAAGAATATTCCAATGAATGTTTTAAATAATTGAATTGACTTAAACAGTTTGTATAAATTGAATATGCATTAGAAATACTATGTTTAAATCTTTAATTTTTGTATTCCAACTGATTTCTAGTCGATAAATCAATGTCCTTTCTATTACCAACAAGACATCTACTCGGTTCCTCAAGAAAGGAAAAAGAATGTGTAATGTCAGACACTATTGAAGAAGAAATATGATGTATGATTGGTTATATGTGAAGAAATATGATTGTTACAGGTTTGCCAAGCACGGCGAGAGGATTTGATGCCATTTGGGTAATTGTGGATCGGCTTACGAAGTCTGCACATTTTGTGCCGGTTAATATAAGTTTTTCGTTGGAAAAGCTGGCAGAGATTTATGTTCGGGTGATTGTGAAGCTTCATGGTGTGCCGTCGAGTATTGTGTCGGATAGAGATCCGAGGTTTACATCAGAATTTTGGAAGAGTTTGCAGGAAGCTTTGGATACTAAGTTGAAGCTGAGTTCAGCCTATCATCCACAGACTGATGGTCAGTCAGAGAGGACTATTCAGACTTTGGAGGATTTGCTGCGGGCTTGTGTGTTGGAAAAAGGTGGTACATGGGATACTCATTTGCCATTGATTGAGTTCACGTACAACAATAGTTACCATTCCAGTATCGGGATGACACTGTTTGAAGCTCTTTATGGTAGGAGATGCAGAACTCCTTTGTGTTGGTATGAGTCGGGTGAGAATGTGGTTTTGGGGCCAGAGATTGTGCAGCAGACTACTGAAACAGTTCAGATGGTCCGTGAGAAGATGAAAGCATCTCAGGATAGGCAGAAGAGTTATCATGATAACCGGAGGAAAGAGTTGGAATTCAGTGAGGGTGATCACGTGTTCTTGAGGGTTAACCCAATGACCGGTGTAGGTCGTGCGTTAAAGTCTAAGAAGTTGGATCCGAAGTTTATTGGACCGTATTAGATTTTGCAGAGAGTTGGTGTTGTGGCTTATAGGGTGGCGTTGCCGCCGGAGCTTTCGAACTTGCATGACGTGTTCCATGTATCGTAACTTCGGAAGTATGTCGTGAATCCGTCTCATGTGATTCAGAGAGATGAAGTGCAGGTCCGGGAGAATCTCACTGTTGAGACGATGCCGTTGAGGATCGAGGACCGCAAGATGAAGCGACTCAGAGGGAAAGAGATACCTTTGGTGAGAGTGGTTTGGGGAGGTGCTGCAGGAGGCAGTGTGACCTGGGAGTTAGAAAGCAGGATGTGGGATGCGTATCCAGAATTGTTTCCATCAGGTATTTTCGAGGAAGAAAATAATTAAAGTGGGGGAGAGTTGTAACGCCCATTTTAATTATTTAAGTTTTCCCGTGTTATTTTATTATCGGCATGCCTTGCGTGGAAAGTTGTTGAGGAAATAAGGAGCATAGTATTAATATTATATAATCGATAATGATAATAGTTAATAATTAATATTAATATTGATATTATTATTATTGATATTGATATTATGAGGTTTTAATATTAATTTTGGAATTAAGAAAATGAGGAAATATTATTATTGAAATTAGTGGAATTAAAAAGAGGATTTTTGGGGTATTAGGGGCAATTGTGGAAATTGGAAAAGGAATAGAGAAAAACAGCACGCATGAGAAGAGAAGCACGATAGAAGGGAAAAAGAGGAAGAACGATCAAGAAGAACACGCTTGAGCTAGCAAAAGAGAGAGCTGGTTGGAGAAAGAAGCAAGAGGAACTTGGCTGTGGAATTCTTGAAGTTTCTTCTATCAGAGCTGCATTCGAGGTAAGGGGGGGGGGAATCGGTTAAAATTGGTAGAATACATGAATAATAGGTAGAAGGGGATTTCCCTTAACCCCACTAGGTTATGATGAATTTTGTTGATATGTGTTGTGATTCTGAGTGTTGATGATATGCAGAATCCTTTGCATGTGCTGTTTGATTGATTTGGGGACTTCCGGGTAGTTTGAAGTTATGCCGAAACTGAGTAAACGTGTAGAGCTGACATTTAATCAGGATAAATCGAGGATAGATGTTGTAGATTGGTGGTAGAATAATGGTCTGGTATGATAGGGTTTGGTTTGGAATAGAATCGGCTGAGTTCGGAGCATTTGCCGACTCTGAGCAGTGGTATTATTTTTCTAAAATCGCAAGTATTCGCTGGGCGAATGAGGGGGCGAGCCTTCGCCAGGCAAACTGGGCAGCGAGTGCTGCTAGTAGCCTCTGTATGACTTCGCCAGGGGTTTCTCCAGGCGAGCTTCAGCGAGCATTCGCTGCGGGGCTTCGCCAGGCAAATGTGCCAGCGAGCGTGACAGAATGTTATGTTTTTGAGCTGTGTTGTTCGACTCTCTCGTGATTGTTGGACCCTTGTTGGTCATGGTTGATTACATGATTGTCGGTGAGCTGTGGAGAGTATATGTGTGGTGTGGAATATGATTTCCTTGATATTGTTTAATTAGAATGATTGAATTCGGTGTATGTGATTGCGTATGAATGAGGTGAAGTGTTATGTGTGTGTGTGTGTGTGTGTGTGTGTGTGTATATATATATATATATATATATATATATATATATATATATATATATATATATATATATATATATATATATATATATATATATATATATATATATATATATATATATATATATATATATATATATATATATATATATATATATATATATATATATATATATATATATATATATATATATATATATATATATATATATATATATATATATATATATATATATATATATGTGTGATGAAATGTGATCAGTGGAATTGTGTACGCTTAGTGTATCTGTTATTGTGTGTTGTGCATTGGGGTTATGCATAGCATCGGTAGTGATATTGTGCTCCTGTGTGGAGGGTGATGGCCTGGTGCTTATTGGTAGTGATATTGTGCTCTTGTGTGGAGGGTGATGGTCTGGTGCCCATCGGTGATTGTGAGAGATAGATCCCGACTCAGGGGAGAATAAGTGATCTATCCTATTTTTGATGTGCTCCTGTGTGGAGGGTGATGGCATGGTGCCCATCGGTGATGATAATTTGTTCCTTCGGGAAGGGTGATGGCTCGGTGCCATCGTTGCTATTGTTGAGTCGGTACCGCATATCATGGATTGAGTTGCATGTGTTGCATTGTTTTATATGCTATGTTGGTGTGGGACAGTAGGTCCGGGTCAATGTATGTGAATGATAATTGTGTGATTTACTGCCTTTTATTCATGTACATTATTACCGTTATATTTTGATCGTGATTTCTCACCCCTTTGCTTTTTTTGTGTTCTGTGCTTCTTCGGAAGTACAGATAATCCAGGTGTGTAGCTAGCTTGGTTTGTGGTGAGTCGTAGGGATGCTCTGATACATAACACCGGGGCTTTGGGGAGTTTTATGTTCATCTGATGATTTTGTGTGCCCCTATGGCGTATCATGTTTTGATGAGTTCTTTTCGTGAATATATGTCTGTTGTATTTTGGGCAGTTGGCCGAGGTTGATGTATATGACATGAATATGATGATATGTATATATATGATGAAGAATTTCCGTTGTGTTATTTTGTTGAAAATCATTTAATGAAATGTTTCCGTGTTGAGTTTATTCTGTGACATCCCGTTTTGTGGTGTGAAACTCTGATAATTGTTTATTTTAATTGCATTTATTTTATTTTGGGGAATGGGGTGTTACAGTTTACCTGAAACAATTAAAGGGATCATTACCTGATATTGATAGATGCTTCGTGCCACTTTAGTGGTAGGTTCCGGCACACAGTGGCGATTTTCCACTAGTTGAGGGCCAAGAATGTTTGCAAAATGGGGGATGGTTTTCTTGAACTGAGTAACGCGGCCCTTCTGGGTTTTCTTTTCCTGAACGTTGGATTAGGAAGATGCCATTGTTGAAGAGAGTGAAAGAAAATGGTTTTTTCTCTAAGTTTGCTAAAGAAAACTGAAGAAAGATGCTTGAGATTCTGGAAAGTGTAAAAATTTCACGAAATGATGAAGGAAGTTATTTACAGGCGTTTAGGAATCCTAAAGGGTTTAAATCCACTGTTTAAATGAATCAGATAGTGGGGCACGTGTTTTGTTTTGAGAAATGATGAGTGTTGACAGTTATGGCCAGATTGCAAAACATACATTTTCAAGACAAAGTAATGATAAATATGGCTGAAAAGACGTTTAAGGATTTATCATGATGGCGTGATGTCATAAGCGTGGGATAAAAGAAAGTGAACAGTTAGCCACTAAACAAGTAGTGGATTATTTAGTCAAGGCCATGCAAATTCACACGCGTGAAACAGTTGGAAAAAAGGACCTTCCTGCCAAGACTGGCGAAAGGACATTTCTTGGGGGCTATTTGTTAGCTCTCATTTTCGACGCTAGTAGAATTCCGAATTATCTTAAGTCAGAATGTCATTCTAAAAACATGTGAAGGCTTCGACACAACTATGAAGAAATATGAGTCGAAGAAAGGTGGACAAAGTTTTTGGAAAAAATGCTAAGTGTTGGAGAAGCTCTCGACCAGAGTCACGTTAAGGAAAACGCAGGGCAATTACCATCAAAGCTGGAGGGAATTCGTAGTGTATAAGTTCAAATTGATGGTGGGCGAACGTGGGAGCAGTTGAAGTTGTAAAAAAGCGCCAAAAAGACACGTTGTGAAGTCATAACCGTCAACTAGTAGTTACTTGCTAGCATTATAAATAGTTGTCATTTTTATGTAATAAGGGTGTTCATTCATCTTGTACTAGTCACTCCAAAACACTCAAAATACCCGCGTGTAGAGAAATGAGTTAGCGAGAATGTACGTGATACAACACCAACTCTTTTTCATTAATACAATTTACTTGCATTTACCATTTATGTGTTATTACTCATTATGCGCTTTAACCTTCGGTTTTCACGTTTAAACTGCCTTTTTTCCAAGTCTTTATGCAAACTTACTTTCATTTACTTTTCACGCAAATTTAAACATTCTGCACTTATTTCAAGCTTTTATGTTAAAGTCATTTACTTTACAAAGATTTTATGGTCGAACGTGGAGTTCAGATTAGAATCTTTTGCACCTTTATTTTCAAAATTATTTACAATTACTACATTTACTTTTGAAGATTTCATAGTCGAACGCAGAGTTCAGATTACAATCTTTTGCATATTTACATTATTGCCTTTATTTCAAAGTCATTTACTTTTTAAAGCTTTTATGTTATTGCCTTTAATCTTCGATGCATTACTTGCTTTCTTTTGGATACTGCCTTTAATCTTCAAGTTACTTTTACTTTACAAAGATTTCATAGTCGAACGTGGAGTTCAGATTAGGGTCTTTTTGCATACTTAGCACATGTCCTAGGATTTAGTATGGTCGATCCTGCAAGTTACTCAATTTTATCCTAAATTGATAGACTAGCGGTTGTTTACCAAAATTCACAGTAAACACCAGCCTAGTACCATCAGTGAGATAACTAAGGTTGATCTTAGGCAGTGGAAGGTCTTCATAAGCATTTTTAGTGATTCTAGGGAAACTTTTTTGCCCTAACGGCCTTGATTTCCGGTAGGAAGGAAGAAACTCACTCAGTTTTTCATCAGAAATTCCAACATTAGCCAGAGGACCAGATAATGCATATCGTTTATCAGAAGCAATCAAAGGAATCATTACTTGAGATTTATAGATGCTTTGTGCTTCTTCAGTGATGGGTTCTGGCATGCAGTGGCGATTATCCACTATTTGGGGGCCAGGAACATTTGCGAATGGTGGAATAGACTGCTTGAATTGAATGAATTTACCCTTTTGGGTTTTCTTCTCGTGAAGATTTGCTTGGGAGGATGCCATTGTTAAAAGAAATGAAAGGAAATGGTGTTTTCTAGGTTTCGTGAAGAAAACTGAAGGAAGAGAGACAAGGTGCTTAAGATTTTGAGTGTAAAAGTTCACAAAATGGTGAAAATGAGTATTTATCGGCGTTTGGGAATCCTAAAGGCCTTGAATCCACCGTTGAAGTTGATCAGGTAGTGGGACACACGTCTTTCTCTTGGGAAATGATGAGTGTTAGCAGTTATGGTCAGACTGCAAAACATATGTCTTCAAGAAAAAGTGATGATGAATACGGCTGAAAATACGTTTAAGGATTTGTCATGATGGCGTAACGTCATAAGCGTGGGTTAAGGAAATTGAACAGTTTAGGCACTAAATGAGTAGTGGGTTGTTCAGTTAAGGCCATGCACTTTCATAAGTCATATGCGTCGAAATGGTTATAAAAAATGACATTCCTACCAATTTTGGCGAAAGGACATTTCTTGGGGGCAATTTGTTGGCTCTCATTTTCGACGCCAGCAAAATCAGAGTCATCTCAAGTCAAAAAATTATTTTTAAGCATAAGAAGGCTTCGACCCAGTTTTTGGTGAAGCCTGAGTCGAAGAGAGGTTGTGAAAACCTCTGGAAAAATTGCTAAGTGTTGGAAAGTCCTTCGACCGTGAGAATGCTGAAAGAAGTGCGCTGCAGATACCACTAAGGCTGGAGGGAAATTCCTAATATTTGAATTTCAAAAGAGCATTTGGCGAACATAGGAACAGTGGAAGTCAAGAAAAAGCGCCAAAAGACACGTTTTGAAGCAACAACCGTCACTTAATAGTTATTTTCTAGCATTATAAATAGGGGTTATTTCCATAGAATAGGGGGTGTTCATTTTTCTTGTACAAGTTACTCCAAATTACTCAAAGTACCCGCATGTAGAGAAACGAGTTCGAGAGAATGTATGTGATGTAACACCATTTCTTTTCATCAATGCAATTTATGTATCTTTATCATTTATATGTTGTTGTTTATTCTGCACTTTATCTTGCATGTCCTCCTTTAAACTTTATCTTTCATGTTTAAATGCCTTTTCCTGAACTTTATCTTTCATATTTACATGTTCTTTCCTGAACTTTATCTTTCGTATTTACATGTTCTTCCTTGAAACTTTATTTTTAATCTTTACTTTCAGTTGATTTTCTTCTGTACTTTATTTTAACTTGCTATTTAAAAGTCTTTTTAATTGCTTTCGATTGTTACTTTCCTGCATTTTTCTAAATATTCGTCTTACACACTTACTTTCTTGCACTTTTATCAAATTCAAACCTTTACATCATTGCCTTTATTTTTAAAGTTTTTTACATCTTCCATTTTACTTTCGTCGCTTTAAGAATTGCACCCTTTATTTTACAGCCTTGTCAATTTCCAAGTTGTTTTTTACTTTACAAAGTTTTTATAGTCGAACGTGGAGTTCCTTTAGAACATAGTCGAACGTGGAGTTCAATTTAGATTTTCTTTTAAACTTAGCACATGTCCTAGGATTTGTATGGTCGATCCTGCAAGTTACTCAATTTCACCCAAAGTTGATAGACCAGAGGTTGTTTATCAAATTTCACAGTAAACACACATTCGACAGACTTCCATGTCTTCTTGAATAACTGTCTGAACTTATCCAATTACACTTCTTTCGACTATGTGAAATAAACATCTTGGACACTCTAAATTTCACTAAGTCTCAATACCAACAAATCTCATAGTTTGTTACTCATTACAATATCAACTAGAATTATCACTAAACTTCAACAAAACAAATTTGTCAAAAACTTCATTATCATAATCAACCATTTCGATTTTTCAACAAAACTATTATCTCATCTCTACTATTAATACTTATGTCGAAATTTAAGATAAAAGTATTCCAACTCATTTATATTCCATAAATAAATGTTTTTCTTGTTAACCCGTTGACATCCTATGTGCAAGCACATCATGATAGTCATTTGTACGGATGCTATAATATTTTGTCTCAATTTTTCATGTATGCATGTGATTAAACAGGTTTTTGGCACAGACACCAGTAACCACCATGTTCGGATTCAATTGTGGCATCATGCTAGATGTCACCTTGCTCAAAAAGAGCGGGTGGAAAGAAGGTTCGGCTCAATGGATAAAAGTAGTGAACAATTGGTTCCTGACATATCGCATGACGTACTCTTATTTTAATCCATTTTCATTTTTGACATATCGCATGACGTACTCTTATTTTAATCCATTTTCATTTTTGCTTCTACTCAATTATTATTACGTTTTCTATACAATTTCCACCCATATATATTTAGTTATAATTTCACAATTCAACAACAGAATAATAATATCATAACTTTCATCTGAACTCTGAATAGCTACTACAATGTTTCAACTTGAAGTTCTTCTCTTACTCGTTCTCTTGTTAATCCTTCCCATAGTACTCTTCTTAACAAAACCAAACAAGAAACAAAAACCACTTTCTTCACCTTCAACCAACAACAACAATATCACCATCCCAAAATCATACCCTCTTATCGGTTCTTACTTATCTTTCAGAAAAAACTTACACCGCCGCATCCAATGGCTCACCGACATCGTCCAAATCTCCCCCTCCGCCACTTTCCAGCTCGACGGCACCTTAGGTAAACGCCAAATCATCACCGGAAACCCATCCACAGTCCAACACATTCTCAAAAACCAATTCTCCAATTACCAAAAAGGCACATCCTTCACACATACCCTCTCTGATTTCCTAGGAACCGGAATCTTCAACACCAACGGCCAAAACTGGAAGTTTCAAAGACAAGTCGCAAGCCACGAATTCAACACGAAATCAATCCGTAACTTCGTCGAACACATAGTCGACACAGAACTCACCAACCGTTTTATCCCAATCCTCAATTCATCAACTCAAACAAACCAAATCCTCGACTTCCAAGACATCCTTCAACGTTTCACTTTCGACAACATCTGCAATATCGCTTTTGGTTACGATCCAGAATACCTAAGACCGTCAACCAACATATCAAAATTCGCACAAGCATACGAAGACGCAACGGAAATTAGCAGTAAACGTTTCCGTTTACCGTTACCAATCATCTGGAAAATAAAAAAGTACTTCAACATAGGTTCCGAGAAGCGTCTCAAAGAAGCAGTAGCAGAAGTACGAGGTTTCGCGAAAAAACTAGTACGAGAAAAAAAACGAGAGTTAGAAGAGAAATCATCCCTTGAAACAGAAGACATGTTATCACGGTTCTTAAGTTCGGGTCATTCTGATGAAGATTTTGTTGCTGATATAGTAATAAGCTTTATTTTAGCAGGTAAAGATACAACTTCAGCTGCATTAACGTGGTTTTTCTGGCTACTATGGAAGAATCCACGTGTTGAGGAAGAGATTGTGAAGGAAGTGAATGCAAAATCTGAGTCATTGGTTTATGATGAAGTGAAGGAAATGGTTTATACTCACGCTGCGTTGAGTGAGAGTATGAGATTGTATCCACCGGTACCGATGGATAGTAAGGAAGCGATAAACGACGATGTTTTACCGGATGGGAGGGTTGTGAAGAAAGGGACAATTGTGACATATCATGTTTATGCAATGGGGAGGATGAAAAGTTTGTGGGGTGATGATTGGGCTGAGTTTAGGCCGGAGAGGTGGTTGGAGAAAGATGAGGTGAATGGGAAGTGGGTTTTTGTTGGGAGAGATTCGTATTCTTATCCGGTTTTTCAGGCTGGGCCTAGGATTTGTTTGGGGAAGGAAATGGCTTTCATGCAAATGAAGAGGATTGTTGCGGGGATTGTTGGGAAGTTTAAGGTCGTTCCCGAGGCGCATTTGGCTGAAGAACCTGGTTTCATTTCTTTTTTGAGTGCGAAGATGGAAGGTGGGTTTCCTGTCACAATTCAGAAGAGGGATTCATTAGAGCATTCACATTAATTATTTACTAATAGGTAGTAAATGATTAAAGAAATAAAGTTGAAGGGTTTGTCTGCTTTAATCTATACCTCTCTCTCTCTATATATATAACATCTGCTTTAATCTATACCTCTCTCTCTATATATATAACATATATAAATATATATGGGAAAATTTGAATTTGGTGTACCTTATTTTTATACCAATTATATTCTTTTATTTTTTTATTTTAAAATTTAACTTCTCTTTTATTAACTTCTATTTTATTAACTGATCTATGGTAGTTTTGTTTACTGTGAATTTTGGTAAACAACCTCTGATCTATCAATTTTGGGTAAAATTGAATAACTTGCAGAATCGACCATACAAATCCTAGGACATGTGCTAAGTTTAAAAGAAAATTTAAATTGAATTCCACGTTCGATTATGAGACTTTGTAAAGCAAAAACGACTTGGAAATTAACAAAGCTGTAAAATAAAGAGTGTTGTTCTTAGAGCGTCGAAAGTAAAAGTAAAGATTAAAAAGACTTTGAAAATAAAGGCAAGAATGTTAAAAGACTTTGAAAAATAAAGGCAAGAAAGTAAGCGTGTAAGACGTCGAAGGTAAAAGCAATAACGTAAAAGTGCAAGAAAGTAGCAGTCGAAAAGCAATTAAAAAAGACTTTGAAAATAACAAGTTTAAGGGAAAGCGCAGAAGGTTAAATGGCAAATTAAGATAAAGTGCAGAAAGTTAAATATCATGAAATACAACTGAAAAGTAAAGTTTCAAACAAGAACATGAAAAATAAAGGTTAAAGGAGAACATGCAAGATAAAATGATAAAGGTACAGAAATTGCATTGATGAAAAGAAATGGTGTTGCATCACGTACATTCTCTCTAACTCGTTTCTCTACACGCGGGTACTTGGAGTGATTGGGAGTAACTCGTACAAGACAAAATGAACATCCCTTATTCTATGGAAATAACCCCTATTTATAATGCTAGAGAATAACTGCTAAGTAACGGTTGCTACTTCAAACGTGTCTTTTGGCGCTTTTCTTGACTTCAATTGTTCCCACTTCGCCAACTGCTCTTTTGAAATTCAAATATCAGGACTTTCCCTCCAGCCTTAGTGGTGACTGCAGCGCACTTTTTCCACCAATTTGTGGTCGAAGAACTATCCAACACTTAGCAAATTTTCAGAAGTTTTCATAACCTCTCTTCGACTCAGGCTTTACCAAAGACTGGGTCGAAGCCTTCTTATGTTTGAACATGCTTGTTTTTGACTTGAGATGACTCTTGATTCTGCTGGCGTCGAAAATGAGAGCTAACAAGTTTGCACAACTATTTCATTCAAATTTTTTATATAAAATTTAAATTAAAAAAAAACAAACACACAAAAAGACGTTTATATTTTTAAACATCTGAACATTAAAAAGCGGACAGAAGGGCACAAGAGTGCCCATCTGAACATTAGTATATATAAAAGGGAAAATTTGGATTTAGTGTAGTCTATTTTTATTCCAATTATACCCTTTTGTGTTTTATTTTAAAACTCAACTTCTCTTTTACTAACTTCTATATGGTAGTTTGCACAACTATTTCATTCAAAAAATTTATATAAAATTTAAATTAAAAAAAATAAACACACAAAAAATACGTTTATATTTTTAAACGTCTAAACATTAAAAAAACGGACAGACGAACACGAGTATATATAGAGGCAAAACATAATTTTGGTGTAGCCTTTTTTTCATTTTAAATATACTATTTTTCAGTTTTTATTTTAAATATTAACTTCTTTTTCTAACAATGGATTGTTATGTGACGGTTTATTAATTTTTACACCATCATCTATTACTACTATTTTATAAATAATCTATAACCTATATATAGCATAATTTTCTATCAATTTTACCCTTATTTTAAAATGTGTAACTTATATAATAACTTTTCTATTGAACCATTACTATCATCTTTCACATGACTTCTTACTAATAACTTTCACTTAAATTAACATTAAATAAAAAAAATCATTTATATTCGCGTGTCCGTCTGAATGCTAGGGTTTAGATTATTCTAAAATCTAGAGACTTGAATTTTAGGATCGACTATGTGTCGTACATATTATATAGGGTGTCTTGTTTTGTTTGATTTTTTTAACAAATAGAAATTATATTAAATAAAAAGGAAGGAATAGAAAGATGGAGCATTAAACTTCACGCGTTAATCCAACAAAAGTGGAATCTATAACAATACATTAAGATAAAATTCGGTGTAACCTTTTTTTTCTTTCAAATATTTTGTTTTTAATTTTATTTTAAATCTTAAATTTTTTTTAGGCAAACTTTTATTTTGATGTAGCTTTTTTTTCTTTTAAATATATATTTTTTAAGTTTTATTTTAATTTTTAATTTTTTTTTACAATGGCGGTTACATGATGATTTATACTTTTTCATATCATTATACTTAAATATTTTATAAATAATTTAAAATAAAATTAAAATTAAATAAAAATATAATACGATTTATATTTTATGCGCGACAGAGATTAGAGAAAGCAAATAGACGGACACGTAGTCAAACTAAATAGAAAACTACATAAATGGATCTTAACTCTAATTAATTCTAACAAACAAAACTCAACACAAGCACAACTTAGCGAACCTGCGTATAGGTACGAAACTGAATTGCAAAACAAGATAATGAGTAAATGTTTAAGAGTTTCAAGCAGAGTTTTAAATTTGGCTAATAAACCGACTGCTAACACGAAATCGATCTACGTACCATCAACTTTCTACCACAACAGCAACAAGTTTACAAGCCCTTTCGAGCATAACAATTTGGATTCAAACAATGAGTGAACCAAATAAGATGAGATATAAAGATTTTGAATAGGAAATAAGCCCTTTTGAGCATACACGCCCTTTCATCGGTATAGAGTAGGAAACCAGAAACAAACAATATGAATGAATCACTACTACCATCCAAAAATATATGAAGCAACACAAAACCCGACCCATGTCGAACCTTGAAGAACACCGACCACCTTGAAGATGACGATGACAGTAGGTTGGGAATTCAAGTGTAAGCTTGATCGTCGGGGGAGACAAGGATGAATCAGACCTATGAACAAAGCAACCAAAATCCTTAAGGAACCCATATAACTCAACATAAAAACTAAACCAACTCCTCAATCAAAGTCGTGAGCAAACACTGAGGTGGAGACAGCTATCGGAGCCAGAGATAGAGTCACGATGGAAACATATATAAGTTACATGTGACCCAGATAGAGTGAAGAGGTGACAACCTTAGAAGAGGTTAATCAAGAACCAAATGTCGGTGTCATACACTAATTTTTATCCCTATGATCCCACATTTCTTTGCATCATCTGCATAGCCTATCATGTCTTTCATCTTGCATAATGCCTAAATTATCAGCTAGAATAATCTTGTTGGATTTACAGTCGAATCGGTCAAACTAAAAGTCAATTGTGCGTAAAATCAGTGGACAAAAAATTTCAAAATCGAGCTTGCAGACGTCAGTTATATTAATCAACATTCCGTGTAGTTTAATATGGCATGCTCGTTTTAATTTTTCGACTTCTTTTAGGTCGCATTTTGATCAATTTGAGCCTTTTGACCGGGGAAAATTAATTTTGAAATTAGACCAAATACTATATTTTTTCGAGTCATTTATTTTGCACTGATCATTTTGATGTATTCGTTTTATTTTTTCGAGCATTTCGATACCAGTTCGATTATTCATTTTTAACCTATTTTATTTTATTTTTTTTATTTAATATAAATAGGTGAATCAATTTTTTATTTTAGATTTTTATTTTAAATAGTTTATTTTATTTTTAGTTTTATTTTATTTATCATTTTTTTAAAATAATATAAAAAATTTATTTTTATTTTGTTTTTAGAAACACTTGCCCATTAAGTTTTCAAAAGATTTTTTATTTGGTAGCTTCATTTGTGAAAACTGGCATGCCTTGATTCATAGCATTGGAGACCACACCTCAAAAAGGACATCACATTTTCATTTTCATACTACACAAGAAACCACGTAATACCTGCACTTCTTGCTTCTCTTCCCATACACACATACGAGACACTCCTTCATGATCTGATGATATACTCCCTCTCATTATTTTTCCTTTTTCTCAAAACTTTTAAAACCATAATAACGTAACACTTCCATCCCTCTAATTCTTCTATTGATCGCTCTCAGCAAACTTATAACCTCCACAGACCCCACATTGTGTATCTCCCTTCATGCTATGACTTATCAACCAAAAAACCTTTCTTTTAAAAAAAGGATGCAGTAAACACAACGCCATAAAAAACCACTTGGTAACACATATCCTCTTCATTATTTTCCACCTACTCCTTTACATATTATATAGCAGTAAAAAACATCTCTATAAAGGGGGGGAGGGGAGGGGAGGTGACCTACATTTTTTAAGAGAAGTAACCATCACCATTAAAAATCCATCACATACTCCCTCCTGCGCATGGGATGATGGTTTCAAAACAAAGGAAACCCTTCCCTTCATGAGCTCTCACACCCTTCATACTCTCTCAAAACACTCTTCATGAACTTCATCATCTCACACCATTAAACAACAGCATCAAACCTCACAAAAGGACCCTCACCCACTTTCATATGTATCTTTTTTCCATTTTTTTCTACTCGGGAATCATCATACTCCCTAATAACTCTTCAACCTCATACCACCCTCATGCTAACCTCTTACCGGTCAATGCTCACGTAACACAAAAAAAAACCAACATCTTCTTCTTCATTCCCTCTCCATCACCCACACTTTAACATACTCTCCCTCGGCTAAAAAAAGAAAAAAAGACAACATAACCCTATCATTATTCCTCCCTTTCACTCCACTCCAAATCTCTCTTAACTCACGGATCATTATCATCTTTCAGCCTCCAACATTTAACTTTCAACATACAAAACTCAGAACCACTCTTCCATACCTCTTTATTTTCGTACCTTGAAAAATATGATCCTCGCGATGGACACTGAAAAAATTGTTCGAACAGAGTCTCCACCAAATTTTGATTTATTCCAATAAAGGAAAAGGAAAATATCGAAAAAACCTTTTAAGAAAAGGAAAATGATCATCGAACCATATTCGATTTCGAGAGCCGGTTACACAAGGGAAGGTATTAGCACCCCCCTCATGTCCATTGTACTCAACGGGAACCTCTTAGTCTAATTTGTGATTTTAAGTGCCACCAAGGATTGAGGCCCTTGTGCCTACGTATTGCCTCGTGCAATGGGAAAGTCAGAGCAATCGTAGTTTGTACTATGGTTTGTTGGTGTGTTTTATAGATGTCAATCGCTCGAAACTAGAAAGATATCTCATACTCAAACAATTGAAAGAGGGGAATGGAAGACTCCACACCCCTTTGTTTCATCTTTAGTGAAATATTGTTAAGATATGATTAGGTATTTTAAGGAAATAGTCGTTTGAACACGAGAAAGACATCTCACATCCAAACAATTGAGGAGAAATTTTGAAGACTCAAAACCCCTCATTTATTTTAATAAAAAGTGTTTTTACTTTAATTATTTACCTTGAATTGTTTAAGGAAAATACTCGATGTTAATCGAGATTTGAATTAGCGTGATGGCGATGCAAAAGACAATTGACTTACAAGAGTTAAGGAAGTAAACCACTTGACGTTGGATAAAGGGTTTACTTGGTTGATGACGATACAAAAGGAAATCGACTTACAAGTTGAGGTAGGGCTTGATATATGAATCAAAAATGTTTTGGGTTTGGTTGATGGCGATCATAGAAACAATCGACTTACAGGAGTTTGAAATGCCTTGATTAAATCAAGAATTAGTTTTAAAAATAATTTAGGTGTAAACGGAAATAAGATACATACACGTCTATAACAAATGAATTAAAACGTAATTTGAAAATAAAATTGCACGGATTAAAATCATGACCCAAGTACGCGAATCAAAGTCGAGTATGCGAAGACGTGCAAGGTTACTGCAAAGAGTTTGATCTTTACAGTTGATCAAAACTTGAAGTGGGCCAGAGACTTTGTCCACGATGCTGAAAATCAAGGAGGAATAGGTGTAGCTGCAAGGCACTCTGATGCTAAAGTAAGAATCGGGAGATGAGAAGGCAAGTGCAAAGTAAGTATTTCTTAGGATGATTATTGGATACCTGACCCTCTCAAAGAAGAGGGTTTTTATAATGCCCCTAGCGCTTGGCCATTAGTCCTAATTCTTAGGCCGAGATAACCGTTCCCCTAAAATAGATAACTGCCTGAAACTAGTCGTTGAGACGGGCAGGTGTGCTCAAAACTAGCAGTTGCTTTGAGCAGGGGCATGGTCGCGGGAAAAAGCGTCATGGCCATTTATGGATGGTTGAACTGTGCATGACGGGCATAAATGTGACGAAGGAAAACTGATCTTGGTGGTCAACTGGTCAGCATCCCTCGAATGAGGGGCATTACCCTCAACTGGCAAGGCTTAGGCTATTGGGTTGTTCTGGGTGCATAAGTGGATTGGGACATGCCTAGCCACTGGGCCAGTCTGGAACAGGAGCCCCCCAAGTCATTGCTTCTGAGTATAGGAGTGACGACTTAAGGGCAGCCCATGATCCCGAGGAGAAGTGAGCGTGATCGACGCTTGTTACTGAGACGAGGTTGTTTCGTGGTGCTCGAGGATACATGTACTCGAGGAACCTAAAATGTTTTCTCGCGTGTCCAGCGAGCGGGAAACCCAATGGTTGATGGGAATTCAAGGGATGGAGTGCCACGTTTTCATCGAGCCACATGCTACATTTAATGCGTAATGATGGCTACGCTAGGGTCGTAATTATGCCCATACGATGCATGTGCTCGTGCAGGTGCCTCTGACTCGTCTATAAATATAAGGAGGAAGCATTCGTTTTCACTTTCCGCTTCTCTCTCTTCTTCTGTTATCGTCTACATTTCTACCGTCCATCACCGCAACACTGCCGCACGAGCATCGAACAACCTTCATCGACCACAATACTCTTCTCTTCGACCATGTATGTTTTTTATCCTTCTATATTTTACGCGAGTTTTAACCTTATTTTGCTTAGATTTGCATGCGATTAGGATGATAAATTGCGTAGAGTAGGTGTATTCTTGTGGATGTTGGTTTCTGGCGATGGTTGAGCCATTTTCTCCTGTCGTCGTCAGAGTGTTAGGACTTTAGGCTTTCATGTTGGTTATGGTGTTGTTGTGATGACGAATGAGTTTGTTTCCGGTGGAGCTTATGAAGCTTTCGGTGTACTCATGAGTTTTTCGGTAGATCTTCAAAGGAATTATGGGTAAAGTGTCGGAGAGGATCTCCCCGCAAGGGTTTAAGGGATTTCCATGGAGATTCTCCTTGCACCTTTGTTGCTCTGTTTGAGTAAGGGTTTAGGTTGAGGATGTTGTCCTCGGGGCTTCACGCGCCCTTTCACTTGACTATAGGTGAAAGAGTGGATTTGATTTTACCATCGAATTCACTTTTGTCCTCTTCTTTTTAGGTAAAGAAAATGTCTCACAATCCTGAAGATGATGTTATGCTCGAGCAGGAGTTGTCCGAGAAGAGTTCTTCGGGTGATAGTAGTTTAGACGAAACCCTTTGGGAGACCCGAGGAAGAATGGATTGATGTTGAGCCTCGGAAGCAAGCCTCCCTCATTGCCTTCCATACTTAGGATGCCTTCATGATGGTGGGGGAGGAAGAAGACTGGAGGGTCCATTTTCCCGAGGAAGATGACCGGATATACTTGAATTACAACGTCAATCGTTTTCCCACGTATGAGTACGTCTTCAAGGAGATCGGGATGAGGCTTCCCTTCACCAATTTCCAAGTGGTAGTCTTTGGTCATCTAGACTTGGCACCTTCTCAGCTCCATCCTAACTCGATTGCTTTCATCCGAGCATTCGAGATTACATGCGAGTACTTGAATATTGGAGCCACTCTCCCCCTTTTCTTCAATGTCTTCCACCTCCAGTGCCAGATCGCGCGAGGGTAGTTCAGATGAGTTTCTCTAAAGCAGTGGTGGAAGTTGTTTAACGCATTCTCTCAGTCCATTAGGACATTTAAAGAAAGGTATTATATCGTAGAGCCTGTGTCAGAGAGGGCCAAAGACTCTTCATTCCTCTGGGATATTTCTACAAATGAAAACGGGGAGCCCCTTCTCGACGGGCAAGGCAAGATGAGGGGGCGTTGTGCGCTAAGATTCAATTTCACCTAGAGTAAGGATCACTTCACCAGGGAAACCGAGGACAATATAACCAAGTTGGCCATGCTAGAGGAAGATGATCTGGCCAGCTATAACAAGCTGGTGGATTTTGTTGATGGTTTCCGCCCTGTTTAGTGCATGACCAGGGGTGGGGATATCATTTATGAAGATGACAGGGGGCCCAAGATGGAGGCCCAACATATTAACACTAAGGAGTTCCCCGAGTGCGGCTCGCACGAGGAGGCTCTAGAACTTTTGGGTAGCTATTTTTCTTGTTAGCGTGTCTCGTGTTGTTGTGTTTTTTATTTACTGATATGTGTTTGTTATTTTGCAGGCAAAATGTCTTCTTCTCAAGAACGCTTGGTGAAAAGCGCGACGTCCAAGCTCAAGCTAGGGAAAAGGTAAGCAAAGGTCGTTTTGGCGAGCAGGTGGGTCAACCTCCAACGGGATCAGGGACCTTTTCCTCTGCCGCGACTGTCATTCATATTTCTCCGCTACATGTGACCTCGAGGTCTAAACGGCCCAGGAAGGAAGATGTCTTTGACCTGAATGGCGAGGGGGAGAATAGTAAGTAAGAGTTACCCCATGCTTCCACAATAGGAGCTTATTCGAGGGTTCCTTCTTGGCCCTCTATCGGGCAGAGTCTTTAGCACTCTAGGAGCATGACCGTTCGGGGAAGAGGGTAATGTTACCCTAGGACGCCGCTGCTCTGATGAGGGTCTTAGACATGGCCATGGTCTATACGGAGGAGGGGGGACCCTTCAGAAGGCAGAGCTAAAAAAGACCCAGGCTGCCAATATGGTTCTAGAGGAGAAGTTGAAGGATGTCGAGGAGGCGGCGAAGAAGGCGGATGAGCTGAAAAAGACTATGGCCAAGGTTACCGAGGAGTAGGACACCTTGGCTGCAGAGAAGAAAGTTGCAGAGGATATGGTCGTTGCTCTACGGGTTGCCGTGACTCCTACTAAAGACGAGAGCGATGAGGTGAAGAGCTTGAAGACAATTTGCATGAGCTTATTTCCCGAATCAACCAGACTGAGGAGGACTGCTTGGGGGCCACTGAGGAGGCCTTCAACAACACGGTGGAACAACTGAAAATTGTGAACCCTGGGGTACAACTGGTCACCGAGGGGATGGGGTTCCTCCATAGCATGGTGGACGGCCAGATTGTCATCTCGAATTTCCTCAAGTTTGGCGAGGAAACGCGTAGACAGTCCACGAGGAGTCGTAACCACACGTCAATTGATTTCCTGCTTTGTATTACTAGCATGCATGTCGCACTTTGTAATTTCTTTTGATGGGGCTTGGCCCTTTTTTTTATGTAATCCTTGCAATCACGGTCCTTTTGGCCGTTTATTTTTTAGATATATAATTTTGGTCGTGGTGGTCGCTTATGTATGAGTTATTTTAGGTATTTAGGCATATATCTTTTTACTTTGCTTAATATCGTTAAGTGTTACGTGCTGCTCATAGAGAGTGCCCGTTGTATGGGTTATTTTCGTGAATGATTTTTTTGTTATGGGGTTTGCTCGAGAAATAGTTGTTCGACAATGAGGGGAACTGGTCGAAAGGCGTGGGTAGTTTCCGGGCAAGAGAGTGGAGCTCAAGTCGCGTTTGTGGCCTGAATTATGCGGCGTGAACTTCCCATCGCGAGCTGGGCGTTCTGCCTTTTATGGTACAGTGGAGATAACGGGCTCTATTGAGGGACCGCTGTCAAGCATGGGTTTGGCTTATCCCAAATTAAAAGCATTCCTTTATTGATTTTAGTATGCAGCGCTTGTACCGGGGCGCGCACTTCTGGTCGGTACTTTGTGCTCGTTGTTTTGACGAAGCACGTCGACTGTTGTGGCCTTAGTTATAATATTATTTCATCTTTTCGGTGTTCCATAGTCGAGCGAGTGCTTCCCCGTCGAGGTGTTCTAGGTAGTAGGGCCCATTTTTCGTTTTTGCTTGAACACGGTAAGGCCCCTCCCAGTTTACGGTGAGTTTGCCTGCACGAGAATCTTTGTGATTTCTCCTTAGGACGAGACTGCCTACTTGGAAGTCTCGTCATATGACTTTGGCGTTATACCTAATTGCGATTTTTGTTTCAACGAGGCCTCGCGGAGGGCTTCCTCTGATCGAAACTCTTCGACGAGGTCGAGCTCCTCCCTCAGTGCCTCGTCATTCGCCTCTTCGTCCGGGTGAGCTTCAGTCCGCCTGGAGAGCACATGTATTTTAATAGGGATCACTGCCTCGGTCCCGTATACTAAACAGAAAGGGGTTTCCCCGATTGTCGAGTGGGGCGTGATTTGGTAGGCCCAAAGCTTGCTGTGCAGCTTCTCGACCCACTATTTTTTTGGTTTTGTCCAGTCTTCGTTTGAGACCACACATGATTACCCTGTTCGCTGCTTTGGCCTGCCCAATCATTTGCGAGTGCTCAATGGATGCAAAGTGTTGTTTGGTGCCCAATTTGGCGATGAATTCTTGGAAATATTTGTCTGTGAATTGTGTCCTATTGTCGGGGACAATTTCCTAGGGAATGCCGAAGCGGGCAAGAATTTTTTGTTTGTAGAAACGAAGTATGTTTTGGGCCGTTATTTTGGCTAGGGTCACTGCTTCTATCCACTTTCTAAAATAATCCACACCCACTATCAGGTATTTGTTCTGATATGATCCCATGGCGAATGGTCCTAGGATATCCAGGCCTCACCATGCGAAGGGCCACGGGGAGGATATTGTTTTGAGCTCGTTGGACGGTGTCAGATGCATGTTCTTGTGACGTTGGCATTTGTTGCATTTTTTACATGCTCCTTCGTGTCATGTTGCATGGTCTCCCAATAATATCCTGCTCGTAGAGCTTTCCTGGCCAGGGATCTTCCTCTGAGGTGTTGGGCATTGATTCCCTCATGGATTTCGTGCAGGATGTAGGCGACCATGTTTTCCTCGATGCATTTGAGGAGAGGAATGGAGAACCCTCGTATGTAAAGATTATTTTCGACTAGGACATAGGAATAAGCTCTGCGCCTGACCATACTAGCCTCCTTTGGGTCGGATGGTAGTTCATCCTTGGCAAGGTAGTTGTAGACGGGGGTCATCCAGCAGTCGCTGTCGCCAATGATGTTTACGTTGAAGGTTAGGGGAGTTCTCTCGATGCTTGGTCGAGGAAGTATCTCCTGGATGATGGGTTTGTTTTCTCATTTCTTTTTTGTGCTTGTTAGCTTTGATAGGACATCTGCCCGGACATTTTGTTTGCGGGGAACGTTCTTTACTTCCATGAATATGAACTTCATCATTTTTCTTTGACCAAGGTCAAGTATTTTGAGAGGTAATCATTTTTGGCTTGATATTATCCCCGTACTTGGAGGGCTATGAGATGAGAATTTGTGAAGATTACGACTTCCTCGACTCCTAGGTCCTCGGCGAGGCGTAGACTCGCATTGAAAGCTTCGTACTCTGCCTGATTATTGGACGTGGCGAAAGACAGAGCGAGCGAGACCTTGACGAGGATACCTTCCTCGTTTTCCAAGATGACGCCTGCTTCGCTCTCCGTCGAGATGGGCGTTCCGTCAATGAAGATTGTCCACTTGTGAACTTCGCAAGTCAGGGAGGTAATCAAGGTCATCTTTGTGATAAAGTCAGCCAGCACCTGATCTTTAAGGCCTTTTCTGCTCTCGTACTTGATGTCGAACTCGGACAGCTCTAGTGACCATTTGAGCATCTTTCCAGCCATGTCTGGACGGTCCAACAGTTGCCTTACGGGCTGGTCCATGCATACCATAATGGTGTGGGATAGAAAATAGTGCCTCAGCCTCTTTACTACGTTGATGAGGGTCAGGGCTACTTTTTTGATCTATTGATACCTAAGTTGTGGTCCTTGTAGCACCTTGCTCGTGAAATATATAGGCTTCTGCCCTTCTAGGGTTTCATGAATGAGGGTTGCACTGACAACTTCGATTGTGGCGGCAAGATAGAGATAAAGGGTATCCTCGTTGTCTGGCTGGAAGCGGACCGAAGGTTCCGACTGTGCTTGCTTTAAGTGGAGGAGGGCTTTGTCGCATTCCTCCGTCCACTCAAAAACTTCCTCTTTGTGGAGGAGTTTAAAAAATGGGAGTGCGTGTTGAGCCAATTTTGCCACGAAGCGGAACCGTGAGGTGAGCATCTTATTCAGAGATTGGACCAATTTTTTCGAACTCGACGTGGGGAATTCGGAGAAGGCTCTGCATTTGTCGGGGTTGGCTTCAACTCCTTGTTCTGTTAGATAGAAATCGAGGAACTTTCCTGCCCATACCCCGAACGTGCACTTCTTCATATTGAAGCGCATCCTGTACTTTCTGGCCTATTCAAAGACCTTTTTTAGATGGAGCGTATGGTCGGATTCCTCATGGGATTTCACGATCATGTCGTCCATTTAAACCTCGAGCATATCCTTAATCTCTACCCGGAAGACTTTGTTCATCATTCTCTGGTAGGTAGCGCCGACGTTTTTCAAGCCGAAGGGCATTACATTATAGTAGTAGTTTCCCGATTCGGTCATGAAAGTTGTGTACCTTTTATCGCTTTTGGACATGGGTATTTGGTTGTAGCCCGAATATGCATCCATGAATGATAATAATTTGAAACCGGCAGAATTATCAACTAATTTGTCTATGTTAGGGAGGGGATAGGTGTCTTTAGAGCAGGTCCTATTAAGATCAATATAGTCAACACACATTTTCCATTTTCCATTTGATTTCTTTACAAGTACAAAATTGGACAAACAAGTAGTGTACTTGGCTTCCGAAATGAAATTTGCCTCTAAGAGATCTTTTACAGCTTGCTCGACAACCTCTATTTTTTCGGGGACAGCTTGCGCCTACGCTAGGCTAGTGCCCTTACAGTAGGGTCGATGGTGAGCTGGTGGCAGGTGTTGCACCCCATATTTTGACCCCTTAGATCCTCATCTTCATTTTAGGATCATATTCATTTGATTAACTAACCTTAACCCATTTCCAATTTATCTTTGTCAAGATGCAGATGAATTCGGGTTCCGTACCGTCAAAATCGAGATTCCAGTGGTCTGATCAATCAATGTTTTGGATTGATTCAACCTCAATTAGGTCTCTACATCATCAAATATACTCCATTAGATCAAGTATAAATTCAATTTGAGGTGGTCACCCGAGAATTGAGAACAGTGCAATTCAAGATACCCGATTAGGGTTTTCGATCAGGAAAAGTCAACTATAGGTTGACTTTTTATTTAAAGAATGTTTCAATGGTGGGATCAAGGTCCATTAAGCTCTTATGGCTTAGTAAATTATATCCAAAGAGTCTCAAGTCCTCAGAATGTCCGGATCATCGACAGTCGACTCGGTAGTCACCGATTGATCGAACGGTTGACCGAAAAGTCAACTCTTCAATAATAAGGAATTTGACTTCAAGATGTGTTTCAAAAATATTCCTTATGTCATATTACACCTTACCATAAAATTTCATGACCATTGGATCAAGGGTTAAGAAGTAATTGCAAAAATCGGGAATTAGGGTTTCGAAAGGGGCAAGACCATAACTCCTCAACCACACATCCAAATGAAGTGATTCAAAGCTCATTGGAAAGCTCTTGACAAATCCTACAAAAGCATCAAAGTGGTCCATGATCAAAAAATGCATATATTTGGAGTTATGACAAGATTCATTTTAAGATTCATTCTAAGTTATTTAGCCTTTTTAAGTGATTTTTTCAGCAACTTGGAAGGGTTTTTCAACCTAGTTCCATCTAGAATTTGGAAATCTCCAAAAACATGAAAGTTATAGAGCTACTTAAGGGCTTTCTATATTATGGTAGAACTCCTCAATAGCATGTGTGAGCAGAAAGTTATGAACTATGGAAGTTAGGGCTGCCAACACTTGAGATCACCAATCCAATTCTTCTCAAAATTCAGATTTTCACAACTTGGACTATCCTTGACCCTTGGATCATGATTCAATATGATATTTAGGTGTGTGGAGGAAGGAAAATGCAGAGAAATGAGAAGCTTGAAGAAAGAGGCAAGTTGCAAGCATTGTGCATTAAAATATTCAAATGTGTAAGAGGAAAGATAAACTTTTTCCTCCAAAACTGTTGCAGATGCTCACCCTACACCCTAAGCTCACCTCAGTCACTTCATGTCCATCATTCCATTTAATTTTCTGATCTTCTTTGAGCCATGGAACTGATAGGAAGAGATCTTGGCAAGATTCACTTGAAAATCTTCAAAAACTCCCTCCAAAAGTGGTAAAATACAAAGATGTCCTCACTCTTGTTTTCACTATAAATAGAGGCATCCTCATTGATGTTAGATACACGAGAGCACTCTAAAACCCAAGAGAAAACCATTGCTCTCATCTTACCTTGCACTTTCTTACAAGTGAAGAAAACTCTCCAAAAATACCAAAAATCTGCCTTGAAGCAAAACACCTTCCAAAATCAGTTTCACTCATTCAAACTCACCACAAAACATCTACACAATCCACAAATTATGTGTATAAGGTGTTCAAGCTTTTAAACCACTCAAAACCACCATTTTCCAAAAATTCAACTCTCAACCAAACCAAGTTTGACTCCACATACAAAACTTGCCAAATCTCTGTCCAGGCCTACTCTCGCTGTTCTAACCATCCATACACCTCACATATACCTTGTTGCAGCTTTCCAAAACACTAAAGGTCAGTTGGGAGGCTCATTGTTCAAACTGTCCTAAAGATTGCATATTACTTCAAGAGGAAGCAAGCTTAAAATCTTTGCCAAAAAAAGAAGGTCTCTGGTTTTCTTTGTTTCTAACTTGCTCAACATAGTCTACAAGAGGTATGTAATCCATAAACCTCTCATTTTACATTACATTATCATGTTTTGCATTCTTGAGGTGTTTTTGTGAAAACTATGTGTATGCTGTCCCAAAACTGCTCTTTGTCAAGAGTTTGTATTCATTTCATTGTTTCTTACTTTTGTTAAGGTATAACATGTGTGAAATGATGTTCTAATGTTGTTCATGTGTTGAAGTTGATTGATGTTTGTTTATTAAGGTTGTAACTCATATGTTCAAAGCATGTGAATTGTGATGCTTATCATTGTCATGGTAAGAGTGTGTAGTTTGACCTTGACAGATTTCAGGGTCTATGTTCTTTAGATAACATGTTTGAAGTTTGTGTGTGGTAGTAACATAGGTCATACCAGCCTGCATCTGTCTTTGACAGTTTCCTTACCAATTTTCAAACATGCTACCATCACTATACCAAATCTTGAGTCAAAAGAGAATGTGTCGAGTTTTGAGGCATAACATAATTTGTTATCATATGTATGGTATGTGTGCATCTTTGGTTTGGCATAAAATCACATCTTTTGAAATTACACCTGTTGCACTATCAAGACAGTTTTTTACACCAACATCACATACCAATTTTTGCCTTGAATGAAATATGTTTACTTTTTGAGCTTAATCCCAACTGTCATCATATATATGACATGTGTGCATCATTGTGTGGCATAAAACTCATCATCTTGAAATACACCTATTGCATCCTTACTTGTTCCTTAAACTGTTTTGCAACTCATACCAACTTGTTAATTTCTGTTTAGAATAAGGAGTTTTTGAGCATAATCACACCTACTGTCATACTCATGATATGTGTATACTGATTGCTTGATTTGGTTTTGTTTAGATTAATTCACCACTACTATGACACCACCTGCCAACTTCTGTTTTGAGTAAAATGTGCCAAAGTTTTGAATTCAACTTCATCTGTTACCATGTATAAGGGGTGTGTGTACTATTAGTTTGACAAGAAACCTTTGCATATGAAACTGCATATACTGCATCATCACTTGCTCCCAAGACAGTTTTTCTTCATATCACACCATTGGCCAATTTTCGTTTTAAGTGAAAAATGTTATTGTTTTGAACTCAATCTCATCTATCATTATGTATATAATGTGTGTGAATGTTTATTTTGGTTTGAAACCTCACTGCTTGAAAATTCCCCTGCTACCTCATCATGTTACCAAAACTGTTTCACATTTCCAATAACATACTAAATCTCATGCCAATTGCCAAATGCTTATTTTCTGAGTTGTTACTCATTCATTTATACATTTATGATATGTGTGTGTTGTGTTTGTCAACATGAGACCACTTGATCATAGTTATACTAGCTTGTGCCTTATTGCTGCCAAACTATTTTGAAAAACCATTGCTGCACACTTCTTCTTTTTTCTGTTTGGATTGTTTCAAGACAGCTCACGAACATATGGCTTCTAGGCAATGTGTTTGGTATGTGCACATGATTAAAATATATTTGTGAATGATATGTTGTGTTTTGCTTGACAGCCTGCCTTACATGTGTGATACAATTGTAGCTTGATAGTCATTTTCTTGTTATGTGCATTTCATGGCCATCTTAAGTGCTAGGCTTATTTATGATCATATTTGAAAGTTGTATGTGGTATCCCTTGAATCTCAAAGCTGTTCCAATCTTGTTTGGTTTCAAATATTGCATATTATGTGTTAAGTGAGCAGTTGATAGGTGAATTTCATTTCTATTATGTTTGAGGCTAATTTTAAAGCATAGACACACTTAATATCATGGTTTGAGCTTGTGTATGAGGCCTATCCAAACAGATTATGCTCCCTCCTTGTTTTGGTTTTCAAACTTGCACTTTTCTCCAAAGTTTACTTAGCATAATAGTTGTGCTGTTGGTTCTGCTTCCAAAAACCAGTTTCCTTCTGAACTTTATTTAGGCTTAAAATTCATGTGTGCTGAGTTTGTAAGTGTTGCTACTGCGAAAATCGGCGCCGGCTGAACAGAAGAGTCGCCACCGCGCGTTATTTATCCCAAAGAGGGGAAAGGAAACGCTCGAGGTAAACCTACCGCAAAACGGGGAAAGGAATGGTCATCGCAACCAAATCCTGGATTCGGGAGTCGGTTACGCAAGGGGAAGGTATTAGCACCCCTCACGTCCGTCGTACTCGACGGGATCCATGCTTGTTTTCTAGTACGGATTGTTATTCTATCTACTCTACAGGTCTAGGGTTAAAAGAAAAGAAAATGACTCGGCAAAGTATCGCACTTTATGCCTACGTATTCCCGTCTGGAACGAGAAATCAGAGTCAACGTAGTTCGCCTACCTACGGGAAAGGAGGGGAAGGTTGCTCGCTAGGATATCGCATCCTATGCCTACGTACTTTCATACAGCATGAAAGATCAGAGCAAATGTAGTTCGGGAAATGTACGACACAAGTCTGTCGTGATTGTTTTTATCTCCTTCTGAAAAAGGGTTTTTCTTATTACTGGTCCAAGCGGACAAAAATTACGTTTTGATGAGTTCACATTCTTTTACAGAAGAAGTGTCTTTTATTGTGTTTGAAATATTTATGGTGTTTTTCTGTTTGTTTTGAGAAAGAAAAGACAGAACTCTAACCTATGGTTGCAAAGGGAATCAAACTAACCTAATGTTATCATGCATGGGTTAAGACCTAATATCTATCATGTTCCTCTCTTGCGCAGAGAGAAACAGAGATCCTAAGGGAATAGACGGAAACAGAAACAATAGCATATATACAATAAAGCAGTAAAATGCATGGATGCAGCAATACAAGCGAGGCAAGGGAGTCCCACTCAACCTCGAACCTAGAAAACAACAGGCAAAAGCGAACAAAATTCGCTTTCAACCTAACAGATTAAAGGGCAAACAATACAGCCAGGGAAATTCAAACAATACATCAAAAATTATAAACAGCAAAAGCAATCTTCATCAACATCTATCTTCAAGTCATCTTCAACCATCTTCAGGCTTCAAGCAAGCATCAGTCTTCATCTTCATAGCCTTCAAGCAAGGTCTCTATCTTCAATCTTTCAATGGCTTTTCTTCAAGTCTCACTCTCCAAGATGAGGAACAGTTAACAAGATGAATAAGATGTTAAGCAGTCAGTTGCCTACCAAGGGTGGCCTACTGACTGTTAACATGATACAGACAGTTTTCTCTCAAAAGTTCTATCTTTTAAATACATTCACTAATCCTTCCAAAGGAAGGAGGTGGATATTTAAAAGAGACTTTGAATCATAGAGAAAGAATGGAGGCAAACAAGACCTTCCATGTTTGTGAATCAAGTTTCTATTCTAGAGCTCTACCTAGCTCCTAGATCCTATAACCTTCAACAGCTGCCAGCAAGATATACTCCTTATCAACTCTGGAAATTGGTCTTCATTCTTTTTGTCTTCAATGGGCTTCATCAACAAAGTCTTCAACTCAAACCCAAGCCCCAAACAAGCCCAATACCCCCACACAGTCAAACAATAACCCTAGAAAGGGCACACCACACAATCAATCAATTCAAAAATCAACCAAAAATAGTATATTATTCTATTAATTCCTAATATAAATGCTAGGGGACCCTACATGACTACCCTTAAGTCCCATATATTCCCCATAGACTAAGTTGCCCTAAAAACCTAAATCTAAAATTGTTATTGACCTATACTAAAGTTTTAATCAAATTCTATACTACCTAGAACTACCTAATTAAAACTACCCTAAAAATTATCACAAAATTATGAAATTATTTCAGGGGGACCCTAAACCATTCATCTAATCATCCTAAAAATATTGAACTTAAAATCCTAAGGGAACTATCCTACTAAAATTCCACAAATTAGCATACCAACTAAAAGAATTAAAAAAGCAATTAAAAGTAAAAATATGCAAAAAATATGAAAATAAAGTAAAATGACAATTTTATGTTTTTATATTTTTCTTGACAAAAAATGGAAAATGGGAAAAAAAGTCTCATTAAAAAATATGCATTTTTCAATTTATTATGAATTTTTGAAGTTTGAAGAAATTTGGAGAAAAAATTAATATGAAAATGGATGAGGGGTGCAAGAAGAAATAAAATCCATTTGTTATCAGGAACTGGGCCCATACTGGGGGTGCTGGAAGTAACACGCCCCAGCCCAATGATAATTCAGAAAAATCATTAAAAATTAAAAGGAAAAAAGATAAAATGGCGGTGCAAAAAGCAAGAAATAATAGTGCAATGCAATTGGGCTTGGAAATATGGGGTGTGGGAAGTAACTCGTGTGAGCCCATGAAGACTCACTTATCCATTATTTCGTGTTTGATTATGGGTCGTTGGATGGCTTTCAAGTCAAAAAGTCAAGCGCAAATCCGACGGTAGATGCATTGTCTTCTTCCTTGGAATGTTAGGGTTTTAGAAACTCCATGAAAAAGCAAGCTCCATGCATGAACTTTCCACCACTTGTTCTCTCTCATTTCTCCATCAAATTGCATGATCCAAGAACCAAACTTGGCTAGAATTTAACGTAGAATACAACCATGCCTTTGGATTTCGTTGAAACTAACTATATCATGCAAACCGAACCATACAACTCCATGAATCCAAATTTTCTTCAGTTTTTGACCATCACAAAACTCAACAATCTTTATATATAATTAATCCTCATGCTATGCTGATCACAACCAACCAATTCTCATGCATTATAACCCATTAAATAGTGTGTTCTACCTCCATCAAGAATCAACCTCCATTAATGAAACCTCACTAATTGGTCTTAAACTCATCCAAATGAATCACCTAATGGTCTCTAATGGTTTCACAACAAGAACTAATCCTAGCCATGCCTAAAACAGAGTGTGGGAAAGATTTTGCATACCTTGACCCTACAATGGCAAGTGTTGAAAAGCTTCGAACCAGGCCTTGTGGATCTTCAAGAATGGTCTTTATGTGATGAATAACACTTTTCTTGCACAAGATTTGATGGAGATGACTTGTATCTTCAGATTCAATCCTTTTTGCTCTCTTGCAACTTCACTTGAAAAGCTCCAATTCTTCAACAATGGAGGCTCACTCTAGCATGAACATGTTCAGGGAGGTTTGTAGTGATGATTTGTGGAAGAAAATGGAAGGGTAATGAAGAGAAAAATGAAGTTTCAATTCAATTTGCAAATGGAGAATTTTTGGTTCAAACTCTTTTCTCTACCACCATTAACATCAACAATCACCAACCTTTCACCAATGGAGATTGAAATCAATATATAGACTGATTTAGAAGGGTCTAGAACCATTTAGATCACTCTAGAAAGAACTTGAAGTTTCATGAAATGATATTTTGCATTTCCATTCTCACCATATGAGATAGCATGACAAAACCCTTACAACTTGAGTAATTATCTTCATTTTCTCCTTAAGTGGTATTTAGGACAATATGCAATGCTTAAACACCTTGTTTATGAAGCTTTTCTTTGTTTTGGTTTGGTATGCCATTATGCAAGTAAGACTTTTACAAAGCAACCCCAATATTTAAGCCTCAAATCAAAATTGTGGCTGAACCAATGTTCTTAAAATGTCCTTGGGAGTCAAAATGACCTATCATATGCCATGGTTTGGATTTGGAACTTGGATTTTAGGATTTTCCATTTCACTTGAATTAACTTATACCCCATTTTTAGGCCATTTTTATCACTTTTTGCTATGAGCCTTTACAACATCTCATGACCACCCTACTAGCCTTAAAACATCATTCTAAGCAACTTTGATGTTGAAGGTTTTCCCATTTGAAGCTTGGAAGTAGGAGATATGGCCATATGCTTGAAATGACCTATAATGTCCAAATGACCAAAATACCCTTTGCTTGCCAAAGTCATAAGTAGAGTTCCACAAATCATATGAAGGCATACTATACCTTTCTAGAAAGCTAAGATCATGAGGAACAACTTTCATGTTGGCCAGAAATCCATTCGAAAACTCCTTGAGGGGTAAACGTTGCTTGGAAGTCAAGTAACTTTCACAGACAAATTTCAGATGCCTCTGATGACCTGTAACTTGCAAGAACCATAACTTGAGTTCTATAAATCTACTTGATGTCTTCCACCACTCAAATTAAAGGTCTTGAGATCCTCTACAAGTTTCATGTTGGCCAAGGATCCATTTGAGGCTTGCATTTTGAATTATCTTGCTTGGAAGTTTGCCCTAAATCAGGGGATTTTACACAGAAACCCTAATTTAGAAACCTCTCTTCTTCTTGATTTCTCTTGATTTCTCCTTGGCACAACACCACATACATATTTACATGTCAAATTAAGCATCCCACATCTTTCAAACAGGCCTTGATGCCCTTCACTCAAGCATTTGACCTAGGGTTGACCCAGATGAAACCCTATTTGACTGTCTTCAACAGCAGCTCTTGCAATCACATCAATGACTTGCCTCACTTTCAAAATGACTCTCTAGGTCTTCCATGATGTCTATATACCCTCCATGGCCTCAATTCATGACTCACAACTTCTTTGATGATCTTCAAATACCCTCAAGATAGGAGATAGATCCACTGTTTGGTCCACTAACTTCTCAGATTTCAATTTCTTTCTGATGACTTGGATGTGCTTGAATTTGAATAATACCCTCTTGATATGCTCATAAGAATTGCATTTGGTCCCTTATTGGATGACTTGCCCATGCTATGCTATGCACATGATTAGACTATGTACATGACTTTTTATGCAAATGACAATGCAATTGAAACATAAGATCAGGTGGAATAAGTTGAGCAAATTTTAGGGTGCAACAGTAAGTTGCTAGTTACACTTTTGCATTGGTTTGTATTGTTGTTAAAACTATTGGTGATTGTGTTGATTTGGTCAGTTCTTGCTTTAAGGTGCCATCAAGCTTCTTTTTAAATTGCTGCAATTTATATGTGATAAATTCATTAACCTGCTGCATTTGGTTTGATAAGTTGATTTGTCAACTCATTACTTTAACAGCATGTGTATATGCATTTCTCTTAAAAACACCACTGCATTAATCTGCATTTAACAGTCATTTGGTGGTTTGTGGTAAAGCTGAGCTTATTCCTTTAAGCATGATCATAAGGAGTACATTCCAAATTGGTGCAGACTGTTGTTACATTTGAAACTCATCAGTTTTTGTTAATAAATTCCAAAATACATTTTCAACTTCACATTGCATATTGGTTTGAATTGTGTTATTAGTGCATCATCTTGGTATTTGGTGGTTACCATCTTGTTCTTCATTAAATTTCACACAAGTTAGAATCAAATTTTGTTGAATTTGGTGTTGATTTGATAGAGTTATGAGCCAATCCGTTTCCACTATGTTTGCTTTGATTTTGGCCCAGAAATGTTTGCCTTGTGAGGGTTATATATTTTTAGGGGTGGCATAATCAACGGATGTATAGCCACCCCAGTGGTAGAAGCATGCGCCTTAAGTACCTCTTTCACTTGCCAGTCCTAGGTTCGATCCTTGGGATCAACCCTTTTTGGTATTTTACTTTCCAATTGTAATTGATTTATTTTCTTTGTTGCTTCCATTTTCATAACCAACGCGTGCCTTATGTATTGGTGGATATTTGTGGTGTTTGTAAACACAAGGGCATGGGTTCAACCCCCACCCATGCCACTTTTTTATGTGCTTGTTATTTTATTTTCATAAAATCAATCAAACTTCATTATTTCATAACTTATTTACTGTTTACTATTTTCGACCCGTTCTTTTTGCAATTTTTTCATTGTGATGTCTAGTTGTATTAAATGGATTGTAATCTCCTAATTTCTTGTTTTTACATTGCTTTTTGCCTGCTTGTTAGTGGATTCTTTCTTAGGTCATTACCTTACGTCTCGATTAAAATTCCCTTCATACCATGCTTATTTTATCTTGTGAGATTTATTGGTATTTGATTTCTTTATGTTTGTTAACATGTTGAGATTTTATTTCTTGTTGGTTGTTACCATAAATTGTTGTTCTCTTCCTAAAATCTTGAGTTTAACTTTTGTGATCAGTCCTTGCGTATTTGATTGTCATTCATGCCTAATGTTGTTACATTTGAATTTATAACATGATCCTTTTAAGTTGTGACTTATCTGTAGGATTGTTATCCCCTTATTTGTTAATATCCCTTAGGTTGTTAACTTTCTCTTTGTGAAAATATGTCATTCTTGTTTGTAACCATCTATCTCCGTTTATCTCCTTACATTGTTGTAACATTATTTGTTCAGGCATGATGCCTGTAAGTATACACTCATCTTGTAAGCCCTATTGAAACCTCTTCTTTGTTAAGATGCATCTTTGTTAAGATCCCCTTCCATCTTTGTTAAGATGTTTCCCCATCTTTGTTAAGATATTTCCCCATCTTTGTTAAGATTTGTTCTTGGTTGTGACCATCTGTCTCGATTGAAATCATTATTATTGTAATACTTGCTTTGGTCATAACCATTTATCGTGATTGAAATCATTGCCTGATATTGTAATATCTTAAATGCTTGCTTTGGTTGTAACCATTTGTCCTGATTGAAATCTTTGCTTATTGTAATATGCTTGTTTATTTTTGGTTGTAACCATATCCCTTATATTCATCATGTGTGAATGATTATGCTTTGTTAACTTTATTTCCCCAAGTGATGTTACTCTTTAGTTCTCATCCAAGTTGCCTTATCCCTTCCCTTCCAAAGGAAAGTCTCTCTATTGACCCTTGGGTCATAGATAGCTCATAAATCATAGGTCTGGATAGAACCTTCCCCTCCTTTTGGTCTGAATAGAACCAATAGGATTTATACTCATAGGTCTGGATAGAACCTTTTCCCCTTTTGGTCTTGATAGAACCAATAGGATAACTCATAGGTCTGGATAGAACCTTCTCCCTCTTTTGGTCTGGAAAGAACCAATAGATCCTTATTCTGTAGTTTGTGTCTGAACTACGACCGCTCTGATTTCTCATTGGACAATGAGAATACGTAGGCACAAGATGCGATATCTTGACGAGCAACCTTCCCCCTTTCTCCCGCCTTTTGGTCTGGATAGAACCAATTGGTCTTACAACGTAGAACTTTAGGATAGAGTTTGGTTAACTCTATGTAAGAATCATGGATATGATTACTTATTTCCCTTTCTTGAGAGTTCAACATAGATTTAAAGAGTTTCGTGAAACTCTACACAAGCATGGATATGCTTGTTCCCCTTTGAACCTTGATCATAATCAAGTGTTCTTCATCCCTTGTGAGGTGAACTATGATTGCTCTGATTATATCCTAGTTAGGATACGTAGGCAGAGGACGCGACATCTTTGTGAGCAAACTTAGAAACTATCTTTAGGTTTTAACCTATACCTTTACCCAATCCCAATCTTTAGCAAACATTTACCAAACTTAGCATGCAAACAAAACAAAAGGTTCCTGTAGAGTACTACAGATGTTTAGGATGTGAAATAGCTACCCTAGGCATAACCAACCCCCGATCCCCGAATCTCTTAGCGTTGTTGTTACATCGCACAAAAGGTTCTTTCTTTCTTTAGACCTTTCCTTTGGATAAATTAAATTCCGGTTGTGAATTTAAGAATTTAAGATTCAAGTTAATCAATAGCTTGGTATCACGATTCTCACTGCAACAGCAGGCCACCTCTGGGTCCAGCTCGTGCATCTCCAAAACGCTTCACGCAAACAGGTCAATATTCTCCTTGAGGCGGACCTTCAGTTGTTTCCTCGTGAGGTTGGGGAGGCCGGTCCCAATCTTCACTCCCTTGTGGGGGTCGTTGTAACGGGGAAATTTGTGAGTGTAAGCTATTGATTAACTTAACTCAAAATACAAGAGTCGTCACCACACTTTTATTTTATCCAAAAGGAAAGGAAAAAGAGCGAACAAAACCTAAACAAGTTCTAAAACAAGAACAAACAAAGAATGGGTAAGAGGGTTGGTTACGCTAAGAGAAGATGTTAGCACCCAAAACATCTATAGTACTCTATAGGAAAACTTTGAAATATCTATGTTTTTTTGGTTTGAAAAGGTTTGTTTGAGAGGAGATTGGGGAGATGAGAAGAGAATTATTATTTTAAGATTTTTGTGTTTGGAGAGACATATTGCCTCATGCCTACGTACCCACAAAGTGCAATATAGGATCAAAACCCCGTAGTTCATGGTGCAAATAACAAAAAAAAGGTTTGTTATGATTGATTTTAAATATAAATACAAGTTTTTATTTCTAAGCGAATAATTCTGCTTAAAGAGATGACTCGTGTCTAAACTTATGAAAAAGTTTTAAAAGAAAAAGTACACAAAGGCACAAAAAGAGTTGGTGAGTTTGATCTTTTTTATGTCTTTTTAAAAATTGGTCAAAATATGATTAACATTGATTTACATTTATTAAAAAACAATGTTTGAAAAATCACTTGACCAAAGTCAAGGTTTTATTATGAAAGCGGTTTGATTTTTAAAAACAAGAAGGTTTTGACAAAGGAAGAAGATTTTGAAAATTAAAGAAGGGGTGAGGAAGAAGGGACTACCCTATTACATAAAGATAAAAGCTAAGGATAAGAATGGTCTAAGCACACAAGAAAGCTTCACAATATAAGCATTCTTTCTTTTAGATTTGGCCTTGATAAAGATAGGTCTTTAAAAGAGAACTTCAAGTACCTAAAATCCAAGGTTTAACATCACAAACTTACAAGCATAGGTTAAGATCCTAGTTCTAGGTCCAAAATTCCATGTCCAATGCAAAGGATAGTAACCATAGTCCACCATTAAGAGAACAAGTTTTTTAAAGGTTTAAGCCTTTATTAATATTTTTGGTCCAAATGGACAAAGGAAAAGAAAAGCATAAACATAAACAAATGGTCCAAGTGGACAAAGGAAAAATAGCGGAAACATAAACAATAATATGATATGATATGGTAACATAAAGCATAAAAAATAAAAGAGATAGGGAGCTAGAAAGAAGCATAAACATAACACAATTGATATGTAACAGAGCAATAATGATCCAAAAGAAGAGAACAAGTTCTGTTGCTTTTCGGAAATGCTCGACTAAACATCCATGAGAATAAAAAAATGGTCTCATACATTACCATGGGGAGGGCTCCAACTCGGATAAAATCAACGAGTATACCAACTAACCCCTACGAGTAACAAGAGAAAGTCAATATATTTCAAACTATGCCACAGACGAATAGGAGACTGATAATTTGCTTACAAAATGCAATGATTTTTCGATTTCAAGACAATTTAGCCTATGTTAAGCAATCATAATCGGGCTTATTTAGAAGCCACGACTATCTGAGGCCGGTCAATAAAAATATTTGTGCTAATGCATTCTAGAGAAGTGTTATGTAGATCACTCTCTGAAAGCAATACTGCACCAAAAGAAAAATAGGTAACGATCTCATCTTCATCAAGAACTTAAAATAAGTTCCAATGATATCGAATATTTTCATCAATAAAAAAAAGAGATAGATCAAGAAATGCCAAATTGAACCACACAAAGATGTAAGCCAAGGCAAAGAACAAAAAATGGAAGAAGAAGAAGAGGAAAGAACCAAAACAGTCACAAAACAAGCAAAAAACACATTCTGGACACTAGTTAATTGATTAACCATTTGCATGTGCAAATGCGTTAATCGATTAACACTGCTATGACAGCAAAAAAATTTGAAAAAAATTCAGCATTCATGATCCAACCATTTCTTCAAACATCTCATGATCATGAATACAAATTAACACAAAAATTCAAGTAAAACAATAGCAAATAACACCAATAAAGCACAATTTTAAAGATCCAAGGATCAAGCAACAAGAATCAACAATAGATCACATTGTGGAAGATGGATCAAACACAACAACATTGGAATAAGGGTTTACCACTTGAAATTTGAAAAAGCTTCAAATCAACTTCAAAAACCACACTCCAAAGCCTTGATCTACAGAAATTGATGATGAAAAACTTAATGAATGAAGGTTTTAGCTCAAAGATTAGTAAGTTCCAATGAAGAACTTACTAACTTTCAAAAGAAGAAAGAGCTTTGGTGAATTTGGTAGTAGAAGGGAATTGAGAGAAATTTTAGCAAAGTGAATTTGGCTATCAAAGCTTGAAGAATAAATTAAATGAGGAAATTTTGGTGGTTTGGAACCAAAATTAGGCTTGGAATTTGAATTTGAAGGAAAAATCAAGATCAAATGGTGATTAGTGAAGGTGTATGATGGGAATCAATTATGATGAGGTGGGGAAATTAAAACGAGGTGATCTAGAATATTCTCATGATGAAATATTTGAAAATTGGTGCCAAAATGCTGCAGAATTTGAATTTGAATTATTTTCACAAAAACGCACTGGTTAACCGATTAACCATTTGCATGTACAAATGTGTTAATTGATTAACACAGTGAAAAAGTGTGAAAAATGGTCTTTTTATGTGTTGTCTTTGCTCTGACTCGATTTTTCTGACTTGTCAAAGAAGGCATGGAAATAAACACATGAACCTTGGAGTCTTTTGAATAATAGTCAATCAAATCTTGGGAAACTCTTGATCAAATGATTTTGAATTATTTGTATATCAACTTTGACTTTTTTCAGATGAATTTTATTCGAGCTGAGGAACTGTTGATTGGTGTTCTTGATCTACACCTCTTCCTGAGAAAGAGTTAGTAAAGAAAAGACAAACATATATTTGGATTTTGATTAAGGTTATTAAACAAAAACATAAACAAATATCAAACATACAAGAAAACAAGGGTGTCTGATGATCTCCCTCAAAGACAAACCTACAGAGGAAGACAAGAGAACCAAAACTTATGATCTTGCTTGTGGTATGAAATGTAAATGACATGTGTGATATTAGGGGTAAAAATTAGGATATTACAGTTGTTACCGAAGAGGACTAGCTCAAATTATCCATCTGGGATTGGGCGCGAAGGATGGGCAAGCTTGCCACTACTGGTTGATGTAGAGGGACTACTTGAATTCGATTGAATCCTCTTCCTCTTCTTCTTATGGTTCCATAAGTCGTCCTTGGAGAAACAAATGTCGAGGTTGATAGAGTCGATATAGGGTAGTGGTTTCGTCTCGTGGGAGCTGCAGGGCAGGGCAAGCCTGTTCGATGTCTTTGATCGAGTGGTGATGGTGCTCAGCCCTTTTGAGGTTGCCTCGAAGAACCTCCCTGCTGCTTCTATGTATCAGTGCAGGGTGGCAACGAGTCCTTTAGAAGTGTAGTACTTCATCTTCAGGTGTACCGTGGAAGGCACAACTATCAATTCGACCAGCATTGGTCGTCCGAAGATGCACCGGTAAAGGGATGGGCAATTAATTACCAGGAACTGGACCTTGATAGATTTGGCCGTCTCTGTTGCCCAAAGGTGACAATCAGCTCCACATATCCTCAAGGCTTCGTGACTGAACCGTTGAAGCCTTATTGATTCGAACCTACATAGGGCGTCAGGTGTGTCTCGTCCAATTGAAGTGTGGAGAACAGCTGGGAATATATAATGTCGATTGAATTTCTCTGGTCGACTGGAATTCTCCGAACATTGAAGTTGGCCATCTTCACCCTTATGAGAAGGGGAATACCAGAGTTGGGGGCTCTGCCGAGGATTTCTCGCGATAAAAGGTGATGGGAACTGAATCTCCCCGGACCTTGTCGAGGGTAGAACTTCGGCTTGATCTTGTGTTTATGAGGTGCTCGAACTTCCTCTTTACGGACCCCACAATTACCTTGTTGAATCCTCCACCTAATATGACCATGGAGGAATGGAAGGCTTACCAGGGGCTATGTGCAGCGAAGTAAAGAGGAACATTGAGTCCATCAGGGACATTTGGAAATCTTTAGGTCGTGAGATGCTCATGGCGACCTGAAGGCTGACGTCATCCGTGGATGGTACTTCTTCTTCGACCTTCTTTGACTCCTGGGCGTCTTATTGAGGAGCGTCTTTCCTCTTTGCAAAATGCTTCAGGTGCCAATCCTTGATCAAAATCTCAATTGTATCCTCGAGATGGATGCAGTCGATAGTCGTGTGCCCATGGCTCTTGTGGAACCGGCAGTAGTTTGTTGTATCCGTGTTCGACTTGGGGAACAGACCCCTGCCTGCTGGAACTCCAAACTCGCGCACTCGGGGAGAATCTTCTCGCGCGATGTTGTCAGCAGCGTGTACTCGTGGAAATGGCTAGATGTCCCTTTGTGATCTTAGGATTCCCGGGGGCGGTCATCCCTTCTTTTTCGGCTCCCCGACGAGATGATAAGGGGTCGTCGTGCCTTGAGTACATGGCGTTATCCTGGTGCCTAGAGTCCCGGGTGGTGTTTCCTGGTTCCCTTTCTTCGTACTCGATATACGCCTAAGTCTTGAGGAGGAGGGTATCCAGTGTTGTTGGGGTTTTGATGCCAACCGCCTTGGAAATGTCGCTGCCGGGACGGAGCCCGCACTCTGGCAAATATTTTTTCATGTCGCCAGTCTTAGGGACCTGAATGACTTTTTTATTGAATCTTTCGATGTATGCTCGAAGAGACTCGTCCCTTCCCTGAATGATAGCCTCAAGGGAGACTTATGTCTTCGGGTGATGGCGAGAGGCTGTAAAATGTCTTGAGAACATCCTCTCGACCTGCCTCCACGAGGTGATGGATTCGTAGGGGAAACTCTTGTACCAGGACATTGCTCTCTTCCTTAGTGTTGTCGGGAACATCTTGAATTTGATGGCGTTAAGGACGTCGCGATAGTCGATCAAGGCATCGATGTTCTCGATGTACTCGTCGAGATCGGTTGTGCCATCGTACGTACCCAGGTGTGGAGGTTTCTCCAACCCCCTAGGTAATCAAGTAGCCATGATCTCCTGGGATAATGAGCCTCGAGGTTCCTCATCATTACTGTAGATGATCGACTGTCAACGTGAATGAGTGTCTCTGCTGGGGTGAGGATCGCGATCTCGACGGGTAGAAGGGGTTCGTGACCGGCCCTTAGGTCTGGGCAGAGGTGAACTTCGACTTTCTGTCTGCAGGTCTTTTCTTGTTCCCTTAGCCCCTAGGG
>OZ012737.1:593010907-593258407 GCA_963859935.3 Lathyrus sativus | reverse complement strand
TTCAGGCAGAGCAATGATCCCTTATTTTTATGGTGAGGAAATGGAAGGCTACGACGAGAGGTACTCGGAGGAAATCCAAGCTGCAATAGATGCGGAAAGGGAAGAAAATAACGAAGAAGATCTGATGGTTTATTTTTCCGAGAATGAGAAGACTTCCAACAACACGAATATTCAGAAAAAGACAAAAATTGTCCCCCCGGTGGCGGAAAGAGGTCTTGTAAATATTCTTTTCGATTTTCAAAGATGGACTAGGCCTTTGCGATATATAAAAAATGATCACTTCGAGCGGGTTGTAAGAGATGAAAATTCACAATTTTTTTTTCAAACATGTCAAAGTGATGGAAAAAAACGAATATCTTTCACGTATCCACCTCATTTATCTACTTTTCTGAACATCATGGAAAAAAAAATGGATCTCTTCAGAACAGAGAAAACCTCCAATAATGAGAATGAATTGTATAATTCTTGGATCTCCCGTAATAAAGAAAAAAAAAATCAACTAAGCAAGGAATTATTTCAAAGGGCAAAAATTCTAGATAAGAAAGTTAAGAAAGGTAAGAAATTTAATCTTGTGGATGTATTAGAAAATCGAGTTCGATTATCGGATGATAGGGGTCGAAAAAAATACTTACCTAAAATATATGATCCTTTCTTGAATGGACCCGCTCGTGGAGAAATCCAAAAAAGCGTTTCTAAAAAGAAAACTTTTGACTCAAACTCCATATTGATAAATAGGATTCATGGTCTCCTTCTTTGTATGAATACCAATTCTCCAGAATTGGAACAGAAAATAGATAAATTGGATAGAAAATTAGTATTCAGTGAAATGGGTTTTTATTTTAAAATAATGAGTAAATTTTCGGAAAAATCAGTATCCAATTTTCATTTTGACGGACTTTCTTCAGTTCCAGAACATGAACAAGTAAAAATCTATTCCAAAGAAAAAAAAATAAAAAGAAACTTCTTATTTGATGCAATTCGGACTAATCCTTTCAATCATAAAACAATTTTTAATAGAAAACTATGTAGTGAAATCAAGGAAATAAGTAAAGAAGTTCCTCGATGGAACTACGAATTACTGGACGAGACGGAGTACATGCTGGAACCGGGCTATAAACAAGAACATCATATTCGTTCCCCAAACGCTGAATATGTAGTTATTTTTAATATGGAATCAAGCTCATTGGGTCCTCGTCTTCAAAATAATGCTTTTGCGCATCAATATAAGGAGGCAGAGGACCGCCGTAACGAATTCTCTGTAGCTTTTTATGTACCCGGCGCAGAGTTTAACAGAGATCTTATTCGAGGATCTTGGCGCCCTCAAAGGCGTAAAACAGTTATTTCGAGACTCTTTCAAGCAAATGGGAATGTCCATTCCCCCCTTTTTTTGGATATGATCAACAAAAGCAATTCCTTTTTGTTTGATGTTTTGGAGGACATGTGGGACTATTTGACCCTATATTTCAGGAAACCCGATCCTGATAATGTATCATTTTTGAGGTTAAAAAAGGCAAAAAAAGAGAACGAGCAAAGAATGAGAATGGAACAGGACGCCGAAGACGAGGCTGTTGAGACACTTCGAAGAGTCGAAGAAGCCTGGGAGAGCATTCTATATGGTCTAGTAATCAGAAATTTCGTATTGTTATTTATGTCCAGGTTTCGAAAATATATTCTATTACCGTCGTTGATAATAACGAAAAATATCATTCGTATATTATTATTTCAAGATCCAGAATGGTCAGAATTTTGGTTCTGACCATTATTGGAAAACATACTTTGGGCTCCTAGACTGTGGCGCCCTTGGTGCTTTCTCTTTGACGAAGGGTCCAATGAATTGAGATTTCCCTATGGGGAAGGGTCATTTCAGGACAAAGATGATTATGATGAAAAGGGTGAGAATGATTCGGAGTTCTTGCAGGATGGAACCATGCAGGACCAGACACGAGTGAGATCTTCCAACGAACAAGGCTTTTTTCACATAAGCCATTTCATTTGGGACCCCGGAGATCCACTCTTTTTGCTATTCCAAGAGGATGAGGATCCTGTGTTTTCACATCAAGAAGAATTTTCTTCAGAGGAACAGATACTTTTGACTTCCAAAACCAAGAAAACTTATTGGAAATATCTAGATGAAAGATGGTTGAGGAAGGATATGGAAGAACAGAATTTGAGATTATCGATTGATCGCGAGAGATGGTTTACAACCAATACTTCAGTATCAAATGAATTTTTTCGTTCTACTACTCTATACGAAAGTTATCAATATTTATCAAATGTGTTCCTATCTAACAGAACCCTATTGGCTCAAATCACAAAGACATTGTTGAGAAAAAAATGGGTTTTCCCAGACCAGAGCACAGGGAGTCATTTCCTTTTTCTTTGTGTAAAGAAAAAAGATGGTAGACTAATTGATATTTCTATCAGTTAATGAAAAAGCCCAATGCAAAAAAAAAAAATGCACGTTGGGTCTTTAAAACAATTCAAATCATTTTGATAATAATAATAGTTTGATCCGTTTTACCGAGAAGGTCTACGGTTCGAGTCCGTATAGCCCTAATAGTACTACCGATACTACTATATTTAGTATAGTAGTAGTATATGGAATACTAAATACTCCATACTAGTAATACTAGTAGTATAAATATAGTTGAAATACTTTTTGTAATCGAAAGAATGAATCAATTCATTTCTATTTGAATAGATTAATGATATACTAATATTAGTATTAGTATACTCAGATACTAATCTAGAAATAATGTCAACTTTTAAAATGTAAACTTAATAAAATACAAAGCATTTCTATTTAGATTAATGAATCTAATAATTTTGAAATTTAAATTCAAATCGACTAAGAATTAATATGAATCCAGTATATTTTCCACATTCATAGGAGTACATTTATGTTTTTGCTTTATGAATATGATATTTTTTGGACATTTCTAATAATATCGATCTTTATTCCTATTTTGGCATTTCTAATTTCTGGAATTTTAGCTCCAATTAGGAAAGGGCCAGAAAAACTTTCTAGTTATGAATCTGGAATAGAACCGATGGGCGATGCTTGGTTACAATTTGAAATCCGTTATTATATGTTTGCTCTCGTTTTTGTTGTTTTTGATGTTGAAACAGTCTTTCTTTACCCATGGGCAATGAGTTTTGATGTATTAGGGGTATCCGTATTTATAGAAGCTTTCATCTTCGTGCTTATCCTAATTGTTGGTTTAGTTTATGCATGGCGAAAGGGAGCATTAGAATGGTCTTAATTCTTGAATATTTAGACAATTAAACAAAACATTGAGACAGTTATGAATTCTATTGAGTTTCCCTTACTTGATCAAAAAACCAAAAATTCAGTTATTTCTACTACATTAAATGATCTTTCAAATTGGTCAAGACTATCCAGTTTATGGCCGCTTCTCTATGGTACTAGTTGTTGCTTCATTGAATTTGCTTCATTAATAGGATCGCGATTTGACTTCGATCGTTATGGACTGGTACCACGCTCTAGTCCTAGGCAGGCAGACCTCATTTTAACAGCGGGCACCGTAACTATGAAAATGGCTCCTTCTTTAGTTCGATTATATGAGCAAATGCCCGAACCAAAATATGTTATTGCTATGGGAGCTTGTACAATTACAGGAGGTATGTTCAGTACCGATTCTTATAGTACTGTTCGGGGCGTGGATAAGCTAATTCCTGTGGATGTCTATTTGCCGGGCTGTCCACCTAAACCGGAAGCGGTTATAGATGCTATAACAAAACTTCGTAAGAAAATATCTCGAGAAATCTATGAAGATCCAATTAGTTATCAACGTAGGTGTTTTACTACCAACCACAAATTTGATGTTGGACACAGTACTCATACCGGCAATTCTAATAAAGGATTATTCTATCAACCATCATCTATTTCCGAGATAACCTCGGACACATTTTGGAAATATAAAAAAATGAAGTATCCTCCGACGAACGAAAAAGTGAATTAAACAGGATCCTTTTGTACAAAATACAATAAGAAATAGCAAGCAAGTCAATCTGACAAAATTTCATTGTAATGGAAATAAATGGTAAATACTTATACCAATCTTATAAAAAACTCGGGAGAAATCAAAAAATGCAAGGTAATTTGTCTGCTTGGCTAGTCAAACACGGAATAGTTCATAGATCTTTGGGTTTTGATTACCAAGGAATAGAGACTTTACAAATAAAGCCCGAGGATTGGCATTCGATTGCTGTTATTTTATATGTATATGGTTACAATTATCTACGTTCCCAATGTGCCTATGATGTAGCACCAGGAGGACTATTAGCGAGTGTCTATCATCTTACGAGAATAGAGTATAGTCTAGATCAACCCGAAGAGGTATGCATAAAAGTATTTACCCCAAGGCAAAATCCGAGAATTCCTTCTATTTTCTGGGTTTGGAAAAGTGCAGATTTTCAAGAAAGGGAATCTTATGATATGTTAGGAATCTATTATGATAATCATCCGCGTCTGAAACGTATTTTAATGCCCGAAAGTTGGATAGGATGGCCTTTGCGTAAAGATTATATCGCCCCTAATTTTTATGAAATACAAGATGCTCACTAAATGCGAAAAATAAGAAAGTAATCTTAACTTCGACAACCCCAGATATTAAAGAAAGAAATATCTGTATGTCCATTGACTTATCGATTAGTCAGAATAATAGAGGTTTCATTCCTCTCTTATTATAAGAGGGATTCATTGAGATTCAAAAATGGGATGGAGCAATACTGATTTCGGACGAGCCAATAGGATGAACTGAAAAAGTTCTGCTTGGTGTTTCAAGCAACTAATTGAAGCATTTGAATATTGTTTCAATTGAAATATTAACAATTGTTATTGCAGCGCAGAAAAAATCAAAACAAACTTGAATCATTCATTTTCATACTTCCTTTTGATCCCTAGAATATACATCCATTCATTCTTCATCTAGAAAGAGCATATCGCCGTACGCCTACATAAATTATGTAGGATGATTAAGACCACTAATAAATATGTATCTATTCCCTTTTTTCAAAAGAAATATGGGAATAGATACTCATACATAATGAGTTGCCGGGAACCAGATTTGAACTGGTGACACGAGGATTTTCAGTCCTCTGCTCTACCGTCTGAGCTATCCCGACCATTCTTGACGCACCATCCGAAATCTAAGAAATTACTTGAGTCTATGTCAAGTAAATCCAAAAAGGGCCAGAATATAGGAGGGAAATTTTTTGGGGATAGAGGGACTTGAACCCTCACGATTTCTAAAGTCGACGGATTTTCCTCTTACTCAAAATTTCATTGATGTCGGTATTGACATGTAGAATGGGACTCTATCTTTATTCTCGTCTGATTAATAAGTTATTCAACTGATCCATCAGATTATGTTGGAGTGACTGATTTGAGCAATGAATATTCTATTCATTGATTTTTTCTTCCAGTTGTAATTGATTTGATTCTAATGTTTCAATTGTGATAGAATCCAAATATTTACAAATAGAAGTTAGAAATCTTCATTAATCAATTGAATGTTGTCAACTCCATTTGTTAGAACAACTTCCATTGAGTCTCTGCACCTATCCTTTTTTTATTTTCACTTTCTGAACTTTTATTTGTTTTCGGAAAGAAGGATTTGGCTCAGGATTGCCCATTTTGAATTCCAGGGTTTCGCTGAATTTGAAAGTTTTCACTTGGTAAGTTTCCATACCAAGGCTCAATCCAATTAAGTCCGTAGCGTCTACCAATTTCGCCATATCCCCCGTTTTTTCTTTGAGATTGATATCATATCGCATTAGGATGTTTTTTCATTTGTATTCTGAGAATTATATGCTGGAACTGTTTACATCCATTGGTGTTTATTTTGGGCCTATGGGCCACAATTTGTGTTCTGAGAGCCCGCTTAGCTCAGAGGTTAGAGCATCGCATTTGTAATGCGAGGGTCATCGGTTCGATTCCGATAGCCGGCTTTTTTTATTTCTTTTTTATTTCTATATCGATAGAATATAATTCCATTCGGATACTGATAGAATCCTTCTAATTCTTCTTTGTACTACAGTAGTACAATACTTTAATAGTACAATACTTGAAGTAGATTTCACTTCATTTATAATATCATATTTGTCATTTAGTTTAGTTTTGATTTTTCTTTATGAGATTTTCCATTTTAAAAAGGAGTGTTTATGTCACGTTACAGAGGGCCTCGTTTCAAAAAAATACGCCGTCTGGGGGCTTTACCAGGACTAACCAGAAAAGAGCTTCCAGTTAGAAGAGTTGGAAGCGAAGAATCGCTCTCCAGTAAAAAATCTCAATATCGTATTCGTTTAGAAGAAAAACAAAAATTGCGTTTTCATTATGGTCTTACAGAACGACAATTGCTTAAATACGTTCGTATCGCTGGAAAAGCGAAAGGGTCAACCGGCCAGGTTTTACTCCAATTACTAGAAATGCGCTTAGATAACATACTTTTTCGATTGGGTATGGCTGCGACTATTCCTGAAGCCCGTCAATTAGTTAACCACAGACATGTTTTAGTTAATGGTCGTATAGTAGATATACCAAGTTATCGTTGTAAACCTAAAGATATTATTACAGCCAAGGATGAACAAAAATCGAGAACTATAATTCAAAATTCTCTTAAATCAGCCCCCCGCAAAAGAGTGCCAACCCATTTGACTCTTCATCCAGACCAATATAAAGGATTAGTCAATCAAATAATAGATAGTAAATGGGTTGGTTTGAAAATTAATGAATTGCTGGTTGTAGAATATTATTCTCGTCAGACTTAAACCTCGTTAAAATAACAAGAATTTTGATCCGAGTATTTTCCCCCCCCATTCGTGTATAGAAGTGGGTGTAGCAAAATTGTTATTCCTTGCCCACTTTATGCACAATTTTCTATATTACAGAAACAAATTAGGAATAGAGAATGCATATAAAAGTTGCAATAATTTTATCTATATATTATTTAAAACATTGACGTCAGTAACATTGATGAACTTGGTAAGGGTGCGGAAAGAGAGGGATTCGAACCCTCGGTAAACAAAAAGCCTACATAGCAGTTCCAATGCTACGCCTTGAACCACTCGGCCATCTCTCCTACATAATGATTATGTCCCTAAACCGAGTGAATAGTGAGGCATTTATATCCCATTTGCGTAAGCGCACACAATACAATCAATTGAAACTAAAAAAAAAAAAATTCTACTTCAACTTCAAAGCCTACCGTAGAATAAAGTAATTTGATTAATAAGTCCATTTTTACGTTATTTCGTACTGTATTGTACAATTCCTTTGTTTGGGGAATTATTTTATCACGCGATAAAAAATGAAATTATAGAATGGATTGCTACCTATGACTAGATCTCGGATAAATGGAAATTTTATTGATAAGACCTTTACCATTGTAGCCAATATCTTATTACGAATAATTCCCACAACTTCTGGAGAAAAAGAGGCATTCACTTATTACAGAGATGGTGCGATTTGATTATTTTTTTTTTACCGATCTCAGTCTTAGGAGAAAGATACATTCTTCAGAGACAAATAAAAAAAAACCGACGCTTGCTGAAGGTGAAGTTTGGAAATAAAACGATTAATCCCTTCTGTCGTGTATTCCCGATTAATGCAGCCTCAATATGCTTCAATTTTAGGTTTATAGTATTAAGCGAAAGGTTATACCTATATATACCTATTTATGGGGTTAGGTGAATCCTACTCCACTAGTACAAATAGGCGGCATGGGGGAAGAAGCACTACGCTAGGGAATCAACAACAGGAGAAAAATTTGTAAAAAAAATCCTTCCTTTCTTATCGGGATCGGGACTAACTAGAATGGTTGGGACAACAAACATCCATCTCGTTCGTATTTTGGATACCCATATAACCATCAAAGACTGTTGAAGTGACTAATTCCGGGAAATTAAGCGGCGTTGAGGACAAATAAATTGTTGAAGTTACGATTGATTTATCCAGTAATAACTTACTAAATGTTAATAAAAGATCCTTTACAGAAAGGTTGGCTAGAGATTTCGTGTAAAAACACTAGTCCCGCTCAGTTGATAATGAGAATATTGCAATCTTTTTTGATTCCATGGATGTTTCTCATTATCCACATAAAGGAGGAGCCGTATGAGATGACAATCTCACGTACGGTTCTGGAACGGAGATTCTTTGAACCGAATGACGACCGTAACGGGAAGAGTCGCCACCTTTCGTTATTTATCCCTCAGAGCGGGAAAGGAAACGATCGGAAAAACCTGACGAAAAAAGGGTAAGACAAGGTCGTCGCAACCATTGTCTGGGTTCGGGAGTCGGTTACGCAAGGGGAAGGTATTAGCACCCCTCACGTCCGTCGTACTCGACGGGATCCTCGCTTGTTTGTTTACTTGGATGGGTTGGTTATAATCTATCTACCTATCAAGGCTGGCTGAAAAAGAAAAGAAAATGACTCGGCAAAGCGTCGCACTTTATGCCTACGTATTCTCATCAGAGAATGAGAAATCAGAGTCAACGTAGTTCGGCTAACTACGGGGGATTGAGGGGAAAGGTTGCTCGCTAGGATGTCGCATCCTATGCCTACGTACTTTCATCTGGTATGAAAGATCAGAGCAAACGTAGTTCGGGAAACTACAGGAAAAAAACTCAACTAGGAGGGAGACTATCAAGTCCTACTGTTATCATGCCATGGATTCATCCTATGGTTGAGGTTTGAACAGGGAACTCCTAGATGTTATCATGCATAGGTTTCAACCTAAAAGTCTATCATCAAATCCTTATCAAAGGAAATGAGAGTCCTAAGGGATCATGTCAATGATACACCAAAACAGACAAAAACATCAGCTTTAACAGTAAAATGCATGCAATGCAAGTGAGGGAGGAAATGTGTGTGGGGCTTCAGCCTCCACAAGCTCATCTCAACCTCAAGCCAGTCATGGAATAACAGTAATCATACTGAAAATAATCAACATGCTATCAAGCAATGAACAAATAAAAGAAATAAAGTGCCATCAGGCAAACAAACACACCTGAGAAAGAATCATCTATTCTCTAATCCTAACCCTAATCACAGGATCTGAACAAATCTAAACACAGCCCTCAAGCAAAACCCTAGACAAGAGAAATCATTCCCAGTCTTCAAGCTTCAGAACAAGCTTACCAAAGAAAGGGAGCTAAGCAAGCAGACTCATAGTGTCTTCCTCAGGAAAGCACTAGGAGGTGTATACTCAGGAGTCATACCCTATGTGGCTCAACCACTGTGATCAGTTTACCTCCCTCCTCAGGAGAGATTAAACTCACAAGCAGGCTCCAACATCACTGGATATTTAGGAAATCCTATCTGAACTAGTGGAACTAAATGAATAGACTCATAGGACCTTCCTCAGGAAAGTACTAGGAGGCTTCCACTTAGGAGTTGCATCCCATGTGGCTCAACAACATGTGATCAGTTTACATTCCTCCTCAGGAGAAATTAAACTCACAAGTTGGCTCCAACATCATTGGATACTTGAGAAATCCTAGACAAACTAATGGAACTAAGTGAATAGACCCATAGGACCTTCCTCTAGAAAGTACTAGGAGGCTTTCACTTAGGAGTTGTATCCCATGTGGCTCAACAACATGTGATCATTTTATATTCCTCCTCAGGAGAAATTAAACTCACAAGTTGGCTCCAACATCATTGGATACTTAAGAAAGAGGTGAGAAGAAAGAATGAAAGTCATTCATAGTGCCTTCCTCAGGAAAGTACCATGAACTTCCTTCAAACTTCAGGATCTCCAACCTCACAAACAGGGGACAAGACAAGCTCTGGGTCTTTGAATCTTGATCTACAATCTTCTCTCCATGATGCTCTCCATCAATATCCTCAAGGCAACACAAGCCCCTCAGCAAATTCCTCAGAATGAACCCCACAGATGAACAGATAACCCACTGAACAGATCAAATCATCAGGCAACTTCAGAAAATACCTAAAAATACTAAACTAATGGGGAAAAATCTAACAAATATTCACAAGGGTCCTCAACACCTACTCATAACATCTACAAAGGTCTCTACCTAAAAATCAAGATAAAACTCAATCAAAGAAAGGGATTCATCACCTAAACACAATCTAAACCCTAATCAGGATACCCTAAATCTACCCTAATTAAACTAATCAAGATTTAATTCTAAAAATCTAGAAAAATCCTATGGGGAACTATGAATCATCATCTAATTGCACAAAAAAGAATGGATTAGAAACCCTAAAGGAAGGTCCTAAAACAATTCCTACAAAATCATGATACAAAATTAAACAATTAAAAAGCTATTTAATTGGAAAATCTATTAAAAATATTAAACCTAAAAATAAAATTTCATTTTTATTTTTATAATTTTCTACACATTTTCATCTACTCATAGAAAAAAGAAGAAGTTAAAATCATGCATTTTCTATTTATTATGATTTATCTAAAAACAGAAAAATGTTAAAGAAATTAAAAGAACAAGATAAGGAAATAAATTGGGCTGGGGGTGAACATAGCAGGTGGGTTAAGTGTTAAACGCGCTGGGCTTTTCAGCTGGGGGTGCGCGTAGCACCTGGGGTTAAGCCCAATAACCCCTCAGAATTTAAAAAAAGAAAAAAAGACTACGCGGTGCAATTAGTAATATTTTCAGTGCATTCTGGATGGGCCTCGCTACGAGGGGGTGTAGAAACGAAAATCACTTAAGCCCATGAGGGGCATTAAGTGAAACGCAGCACTTCATGTGCTTGAATTCCCTCCGCCTCTCAATTTAAACACAGCCGCACGATTGAAGTCTTGGTCAAGGTTTTTGGCTCAGATCCAACGGCCAGCACGTGTCTTCTTCCTTGGCCATGTAGTTAGGGTTTCAAACTTCCATTGATGCACCTTCACACGTGAAACTTCAAGCCCGCGGTTCTCACTCTCTACTCAACCAAATCACACGCTATAAAAATGAAAATTGCTTAGAATTTCTCCCTCTACACATGTATGCCATTGGTTTACTTTGAAACTCACTCTATCCTTAAAACCGTGAGCTGCAACCTCTTGAAACCATGAAATGCTCTGAAACTTTTTCTCCTAATTCTCACTAAAACCTATATGGATCTACTCTACATCTAATGGTGATAATTCTGAACCAAATACCTAAGCTTCTAACGCCCTAATCATGGAGTTCTATGCCAATCAAGATTCAAGCACCTGCACTAAATTGTCTCTAAACAGCCCCAAAGTTATCTAAACTAATCTCCTAACATCCTAGATCAAGATTATGCTAATGAATCTACACGAATCTACTTAAATTAAGCAAGTGGAAGCAAAATGCACCTTGAGCAAAATGTGATGGATGATGAGGAATCTCTTGGATCTTGATCTTGTGAGGCTTGGATCTTGCTCTCCTCTTGCTCTAGATGATTCTGTATGCACGAGTTTGGAAGGGGAACACTTGTAGAGGATGAAATTCAAGGTTGCTTGAAATTGAAGAAAGCTCTTTAATGGCAATGTACCTCTCTCTTTCTCCTCTTACTTGACTCTCTATCACCAACCTCTCATCACTCTCTGATGCATTCTTTATATAACAATCATTGGATGCTTCTAGAATCATCTAGAATGGTGTGGAAAGTTCATGAATTTCTCCTTGAATGAGAAGTTGAAAGTCTCATATCCCTTGCTTCATGCCTTGTAATTTGGCCTCAAAATGTCCTTATGTGAGTTATTGAAGGAGGATGAGTGAAAAACAAGTGCATTTTTGGCTTGTGTAGGGTTTTGCAAAGTTGCCCTCTTATGCAAGCAACAAATTTCCAAAGGAACCTCATTTTTTAAGCCTCAAATGAAAATTCTATTTAAACCAAAGTTCTTAAAATGGTTTTTCCAATCAAAATGATATATTGGATGACCTACTTTGGATTTGTGGATCTCCCAAATCACTTTTCAATTTCAACTTTTCAAAGTTATAAGCCTTTTTTAGTTCATTTTTGACCAATCATGGAATCTCATGCTATGAGCTTTTTCAATAATTTGTGACCTTCTTTCTAGACTTAAAATCACATTTTGAGCAACTTTCATGTTTTGAGTTTTTCCATTTGAGGCTTGGAAATAGGAGTTTTAGGCATTGGCTAAAATGACCTATAACTGACAAATGACCAAAATACCCCTGCCTTGTTCAAACCATAAGTTGAGTTCCACAAATCCAATCAAGGACTTCTACCACTCAAATTAAAGCTAAGAAGATCCTCTTCAACATTCATGTTGACCAAGAAACCATAGGAATCATCCTACTAGGGCAAAAGTTGTCTGCAAGTTGGGTGACTTTCAAGGACCCAGATTCACACACCTCTGCTGACCTGTAATTTGTCAAATCCATAACTTGAGCTCTGTAACTCCTATCAAGGACTTCCACCACTCAAATTAAATCTTAGAACAAGCTCTACAACATTCATGTTGTGGGGAAGGTGAGATATCAATCACATCTATAGCTAAAACTGCCTGGAAGATAGGGATCAAATTAGGGTTTTTCACTGACAATCCTCAGAAACCCTAACTCAAAACTTCTCAAACTCCTCAATCATGATGAGTTGGTCTAGGAGTCATCTTTATAACATCTCTATACATCATTCCATGATCTCATGGCCCTTGGATTAGGTCTCAACCTTCTCCAAATCTTCAACTAATCTAGGGTTGACCCAGTCAAAACCCTAATTCTACCATTCATGGTTGAATCTTCTGAACTCCTGCATAATGACCTCTCTGGGCTTCATGATGGCTATCAAGACATCTCATAAGCTTTCTCAAAACATCAAGTTCATTCTCAAAGTCTCAGAATCATCTGAGGAGCACCCACAACTTTCAAACTGTGAAGTACACAACTCTGGTTTCAAACCACTTCTCTGGGGATCTCTTGAACTTTCTAATGAAGGTATCAACTCTCAAACACTAGATGGATAAATAATTGTTGGTCAAATTTTGGGGTGCAACAGCTGCCCCTATTCAAACGGCTTGAACCTGACTGGGTGAGAAGCGAACGGCTCTCAACCAGTCAAGGTACGAGACGGTTGAATATCGGTAAACCCGAAAATTTGCCAACTGCACGAGCACACGATACTCTGCGGGGAACAAATCTTTGAATACTGCAACACTAGCTGCTCAACAACTAGCTGGAGAAATACTGATCTGACATCTTCGTCAGTTATCCACATTAACTTCTTCTGACATTGTCTTCAGACAACCAAAACACGGGGAAACAAACAACCAACATCGCCGCCGGGGAACTAAATCTGATATCGCCGTCGAACAATCAAAATACCCTGCATCACCGCTGGAGAACTATATCTGACATCACCGTCGGACAAACATCATCTCTACTGGGGATTTAAAGGGTCTGACATTGCCGTCGAACAAACATAATCTGACCTCACCGTCAAAGCAATCAAAATACCCAACCTCACTGCTGGACAACTATATCACTTGAACAATTCTGACCTGGGGTTCACCCCTGGTAAATGGAACAAAAGGTACACTCGCGTATTTGAACCTACTCCGCTGGGAATGAGAGACTTAACCGAGCACACTTTGATCTGGGGTTCACCCTCAGAACCATAACGAACATCGGAATACTGCGGCACACTGCCTGCCGTTGAACTTCAACATTAAAGATATATGAAACCCTGGCCCCTGGCCCTTTCCAGCTTCAGCTAGAAAACGATCTTCAAGTATTTCTGAATATGAATGAAACCCTGGCCCCTGGCCACTCCAGATCCGCTGGAGAATCTTCAAGTATCTTTGAAGATAGATGAAACCCTGCCCGTCGGCTATTTCCAGCTTCAGCTAGAAAAAACATCCTTGGCCTTCAAGGATGTAAACTTTGCCCGTCGGCAACTCTGCAGGAGGTATCTTCGACTTCAGTCTGAAGAAATGGTCCTTGGCCTTCAAGGATACATGGATCTGCCTTCAGGCAACTTCACCTCTGCTATAGAGCATCCGTGACTTCAGTCAGGGATATACTTCGGCCTTCAGTCCGAAAAATGAATCCTAGGTCAGTCATGACCCTGGGGATAACCTTGCCCTTAGGCACCTTTGCTTCAGCTTGGGAAATCTGTGACTTCAGTCAGAGAAAAGGGTATCCTGAGCCATTCATGACTCTACGGGGATCCAAACACTTTGCTTTCAGGCAAAAACTCCGCTTCAGCTGGAGAAACATCTTCGACTTCAGTCAGAAGAAAAACTATCCACTTGATCGCAATCAATCATCTCCTTAGGACAACTGACTTGGTCTTCAGACTTACACGAATCACTCTGTTGTATCTACAACCCTGGAACCTTGTCTTCAGCCACCTGTTGATTCTTCAACACGGAAATCTGGACTTACAGGAACCTTCTGATATCGCCTTCTGGCGCTTATGAAATCCATCTTCAGATTAGACATCATTGTTGGAGCAGACATATCACGCTGCTATTCTCTTGACACCCTGTCAAGTCGTTGCTAAATAAAAGCAAACATACTGGGTCACCGGACATAATCACCAGGTTAACAACTCTGCTGAGGAGAGAGGAATGAGGGTTCACCCAAACAATCCTGACGACTCACTGGGGAAAAGGAAGAAGGGTTCACCCAAACAACCTTGTAGACTTTGCTGCAGAAAGACGAGAGAGTTCACCCCAAACGACTTCAACAACTGCTGGGGAATAACGACAGAGTTCACTCAGACGATTCCTACCAACTTTACTAGGGAGCAAGTACTTCTGCACGGGGAAAGCGATAAATGCTCTGAACGGCTTTCTGGGGGGAACGACCCTTCTTAGGGAACATAGCCTTCGGGCTACAAGACACTCATGTCATTCAGTCCTCAAACTCACGGGGATAAACAAACTTCGGCTTGCTGGACAATCCTTCAGGATCCGCTTGGGGAAACATTCCATCTGCCAATCATGACCGTGCTTGGCTGGGGATATCAATCTACCTGCCTGCTGCTGGGGAAAAGACCTCCACTCTGTTGGGGAAAAGACCTCCACTCTGTTGGGGGTTCCAGAAATCACCTTGAACAAACAACTCCGGCGGGCGCTTCCAAGAATCATCCTGCACTGATAACCTTTCTGGAGACTTTATTCTGTTGGATATCCCAGGAATCTTCCTGGGCAACTCTTGTTGGAGATGCTATTGGGGAGCTCAAGAATCATCTTAAGCAAACAACTCGGGAAACTGTACTGAGGTCTTAAGAGTCATCTTAAGCAAACGGCCTTGCTGAGGAATTCAAGCATCATCTTGCACTGAAGACTTCGCTGGGGATCTCAAAAATCATCTTGAGCGAGCGAGCGACCGTGGGGATTACACCGGGGTCTTTAAGAATCATCTCAAGAGAGCGACCTTGTTGGAGAGAACATCAAGAATCGTCCTGAGCAACCGGTCTTTCGGCGGAATACCTGTAAAACAAGGATGATGATGACCTAGATCATGCTTATGATGCGTATGCTTCTGCGCTACGCCCCACACGGTGGGAGTGATATGCGTTTATGCTAGATGTCATGCAATCATGCACAATGCTATTGCAACGTCAGATGCTATGCAGTGTTAAATGCCATGCAGTCATGCACAATGCTATGCAATCATGCACAATGATGCGATCCCATCAGCAAAATAAATGCCGAAGGGGGAAATCCTCCTGTCAAGGAGAAAGAACCACTCAGGTAGAGGAGTCATCCTGCTGAGGAGATTGTGAACACGCCAATATCAATCAGGCTCTGTCCGGGGAATTGATCTTCCGCGAATTGCTGCAGGGGAACAACTTCAGCTGACTGCTGCAGGGGACGAAGCTCTACGAGAACTTGGATCTGCTGATATCAATCGCGAGAATGAACTGCGCGGCCGTCTCGGCTACTCTTCTGGGGATGACCGCTCTGTGGGGAACCAACTTCAGCTGCTCAATACTCCACTGGGGAAAGACCAATCATGACCTGATCAACTTCCAAGGATTCGGCCCTCCTGGACATCTGCAAACTCGGCTGAGGAAGGAGAAGTCATTCTGCTTCGCCAAAGGGAGAGAGTGCGATTCTGGGGAAATGCAGCATCAGCTGCCCCACACTCTGCTGGGTAAAATTGATCATGATCTGATCAACTTCCAAGGATTCTGCTTTTCTGCGGACTCAGCCGGGGAGAGAAATCATTCCACTTCACTGGAGAGTACGACTCTGATGGGGAATTCGATTCCGCTGGGGAAGAAAGAATCACTTGACTTCGGGGGAGAGTACAACTCTGCAGGGGAATACAACATCAGATGTTCCAACATTCTACTGGGGAAGAGGGAATCATCGATCTTCAGGAGAGAACCTGACTCTGGCGGGGAATTTCAATTCCGCTGGAGACTTCAGTCTGGCATCATCAGTTACTGCATACTTCGGTATACAACTAGCTTCCTGCGAAACCTGCACTTGTGACCCGGTGCGGGGGAAAATCCTGCTTCAGCGACTTTACTGGGGAAAACACGAGCTTCGGCATCCGAGCATTCCTCTGAAATCTACACTTGTGACCCGGTGCGGGGGAGACAGCAGCTTCGGCGACTTTACTGGGGAAAACACGAGCTTCAGCTTCCCAAACATTTCTATGAACTCCGCACTTGTGACCCGGTGCTGGGAGAAAGACGACATCATTCTTCGGTGCTTGACTCAGCTGATGAGGTGACATTCCTTCAGGACGCGTCTGCTTGGGGACGAGAATCAACTCTACCTGGGGAAGACATATCAATGCTCACTATCTGATTCTGCTTCTGCGGAGGAGAGACTATCGAGCTCCGCTCGCTCCGCTTCGGGGATATCAATCCTGGTCTACTGAGGGCAATCTTGACCCTAATCTGATGAGGGGTAAACGCCATCTCAATCTGCTGTAGTCTCAAACTGTACAGGGGGAACGACCTCAAACCGTACATCTCTGCTGAGAAACCATCTTGATTCGACTACCAATCATGGAGCCAAGTAACTGGTTAGGCTGTAGGATAACAGTCCAATGACCACCAGGCTTCTTCAGAAGGTTCAGGTTTTGGCAGGGTAATGACACGATTCCCCGATACTCAATTCTTGCTAGGGTGAACAAAATCATTCGAACAACTTGCCCCAGCGCAATCCAACTTGCCCCAATCCGACCTTTGGGAATAATCCATTCTGAGCCGAAAACAACTGGCAACAAGACAATCTTCAGAGGGCTTGCCCCAGCATCTGCACAACGGGAGGATTCATCCTCAACTAATCAACTTTCAGCATGGTCGGCTTCAATATCTCTGAAGTAGTTTGCCCCTGAATGAGCAATGAGCGACTCAACATGCTCTGATCGAACACTGGAGGGATCTGCCCTTAAATCGCAAGGATTCCGGATAACTGCCCCTGATTGGGTCTCGAGAAGATTCACTTCCGATCAACCGCTGCTTGCATAAACTGCCCCATAATCAACTGATGCTCTGGGACTTGTCCTCAGACAAACTGGTTCCAAATTCACAGGAAGTCATTGCCCCAGATTCACAGGGTTTCACAACATACCATTCCGATCCAGACCTCTGGCGATTCAGTCCTGATTGACTATTCCTTGCTGAAGTTCCTTCGTATCAGCTACTAACCTGCAACTAAAATTGTTTATTCACGAATAGTAATTTTAATGCAGTGTTCATGCAAATTTCGAAAAATGCTGTGATGTCACTCATTTACGTGTCATGCTAGTGAGTGACGAATGAACCAAAGAGTTCAAACGTAGTGCTGATGCGATCAGTGAAAAATGCAATAAGGATATGATTAGCAAATCATGAAGGAGTCAGGTTACTCAACCTTATCGTAATGCGCTCTCAGAATAAACCCTGCCTCAATTAGGTCTTTTAAGGGTTGTATCGTGGTCGGGTTCACGGTTCGTGAAACAAAGGATATTTGGCTCAAATTATGATTTGTACCCACCCCTTCTACGTGATGTCCTCCGATCCTAAAGTTCAGTCAACTTGGGTCGAGCGCTCGCCTCTTCGAGAGGTATGTTGAACATCGAGAACAACTGGTTAAAGAATTCGCAAGGTGTTTTGGAGTGACAGTTACTCCTTTTCGTTTTCGGTGTCTGTGTCTACATGACTTCGTCCTTGTTTGAGGATTTTTCTCTTTTATAATCCTTTCTTTTTCATTCTTTTTTTTTTTTATTCCCTAATTTTTGCCTGGACTGACTCCTTTTGAGTTCTTTTCGATTTTTTTTTTTTGAAGTCCAGCGGGATGCCCTGATTTTTGCTTAAGTATTTGCTTTCTAGCTTTTCTTTTTTTTACTTAGCGGGCTTTCTTATTTCTCTTTTTTCTTGGAACAAGTCGTGCGACACTGGTTGTCTTGATTGCTCCGAAAGGATTGTAACTGTCTCACTCCCGATTAGTGAGGTTTAACCATTGTGGTTGATGAGGTACGACCTCTGGAGAGGAATATGATGTGATTGGCCCTCGAAGGACAACACTCCTCTATAAGACTTGAACGCTCGATCAAGCTGACTGACAACTACCCTGCCCCGGGTTAAGATGCGAGGGTTTAAAAATTCCGAAAGAAACTCCTACTTCTCGGCTCGAAGTGGTTAACAAGGGATTCTCTCCCTTATCTCTCCGGTGTTTAGGGGATTTGAAACAATGCCTTGTACGTCATCGGCAAAGTTTTATCCGAAAGCAATACGATCATTGGTTACGAGTATTCAGTTTCATCATCCTCCCTCCGCTCATTGCTAATCATAGTAAGAAATCGGAGTAAATAAAATGCAAGTGTCAGTGCAATGCAGTAAATGAGTGACAACGACATAACTAATTCAGAAGAAATGCATAGTCACTTTATTATCATTACGATTCGAAACATACAATGTTTAATAGCAAGTAGTAACTAACAGAAAAGAAACTACAACTGCAAATGGTAAAAAAGTTCGAGGACTGCCAATGTTGAGGACGTCTGCCTGTCTGGATCACTGGCTTCTGGAAACAACCCTCTGAATCTACGAGCTCAAACAGCTGAGAGGTCGCCACGCACAACCAAGACTCCCTCTGGAAAGGAAATACACCCTTGGTCGATCAATTGCTGCACCTTCGCCTGGAAAGCCTTGCAATCTTCAGTTGAATGCCCCAGAGATCCACCATGGTAGCCACACTGAGCATGAGGATCGTACCCTGGAGTGTAAGGCTCTAGCACGGGCTTGAGAGCTTTCGGTTCCACCAAGGAATTCTGAACCAACAGCGGAAGAATCTGGCTATACGGCACAGGCACTGGATAGAAAGAAGCATTCCTTTGTTCCACGTGGTTGCGAGATCTCTTGTGATCCTGGTGCTGGTATTCTTTGACGGTCTCTCGTTTAGGCGCTTGCGTCCTTGAGCTCGATCCAGGTAGAAACTGCGAGCGAGGCGATTCAGTCACCAAAGGTCGTGGGACGTATTCCAGACATTTCTCAGCTTCAGGCAAAGGAGTGGAATCATCCACCTCTTCTGCAGGGTAGGGGATAAACTTTCCCGATGCTCTTATGCCGCCCGACACAAGCCTAATCGCCCTTGAGTCGATTAAGTCCTGAATCTTATTCCGGAGAGCCTTACATGTTTCAACATGGTGCCCCGGTGCTCCTGAGTGGAAATCACAACGCAAGCTTAGATCAACGTCTGATGACACGTCATCTGGTGGATTTAAGGTCCGAAGCTTGAGAACACGATTCTGAACCAACAGTGGCAACAGCCGGGCATAACTCACGGGTAGTGGGTCCATAGCTCTATCAAGTAGCTTCTTCTTTTGACCATAACCTTCAGGGTTATTCTGAGATGCCTGGCGCGGCTGCTGACGAGACAGGCCTCGAGCTTCATGCTGTGTAGAGGGTCTATGAGGTCCACTTGGCTTCAGCACAGGTGGCACTGACGGTAACGGAGGAAGCACTCTGGTCTCTTCCTTGGGTGCTTGACCACTCTCCTTACTTAGCATACCTCTCACCACTCCCATGAGAAAGCTCAACTGATTCTGCAGCTGCTGATTCTCCTCTCTGAGCACTTGCTGGTCCAGACGCACTGCCTGTATGTCATTCATGACCTGCCCCAGCTGGCTTTGGATTTTCCCTAGTTCAGCTTGTATCTGCTCCATTAGTCTGAGCTGCTAGATTCTGAGTCAAACCTGCAAACACAAGGGTTAGAAGACAAGTCCCGGCTTCTGCCATGCAAGATGAATTATGCTAATGCCATGGGTGTCTGTACGTTCAGGAGATCACCCCTGATTCTGGTGTCAACGTGCCAACATAGTGTCAATGCAATGATAAGACTGGATCCATTCATGGAAGAAGATATCTCATATTGCTCGGGACACCAGAATCAGGGTACGAAACGCGCCTGCAGCACAGACACATGCTAATGGAATGCAAACATGAATATGCGAGCTAATGCAAAATGCAGGTATGCAACAATATATCTAGGTGGCTGCTGTGGAGATTCGATGTCAACAATCGCTGATGAGAAGGAAACCCCGGTGTAAACCACTGATCTGATCTGCTGAGAATAACCATCTGGTAGGATCGAGATCAGAATTCCGCCCTGTCAAGAGTAAGTGCCTGATAACAAGGACCCGGGATGTATGATCAGGAAACGTTTGCTGATGAAGTCTTCAGACCCCAAATCACAAATCTGCCCTCTCAAGAACAAATATACAGCTGCTGATGAGATCTTCAAACCCCACTCAAAATCTGCCCTATCAAGAACAAACAACAACTGTTGACGAGATCTTCAGACCTCACTCAAAAATCTGCTCCATCCAGAACAAACCTCTGATAACAATACTCTGATCACAGCCTGCTCCATTAAGAACAGACAAACATCCGATGATAAAATCCTCTGATCAAACCCTTGCTCTATCAAGAACATATCTGCAACTGAGAACCCAACATAACTGATTCACTGTCAAGAAAACCAGGTGGTCTGGAGGTCAAAGTTTCCTGCAATATCCCGACCCCACTCACAGGTATGATGGACCTAATCCACGGACAAAGGTACGGCATCCTATGCGGTTGTCAGCGTCACAGACATTCATGAGTGACAATACGATTCCCAGAAGGAGTGGCATCGTCAAGTCATGAAGAGGCCTCTCTTAGCTGACTTCCAAATGATCGGTCCCCAGAGTCGACAATCCTCACGTCTGGACTCCCCTCAGATCCTCAGGACCGGAAAGGAGCACCTCTGCAAGAATCTCGTCTGAGCGCAGATTTTCGTAGGGAACTGTGCCTGTTCAACAGACAGGTTCGTCTACTACTTCTCCGCAACTATATCTAGGTGTGTACTCAAGCCCAGGTCCGGCTTTTCACTCACAGTAACATCCCTCTCCCACAGCAGCACAGATAATCATATCGAACTGGAAATAAAATGCGGGAAATAAAATGCGGGAAGTAAAGATGCGATAAATAAACGCAACCCAACAAGCAAACACACAAACGATAGGATTGACTCTCATAGGGAACCGGAGAACCAGAGATTCTGGGTTCGGTCCCCAGCAGAGTCGCCAGCTGCTGGGGACGGTCCCAAACAGCTAGGAAGGAAATCCAAGGCGAGACTCGCATAGGGAAACCCAACTAGTCGCTGACGCCTCGTATTCGTGGGTAAATTTCATGCCTAACACTTGTTGTTTTAGTGTGTCTCATTCGATTTACAGGTCATGACAAAAGGAGATGAGAGACACGCAAGCGAAGCCATGGAAGAAGGAGGCGGCGTGTTCGAGAGGGAGAGATGAGAAGGGAAAGAGAACGACGAACCAAGAGAGGAAGCAGAGACGAAGGGGGCGAATTGGGGAAGGAGATTTAGGATTTCGTTTTGTGTAATCTGTTGTAATTTAATAATCACATACAACACACACACACTTATGATGCACCTCACACCATATCATCACACGATCTCCAACGGATCAAATCCAACGATCCAGATCACGCGCCCACCATACGCCCTCGCTACCCTCGTCACACTGAATCCATCAGTCACCATTTATTTAATATGTCATTAACAATCTAATTAACTTATTTTGTCTAATTAATCCTATTAAACTAATCTGGTAATTAACCCATTCTAGTTTAATTAATCAACCATAATTAATTAATCCTTTTTTAAAATCAACTATTTATAATTAATAACTTGCTAATAAACCTTTTATTTAATTTAACTTTTTTCTAAAATAATTAGTTTTTTGATTTAAATTTTTTCTCTTTTAATTTATTTAGGTAAGCTCAATTTATCCCCTTCATTTTATTTTCATAATTTTAATTAATCCTTTTTTATAAGCAACTTATTCACCAAAACATATTTCCATTAATTTAATAATTAAAATCATGTTTAATTTTAATGACTAGAAATTATTTATTTAATAAGAACTTTCCTTTAACAAAACATGAACGTTTGAATTTATTTCTATCAATTTATTTTATTAAAACAAACTAATCGACTTATAATTAAAACTAATATAATATTTTCTCATAAATCAATTCACATAATCTAAATTCAACTTCTTTTTCTCCTAAACAAATAGTACAATAAAATCAAATTCAACCCTCCCTTGAAATCAATCTCTCGAGAATTATTCAATTCGCCTAAATTAATCGATCCATCGTGCACGCGCCACGTATTCACTTTCACTCACTCGTGCACCTTAGCGCTTTCATGCGTCTGTGTATGAATTTATTTATCTGCCTTTATTTTCCGCAATTTATCATTACCGCATTTACTTTTATCGCATTGCATAAACGTCCAAAGGAAGAATCTGCGCATGACCTAAACAATTGTGCATATGCATCTCATTTGCATCATACTCTCTACTTGATCCTTGATCCCATTAAAGTTGATCTCTTAAGATAGATCCTACCCATAGGAGGACCTTCGTCTTTTATTTTACAACATAGAAAAACAGTTTCAACAACTCAACTCAAACATTATTCAAACGTATTAGAGAATAAGACGTTAATCATCTTAAGCAAGATACAACTTCTACCCCATAACAATACAATTCATACGAAGTTGTGGCGGTTAAATTAAGTAATCTCCCTTAAAATGACAACTCGTCTTTTCTCCTAGACTCAATCAATCAATTACCCTTATCCCGTAGGAACTTTGACCACAATCAAAGAACTCCTCAAATCCTTTAGGGGAACTACAATTGCTCTGATTCCATTCCCGTCAGGATATGTAGGCACAATATGCGACGTTTTGGCGAGTATACTTAGAAATAAACCCCTAGGTCTTTCATCCTTAAGCAAATAACCCTTAGCAATAAATAACATTACAACAAGAGGTTCCTGTAGAGTACTACAGAAACTTAGGATGCTAGCACCTTCCCTAAGTTTAACCAACCCCCGATTTTGCATTTGCATTGCATTGTGGGTATTTCAATCTTTTTCCCTTCCTTTGGACAAATCAAAGACCGGTGGTGAAATAAAATGAATTAAGATTCAAATTAATTAATAATTTGACATCCAATTCTCACCGCGACAATGATCAAATGCTTCATTGGATTTGTATGAAGGCCTCTAAACTTGGACTTGGTGTGGTTATTGGAATGTATGATAATGGTTCAGATGAAATATGTGCTTTTCGTGACAATGACATGCGAAAGAAGCGGGAAACATATAAATTCTCTCCGGGATTTTAAAAGAGACGACATTGGTTCAAGAAAGTGTAATTGTCCCTTTAAGGTGCATGGTTACATGTTGGAAAACAAACACTGGAGATTTAATGTGATATATGGTTTGCATAACCATGACATATGTTTAAAATTAGTCGGTCATCCTAGTGTATGTTGGCTCATGTCAGAAGAGAAGGAGTGTGTTACTGACATGACCTTGAATCTGGTTAAACCGAAAAACATACTTGCGACATTGAAATGAAAAAAATCCAAAAATATATCAAATGTCAAGCAAGTGTATAATATTTTGTACCTCACTAACAAGGCACTTAGGGGGGGATAGAACTGAGATGCAACAACTCTTGAAACTGTTAGATGATAATAGTTACGTGTCTAGGTACCAAACGTGCGATGATGGAGTTACTGTTAGATATATATTTTATACTCATCCTGATTCCATAAAGTTGTTCAACAAGTTTCCTACACTGCTCATACTTGATTCAACCTACAAGACCAACAAGTATAGACTTCCATTAGAGATGATTAGTGTTACCTCAATTGAGAAGATATATTCTGTTGGTTTTGCATTTCTTAAGTGTGAAAAAGAGGACATTTTACTTGGGCTTTAGAGGTGTGTCAGACACTATTAAAGAACCAACGTGAGATGCCTAAAGCGTTCGTTATCGACCGCGATACTGCATTGATAAATTCGGTTGAAAAAGTATTTCCTTCTTCTTATGCACTACTCTTTAGTTATCACATAACAAATAATGTGAAAAGTCAAGTTAAACCCGCGGTAGGGACAAAACAATTAGAGTTCGAAGATGGAAAAATGGTGAAGATATGCGTGGTTGTATAAAAAATAATGGATGCAAGAAATCGTATAATAAATTCTTCTACAAAAGAACAATATGCCAATTTTGTTATACATTTTACGAAAGTGTGTGAAAAGTATCTAGATTTGTTTAAATATGTTGAAAGCACAATTCTTGAGCAGGTAAAAGAAAAAGTTGTTAGTGCATGAGCTGATAATGTTAGACACATTGGAAATACAACAAATAACAGAGTTGAGTTTGCCCATGCTAGTTTAAAAATTTGGCTGAGAAATAGTAAGGGGAATTTGTGTAGAGACTGAGACTCCGTGAACCACATGATTTAAAACCAGCATAATGAGATACAAACATCACTTGGTCGGTGCATCACAGTTTTGGAACACAGATTTAAAGATAACACTCTATATTCTTAGTTGGTTGGTAACATTTCTCGGGCGAGTTTGAACTATATTTTTCACGAGGCTAAACAAACTTATAATGTAGGCTCCGAAAGTGCAAAGTGTGGATGCACAATTGTGAAAACGTATGGTCTCCCATGTGCCTGTGTTATTGCTAAAAAGGTGAAACTTGGTGACCCAATTAGAATGGATAAGGTTTTCACTCATTGTAAGAGACTTAAGTTTGATGATGATGGTGTCATGAGTGACGATAAATCGAATATGTCCATTTTGACCGAATGAGAAGTGATAAAAGAGATATTTTTGAAGGTCGATGACAACATGAAACTCCACATCAAAGAACAATGGAGGAAGATTACCTATCCGGAAACCATCGACATGAAACCGTCCTCTCAACCAGTAAAAACAAAAGGTGCTCGAAAGAAATTTAAGTCTACACTAAATGAAAACTCGATTACATGGTCTCCTCATACTTTAAACACGTTGACAAAGTTTTTCCCAACTCACCAACTCAAAAATATCAAAAAAGTGTTGTCAAAGGAGCTCACATTAGCAAACCACATTCGACGCCGCCTCCACCAATGATTCAATTCTTCGACGAGATGCTGATTTTTATGCACAAATATATCAAGCAGATAGTCAATGTTGTGGAGGACGACAATTGCGATTACCTGGTCATTTCTACTTTACTCGGTAAAGGAGAAGGTAATCACACACTTGTCCGATATCAACTTATCCAAGAGTTGAAGATGCATAAAGATTCATACACACGGTTGTACGGAAAGAAAGAAAAATTCGATGCAACTTATGAGTCTCTTGTTCCTTGCTTGAGCGGCCCGACACCGAAGGAAACATGGACGCGCTTCCCTAAAATGGGTCACCTAATAGCATACACGTATAGAGTGTGTGTTGACCTGACACACTACGATTTTTCATAAATTTTTTTCCCACTACACACCATCCACCCCAAAATTCAAATGATCGTATCATGTGTTTTTGGGTGGATTTCAAAACCAAGTCATTTTGTTCAAGTTTACTTGAAGTCGGGATGTCCTATACCACTTACATCATCGGAGTGGAGGATTCATTCAACCACAAAATCCGATACTTGGCCGAATTATCTTATGGAAAGAATACAAGAATTCGAGAAATTAAACAATATTGAAAAAAAATCAAATACACAAAAGTCCAATAGGGTACCACCAATAGATTTAGTCGTCGATATTTGTTTCAATTCATTTTAACTTCTTGTATTACCGGACAAATAAGTGTATGTAATTGTGTCTCAATATAAATGAAGTGTTATATATTCACCATTTTTTCATATTTTATCTAAATGCATTTTTGATCTTTCCCATAACAACATTAATGTTTTGATAAATGAAAAAATATGTTTTGTTATATGGTTCTATTCTGAAACTTGTTTAGGAGAAGTTCCAGAGATGCATCTCCGAAAAAAGATAATAGTGTGTGGTTCCACATATATATCTCTAAAATTAACATGCTAGTTAATGGGTGGTCCAAATTGATATATGACTTCTATAAATTTAGGTGCTTTTATGTTATAATCCACACAAACTGGAAATGTCTCAAATGTCACAAATAAACATATATTGATATTGTTAGAACACAGATTGGTTCTTAATATATGTCTATGTTTTGCTGATAACATTAATGAAATTTTGTATAAAGGAAATATATACTCTAATCTTATTCAAGTGTTTTTGTTTCAGACATCAAAATTAATATTCCTCTGGAAGCAAAAACTCCTCTGAACGTTAAGTAACGCAAGGCTCTGAGTGTCAGAAGCAAAGCTACAGAAGACTCTGAAGCGTAGCTGCAGAAGACTCTGAGAGAAGAACATAAGTAAAGATGCAGAAGACTCTGGAAGTATTCAACGCTGCAAGTACAGAGGCTCTGATAAACAAGTATGCTCTGATAAAGACATTCACGCTAAGCACTAGCTGCACAACTCTGGAATAGAGTGACTCTGATAAGAAGAACAAGGAACATCATCAGAGGATCTGATGAAAGAATTATTTCCATATTTGTTCATTTGAAAAGATGCCAGCTCAAAGAAAGATTCGTTGCTAATTTCAATGTCTACTCCAACGACACTATTCCTCATTCGTGTATGACACAGGAATTCAGACAAAAGGGATATGTCTGAACATTCCTCTAAACATCCTCACTAAGATAAACTACAAAATTATCAGAGATAGCATGTCATTTTTTTCTTACTAACCTTCTAACATGAACTTGCTCAATTTGCTCATCGGGTTGTGCAACCTCAGCTATAATAGGAGGATCCACTACATTTTCAACAAGTGGTTCAACCACATCTTCAACTGGATGTTCAAAAACATTCTCATTTGAAGTAAAACCTCCATGAGCAGTGGATGATCTAACATTATAAAAATTAGGCGGTGACAAAGTAACAACATCAGGAATAACAAAATCAATATTATCAGATGCAATGACATGCTCAACAACATCAAGCTCAAGGAATTTTATATGCATAGACTCCATAATTTTATAACCTCTACCATGACAAAAGAATATGTATCCTTTAGATCGATCCAAATATCCAATGAAAAATAACGAGTTATTTTTTGTTCGAGCTTTGTCTCAAAAGGATTATATATTCTAACCTCTGCAGGGCAACCCCAGACACGAAGATGGTTCAAACTGGGTTTTCTACTTGTCTAAAGCTCAAAAGGTGTTTTTGGAACTTATTTACTAGGAACTCTATCAAGTATATAGAGGGGTGTTTTCAAAGCGTCGCCCCATTAAAATTCTGGTAAATTACAGCTCCTCATCATGCTTCTCATCATATCCTTAAAGGTGCGGTTTTGCCTTTTGGCTACACCATTTTTTCAGGAGTACCAGGCATGATGTATTATGGAAAAATTCCATAATCTTGCAAATATTTTGTAAAAGGGCTCATGTGTTGCCTAGTAGAATCATATCTGTAGATGCTTTTGATTGACTGCATTTTGTGGCAAAACATTAGAGTGTGTATGAATGTCATGACTGATGTTATGACATACATGAAGAGTGTTCTGCAAGATAAGTTGAGTTAGCTAAAAGTAAGTTAAGTTGGATGTCATGATGAATGTTATGACATTGAGCGTATGACATCAGGGCATACAACTTGGTTTTCTGGTATTTAGAATGAGGGAGCTCAAACTAGAATTCAGGAAACATTTTAGAAGCTCAAGCTAGAAGTCAGGAAATATTTTAGAAGCTCTGGCAAAATAAAATGTCCCTGACCTAAATGGTAAGTGTGCAGATTCTTGAAGAGTGGTTTGTCTTGGGTAAACCTAAATTCTGCACAAAGGCCCAAAGGATATCTGCTGCTATAAATAACAAGAGGATCAACCTTAATATAGAAGAGATCAGAGAGTGTATTTGTGAGTGAAGAGGTTTGTTCTTCACGTGTTTATTGTATCTTAGGAATACTTGTTAACCAAGCAATTGTTTGTTGTATGATTGCATTGGCTTAGTATTGTTAAGATGTTTAGTGTGTCACTCTAAAGCTTTTAAGCAAGAGTGTTGTGTCACTTGATCAAAGCTGTGAAGCACGATCAAGGTGTGTTTGAAGTGTGTCTTCATATCTTTTTTGTGATTGTGTATTGATATCACTGAGGTGATTGAGGGGGAGTAAGTTGGTAACTCAGGTCTAGTGGTCTCTAGGCTGAAATGTCATTGGGTAGGTCTTAAGTGAAGAGTGCAAACTGGTTATTTGACTCTGAATTAATTCTACTAATAGTGAATTTCCTCCCTGGCTTGGTAGCCTCAAGATGTAAGTGTTGTTGACACTGAACTGGGTAAACAATTACTTATATTATTTGTTGCTTTCCTTTACAATTTGTTTTCTAAGTTCTGTAGTCTATGTTATTATGGATGTCATAACATTCGTGATAACATCCACTGTTGGGAACCTAGAATTTCAATATCTACCATAATACTCTCCACCACGGTCAAAACGTACCACCTTTATCACCTTTCCTAGTTACTTTTCAATCTCAGTTTTAAGGATTTTAAACTTTTCAAGTGCTTATGGTTTTCCTTAATCAAGTAGAGATAGCTATATCGGGAAAAATCATAAAAAAAGTGATAAAAGATTTATTACCACAAATGGTAGGAGAAAGGGATCTGCTAATGTCTGTACGAATAATTTCCAAAAGGTTTGAACTTCTAGTTGAACCTTTCTTATTGGTCTTAGTAAATTTTCCTCTAATGCAATCCACAGATGTCCCTAAATCATTGAAATCTAAGGGAGGTAAAATATCATCTCTAATTAACCTTTCAACTCTTTCTTTAGAGATATGTCTTAAACGCTTATGCCACAATGTCGCAACTGCGAAAAACACCCGGCGAAAAACTGAAGAGTCGCCACCTTTCGTTATTTATCCCAAAGAGAAAGAAAGGAAACGATTGGAAAAACCCAACGAAATGGGAAAAGACAAGGTCATCGCAACCAAGTCTTGGGTTCGGGAGTCAGTTACGCAAGGGGAATGTATTAGCACCCCTCACGTCTGTCGTACTCGAAGAGATCCACGCTTGTTGTCTATCTAAAGGTGTGTTTAACTATCTAGCTACAGGCTCATAGGACAAAAGAAAAGAGACTCGGTAGAGCATCTCTGCTCTATGCCTACGTATTCCCTCGTGCAATGGGAAAGTCAGAGTCAACATAGTTCGGAAAACTACGGGTGAAAGGGGGAAGGTTGCTCGCCAAGACATCGCTGTCTTGTGCCTACGTATCCTTTTCTAGTACGAGAAATCAGAGCAAACGTAGTTCGGGCTGACACAAAACCACGAGTTGATTAAGTGTTTTAAATCGAGTAGGATTAAACCTTCGTTCTAGCAGTTAGGGACGACGCCTGTTTGCGGTAGAACCAAAGCTTAACAACACTCTTTTCTGAAGAAAAAAAAAGGTTTGAAGATAATCCCGAAGGAAAAAGGTTTGATATTTTGTTTTGTATTTTTTAGTGAAGTGAATTAATTCGGTTTGTGATTCACGTTGCACTAAAGACTATGACATAGGGGCGAATGCATCGCGTATCGCCCCCAAACGGGACGTACACTAAACACTCTAGACAAGCAAGGGGAGACCCCTCACTCATCATTTCCCATGTATCTTAAGGCTCATAGAGTACAACGTTCATCATATTTATTAGATGAGTTAGAATTGTTTTGAGATGAGAAGAAGAGAGACGCACGGAAGGTCTAAGGGGAAACTAAAAATCAACCCTAATGTTAGCACGCAAAATGGTCCTAAGTTTGGGATTGAAAAGGGGAAACATCTACCCTAATGTTAACATGCATAGTTTGAAACCTAATGTCTATAACCATCCTTAAACAAGGAAAGTTAAATCCTAGGGGGACATGGCAAGGAAAGAGAAAAAGAGAAAGCATATAAAATGCAACATGTAAACACGAAAATGCACATTTAGAATGGAGGGAGGGAGAAAAAAATGTGTAGGGCAGCAGCCACCACAAGCGCATCTCGACCTCAACAACCATGCAAAATGATGCAAACATGGAAAAGAACGCAAAAGATGAAAGCAAACGAACATGTAAAAGACCATCACTTTGAACCACATCCATAAGCATGCATCCAAGTGGAAAATGAACACGTATGTCGATAAATTCATGATTAAACAAACACAAACAATGACATACATCCAAAACATTTCACTCCTAATGCATCATATCAATCTATGGGGATTCGAAGTGAAACGACACCAAACACAAACATGAAAAACAGCAAAACAGGCCTGGCAGCACAATGTTAATCGATTAACATCAGAGGTTAATCGGTTAACCTTTGAAAAAGGTTTGAAAATCTGGAAATTTGTACATGTTAATCGGTTAACCCCAGGGGTTAATCGTTTAACACCTTAAAAACGTGGAAAAATTTAAATATCTGTAGTGGTTAATTGGTTAGCGCCCCAGGTTAATCGATTAACACTGTGCCAGTAGCAGAAAACAGCAACAGAAAAGCACTTTTGACCAGCTTATCACTTCTCCAATCATACCAATGATCACATAATCAATTAAGCACGAAATTACACCAACAAACAGTGATCCAATTAGCATGCAAACACATTAAAACAGTCAGATCATGGATTAAATCAACCAAAAGTCAATCAAATATGAAGATCCACATGATAATTCTGCAAATAAGTTCGAAAATTAAACCGGATCAAAATTCCAACCTATGAAACGGAGAATTGCTTCGGTAATTGTTGATTCAACCTCAATTGAGCAGATCCAAGCAAGAAAATCCAGAAAACTTCAAGATCTAAGAAAATCCTCGTAATAGAAATGAAGATCCAATACAATTAAGCTAGAATTGTTCAAATAAGCTCTTCCAAAACCACTTCAAAATTCAGATCCAAGTTTGCACAAAAATTGGATGAAGAATTTGATCCAATGAAGATGATGGATGAAGGTTTAAGCTCAAGAATTCATTGATTCCAATGGAGAATCAATGAATTCAATGGATGAAGAGCTTTGGTGAAGATTTGGGAAATGGAGAAATTTAGAGAGAATAAGATCAATTCTGAATTTGAAATGGAAATTATGAAAGTTAGATGTGTGAGGTTTGGAGTGAATCACTTAAATATCACTTAGGCTTGGATCCAAAACAAAGGTTTGGAAGGTGGCTTGTGAATTTTTGGAATGGGATTGGGGGGAAATGAAAATTAACCAAATTTTAAAATGGTTCTAGATCTTTCCTAAATGCAAAATTGAACTCCCAAGTGATCAAAATTGGACCCCAAAATGGATTGCCTTGAAAATTCACGTGCAGAGGAAAAATCTGCACTGGTTAATCGATTAACCATATGGGTTAACCGATTAACACCTTCAAAATTTCAAATCTGGCCTGATTTTGCCTTGATTAATTGGTTAACCAATAGTGTTAACCGATTAACACCTTCAAAATTTGAATTTTGGCGCCTTTTGGAGGGAAAATCTGCACATTTGCTCGTTTCTTGCCATTTTGAGCTCTGCTTAGCTTCTGGAACTTGCTCTGGAATATTATGACCATGAGAATGCTTGATATAGCCTGAATGCTATTTCCTGGTCTGAAAAATGTCCTGCAAAACAAAATACAATCGGCCACCTGACCGTTGGGCAAAATAGATGCCGGAGCCTTTGATGCTCGCTGCTCAATCGCTTGCACTAAAAATGAAATTGAGCCATAAGAATGCCTTGATCTCATGCCTCGAGAATAAATGCTATGATATGCGGAATGCAAAAATGCAGAGAAACAAAAGCCAGTTGCAATCAAAATGGAAGGGAAAATTTTGGGGTGCTACAGCTGCCCCTATTCAATCGACTTGAACCTGAAGGGAGGAAAAGCATCAGCTTTCAAACATTCAAGGTATAAGGCGATTGAATATCGAAGAAACCCAGAAATTTGCAACCTACGAGGATTCAAAACAGCGAATACCAACCAAGAGTTGGAATGCGACACGCTGAGGATAACAATCCAATATGAAACAGAGCTTCATCCAAAAGATACCAACCAAGAGTTAGGATAACGAATACCGGATATCAACCAAGAGTTGAGATAAAAACCAACAGGTACCAACCAAGAGTTGAAATAACAACCAACAGAATACCAACCACGATTTGGGGTAAAATCTAACAAATACCAACCAAGAGTTGGGATAAAAATCCAACAGAATATCAACCAGAGAACACCAACCAAGATTTGAAATAACGACACTGCCAGGGAAAGAGTAAACTAACCAAACAACTCTGCACAGGATAAACATCCATCAAAAGATAAAAATCCAAGGATATCATCCAAAAGACGAGATACGCCTTACTCTCCGGGGATAAAACCCAAACAGTACCAACCAAGAGTTGGAATCACTATGATGCCAAACGAAAATGAGGCGACTTCACTGGGAATATAACAACCACAAGATTCCACTCAAATCCAAAAGCTACCAACCAAAAGTTGAAGAACAAGGTTACTAACCAAGAGTTAGAATCACCAAGATACCAATCAAAGGCAAACTCTGCGGGGAAGACATATCAACCAAAAGTTGAAGATTACCAAATGGAATCAACCACACAAAACCAAGACTATCAACCAAAAGTTGAAATCATCTACCAGGAAAAGAAGATCACCAACCAAAGGTTGGAAAGATGACCAGACGACCAAGCTGGGGATTATCAACCAAAAGTTGAAATAGATAACTCGTTGAAGAATAGAGGGGAACCAACAACCAAAATTCGGAATCAAACAACATCTACCACCAAAGGACTACTAACCAAGAGTTGGAATAAGCACCAACGGAGCTTCAGACTCAACTGAGGACTACCAACCAAAAGTTGGAAATAACTACTAACCAAAAGTTAGGATAACAATGACAGAAGAAGACTACCAACCAAGAGTCGGAATAACTACTGCAGGGGATAAAATTCAACCAAAAGTTGAGAAACAGGATTTCTAACCAAGAGTTAGGATTGCCATGACAAAATCCTCATCGACCAAAAGTCGGAACAAAAGCTACTAACCAAAAGTTAGGATTATTGGAAAGGATCAACATCGACCAAAAGTCGGAACAAAAGCTACTAACCAAGAGTTAGGATCGTCGGGGACGCTAAACAAATCCTCCACAAGACTACCAACCAAAAGTTAGAATAGAAGCTACTAACCAAAAGTTAGGATTGCCAGAAACGCTGAATGAAAACGAACTAACCACAACAAAGGTTACCAATCAAAAGTTGGAATATCCGACTCTGCTGAGGAGAACAAATATTACCAACCAATAGTTGGGACAACATCCGAATACCAATAGACCACCAACCAAAAGTTGGAATGGAGCACAGATCACTAACCAAAAGTTGAAAAGCGGACTCTGCAAAGGGAAATCAAAGATTACCAACCAAAAGTTGGAGTGCAAAATGCAAAAGTTCAGACTACGCTGCGGGGTACCAACCAAGAGTTGGGATAAACCATTCCAAAATAAGTAGGCAACAAAATCACCCGACTCACCACTTGCAAAGAGAGGTTTAACCAAACAACTCTGCGAGGAACACAATTCCATTAAATAACTCTGTTGGGGAACAAAGCCAAAGCAAAAGACTCCGTGGGAACACAAAGGTTCCACCAAACCGCCCTGCTAGGGAAACAGAAATGTCTGATCAACCAGTTCGACCAGAGTAGAAAAATTCACAAACGACTCCCCTGGGGAAGAACAAAAACATTCACATCAACTGGCTTAGCTGAGGAAGGAAAGACATTTAACCAAACGACTAGATGGAGAGAATCGAAAAACCATGAACCCAGAGATCCACCCTGCTAGGGATAATAAAAATCTCTTGAATCAAACAGCTTTTGCTGACAAAGATAATCGGCCTCCAAGGCAACAAACCTGGCTTATACTTCAGATGCATATGTTTGAAAATAACGTAATGCTCCATACGAAATGGAAATGCTACGCATTTAGGAGGATGCTATGCACGGAATGCAAAATGTAACAGAACCAAATCAACAAAATAAATGCTGAGGAGAAAAACCACCCTGCTGGGAAGAAGAAGTCACCCCGCTGGGGAGGAGAAATCACCCTGCTGGGATCACATCACAATCTGTTGAGGAAATCGCCCTGTATGGCAGACTAAAAGACAACCCTTCTGCGGATCGGAAGACTTGGCACCGACTACTCCACCTGGTGGAAACAACACGGGGAAATCCATTCTTCTAGGGAAGGGAATCTACTCGTCTTGGGGAGTAAATAGCAAATCTGTAATCTGCGACCTGTGGGGATTAGTCAGAGACTACTACTGAGAATACCACTCTACTGGGTCATGTATCCAACTCTGACTAAACATCAGTCACGTCGAGGGAATCAACATTAACTCTGTTCGAGGAAGAAAATCTTAAATACCGATATTATCGGGAAAACCCCCAGAACATCGACTTCTTCGGGGAACAGAAGTCAGAAACATTGCCTCCACTGGAGAATAACCCTCACCTCTACTGGAAGCATCTGACTTGATAACAAAACCCTGTGAGGAAACAAAGTCTTTGCTAAACCAAACGCCTGACTGCATTACCTGAAACGAATGCCCTTCGGAAACTCGTTGGGTACCAACCTACTTACGCTGGGACACACAAATCAGACCTCCTGCTAGGGGATAATCCCACTTTTACCTGCTGGGGATAAGTCTACTTTGCCAGGGATGCCAATCTCTACCTACTGAGGACAACCCTACTGCAACTCACTGCAATCTTAAACCGCTGAGGATAGGGGCAATCTCGACTTGCTGAAGATAGACCTGTTGTCCTGCAACAAACAGAAACACAAGGAAAGTTCTTGTACGCGAAATGGTTACCTGAGTTACCATCCATGATACTTGCGGCTCAAGTAAAGTCATCATTTTCTTTAAGCTCTATAAAGCTTCATGTTTTCACCTACAATGTTTATCAAAATAACTGACGTTTTTTTGCAAACAAAACAGTAAAGGGAAAAAACACTAAAAGAAAGCTCTTGGACTGAAGTGAAAACTTTATTGATGAAAAGGCCTGTAAATAGGCGAATTACAATTCAGACGCAATTTCTGAAAAGAGGTAATTGCACAAAGCAAAAGAATATATACAAATGTAGGCAATGTGGATACAGATAACCACCATGTGTCGATTCAGTTATGACCTGTATGTCTTTGATGTTCCCCATGTTTCGCCTTCTGAAAAGACCGACTAGACTGATTCCTTTCCTTCGGGATAACTTCTTGCAAGTTCACAGATCGAACACGGATCATATTCGTTTGCTTTCAAATCCCTAACTTTTGCCTGGATCGCCCTTTCGGGTTTTCAATCCACCGGGATACCCATTTTTTTCCAAAGTTGCCCTTCCAGGTTTTCAACCTTGCGGGTTCATTCTTTTCTTTTTATCCCTAATTTTTGCCCCGAAACTTTTCTTTTTATGGTTCGCCGAGATGCCCCATTTTTGCCTGGACCTTCTTTTTGTGTCCAATGAGTCTCTTTCAAGCAAAGTATTTGTTAACCACGTCTGTTCACAGGGGACGAAAAATCTTCACCATCCATGATAGACAGTAATAAGGATCTGCCAGAGAAAACCTTTTTTTTACCACATATGGACCTTCGTAGTTAGGAGTCCATTTTCCCCTGTGATCTGTCTAAAGAGGAAGGATCCTTTTCAACACCAAATTCCCTGTCTGGAAACACCGAGGACGCACTTTCTGATCAAAAGCTTTCTTCATCCTACTCTGGTACAACCGACCATGAGCAATGGCTGCTAAACTCTTCTCATCAATCAAGCTCAGATGATTCAACCTGGTTTGTACCCACTCAGCTTCGTCAAGCTCACCTCAGTCAATACCCTCAAAGAAGGAATCTCAACTTCCAATGGCAGGACTGCTTCCGTACCATACACCAGTGAGAAAGGAGTTGCCCCGGTTGACGTACGCCCCGAAGTACGATTCTCTTCGGGATTCCATAACGACAAATGATGTCCTTCTTTATGAATCGAGTAACCACCTGTCTCGTGACATTGGCAAAAGAAGCTGCTTCTACCCACTTCATAAAGTAATCAATCGCAACCAGGATGGAGCGATGTCCATTAGAAGCAGTCGGCTCAATCTTTCCGAACATATCGATTCCCCACATAGCAAACGGCCAAGGAGATGTCAACACATTCAGAGGAGTTGGTGGTACATGCATTTTGTCCGCATAAATCTGGCATTTATGACATTTTCTGGCGTATTTGAAGCCATCAGATTCCATAGTCATCCAATAATACCCAACTCTCAACAGTTTTCTGGCCATTGCATGTCCATTGGCATGAGTCCTGAAAGAACCCTCGTGGACTTCCTCCATCAACAGGTTTGCTTCAAATTCGTCAACACAACGCAACAACACCATGTCAAAGTTTCTCCTGTAGATCACATCGTCCTTGTTCAGATAGAAGTTACCGGCTAACCTCCTCAGAGTCTTCTTATCCTTGCTAGATGCCCCAAATGGGTACTCTTGAGTCTTGAGAAAATGCTTGATATCAAAATACCAAGGCTTTCCATCTGATGCTTTCTCAATTGCAAACACAAAAGCAGGTCTATCAAGACGCATGATGGTGATAGCTGGAGCTTCACTCCAATAATTCACTTTGTACATAGAGGATAGCATGGCCAAGGCATCTGCCATCTGATTCTCAACTTTTGGCACATGATGGAACTCAATTCTATCGAAGAATGGTAACAATCTCCTTGCATAATCCTTATAAGGCACCTGGTTGGCCTGACGAGTTTCCCACTCTCCTTTGATTTGGTTAACGACCAACGCTGAATCGCCGTATACATCCAAATTCTTGATCCTCAGATCAATAGCCTATTCTAAACCCATAATGCACGCTTCGTACTCGGCTTCATTATTGGTGCAGGCAAAAGTCAATCTGGCAGTGAACGGTATAAGAGAACCGTGAGGAGTTGTAATCATGACACCGATCCCATTATCGTATGAATTAATAGCTCCGTCGAAAACCATTTTCCACTGAGATCCAATATCAGGCCCCTCGTCAGGTAAAGGCTCATCACAATCTTTCACTTTCAAGAACATGATGTCTTCGTCTGGAAAATCAAACTTCATCGGCTGATAATCCTCAATTGGTTGTTCAACAAGATATTCTGACAGGACGCTTCCCTTAATGGCTTTTTGGGAAACATACTGAATATCATACGCTTCCCTTAATGGCTTTTCAAAGACGTACTTGATCGGATCCATCTTCAAAATCAACAAGGTTGTGTGGTTTAACATGTACTGCCTCAAACGCTTAGCAGCCCAAGCGAGTGCACAACATGTTTTTTCCAGCATTGAGTACCACGACTCACAATCGGTGAATTTCTTACTCAGGTAGTAGACGGCGTGCTCCTTTCTACCTCACTCGTCTTGTTAACCGAGCACACATCCCATTGAATTCTCAAGAACCGTGAGATACATGATCAGCGGTCTCTCTACAGCTGGAGGCATGAGTATTGGAGGTTCTTGTAGATATTCTTTTATTCTTTCAAATGCCTTCTGGAAATTTTCATTCCACTTGTCCGTTTGACCTTTTCTTAGCAATTTGAATATGGGTTCACACATGGCTGCAAGGTGAGATATGAACCTTGCAATGTAGTTCAATCTCCCCAGGAAACCATGAACCTCTTTTTCTGTTTTCGACTCAGGCATTTCTTGTATAGCTTTTATTTTGGCAGGATCTACCTCAATACCCTTTTAACTGACAACGAAACCCAATAGCTTTCCAGATCTCACACCGAAGGTGCACTTGTTAGGATTCAGCCTCAACTTGAACTTCCTCAACCTTTCAAACAATTTCAACAGATCGACCGAATGTCCTTCCTCCGCCTGCGACTTTGCAATCATGTCATCAACATAGACCTCAATCTCGTGATGAATCATATCATGAAACAAAGTGACCATCGCCCACTGATAGGTTGCCCCTGTGTTCTTCAAACCAAAGGGCATCACCTTGTAGAAAAAATTCCCCCACGATGTGATGAAAGTTGTTTTCTCCATGTCTTCTGGGGCCATCTTGATTTGGTTATACCCAGAGAAGCCATCCATGAAGGAAAACACAGAATACAGAGCGGTGTTATCGACCAACACATCAATATGAGGGAGCGGGTAATCGTCTTTCGGGCTCGCTTTATTTAAATCTCTGTAAACTATGCACATCCTGACCTTTCCATCTTTCTTAGAAACAAGAACAATATTAGCGACCCACGAAGGGTAATTCGTGACAGTTAGAAAACCAGCGTTCAACTGCTTCTGAACCTCTTCTTTGATCTTGACTGCTGTCACCAAACTATTAATTAGTTTGAATCTTCAATTCATTTACAACCGATCTTTGATTTGTCCAAAGGAAGGGATAAATATCGAAATTCCCACAACGCAATGCAAATGCAAGGTTTAGAGAGTTTTAGGTTCGGGGGTCGGTTAAACTTAGGGAAGGTACTAGCATCCTAAGTTTCTGTAGTACTCTACAGGAACCTTTTGTTTTATATTTGTTTATTGCTAAGTGTTTATCTTCTTAAGGTATAAAATACCTAATGGGTTTATTTCTAAGTATACTCGATAAGATGTCGCATCTTATGCCTACATATCCTTACGGGAGTGGAATCAGAGTATCTGTAGTTCCCCTAAAGGGTTAGAGGAGTTCTTTGACTGTGGTCAAAGTTCCTATGGTTTTAGGGTAGTTGTTTTGACTAGGTTTAGGAGAAGAGATGCGTTATCATTTTAAGAGAGATGTAACCGCCACGAATGTAAGAAATTGTATTGTTGTGGGGTGGAGATTCTATCTCGCTTAAGATGATTAACATCTTTCTCTAATGTGTTTGAATAATTTTGTATTGTGTTGTTTGTTTGTTTCTATGGTGTAAAGATAAAAGACAAGGTCCTTCCTATGGGTTAGGATCTATCTTAAGTGATCAACTTGAATGGGATCAAGGATCAAAGGGAATATGATGCAAATGGATATGCAATACACGCAAGTGTTTTAAATCATGTGTAGGTTCTTCCTTTGGACGGAATGCGATGCGGAAAATAAATTGCGGTAATGTAAATGCAGAAAGACAACGTTGCGAATAAAGTAAAGGCAGATGATAAACATACATGTATGCATGAAAGCGCTGAAGGTGTAAGTTAAGAAACAATTTTTACTAAAAAACAAATAGTTAGCTGTTATTATTAGTAAATAAAATGAGTTTATTTAAAAAAAAGAAAATTGGTTATATTATTAAGAATATGCATAAAATAAAGTTTCATTATATTTAAGTTACTAAACTGAAATTATGGTTAAGTGATTAGAAAGTTTTAAAAGTTAACGATGATTAGGGATTAGGATTAGAGGGTGGTTAGTGGGTGTGTATGGTTAATGAGTGATTAGTGTGTGATTATATTACAAATCAGATAGCAAAACAACGAAAAAGAAGAAAACAAAACAGGAATACGAGCGGAACCCTAAGCCCCCTTTCCCCCAAATCAGTCGTCCAATCCCTCGATCCTCTCCTCTCCGATTCGTTTCAATCCCCTTCGATTTCTTCGATTCATCATCCTCTCCCAAGTTCCAATTTCTTCTTTAAATCTACAATACAACAACAAGATCAATAGGCCCAATGATTATTACGAAAGAAACGAAGTTTTACCAACGATTAGCAACGGCGGCGCCGGAGACGACGATGGGTGTTTCGCGGGTTTGGGCTGCGGCGGCTCGAGAGGGCTTCAACTGTCGAAGAGATAAGTTTTGTTCCTCAATTGCTTTTAGGTTATGAATTTGGTGCTTTTCGGTAGTGCTAGGGTTCTCTTTTTGTGTCGTTTCCTCTTTTTCTTTCATCTTATATAGACTCTTGGAATTAACGCCTTGAATGTCTGATTGATTGCAGATTTGAATATTCCAATTTGGGACCAATCCAGTTGAAAACCTTCCCTTTTCGAGAATTGTAATAATAGCTTGTTAATCTTCTGATTTTGTGCTTTGATTGAAATTGGATTTGATTTGGTCTCTTTTTGAATTGAATCTTCTATCCTCAGGGAATATACTTTAACGGTTATTTTGCTGACTCTGAGTGTGACTTGGCAGATGTAGGTGGCAAATGTCTTGGGCCAGGAGATGGACTAGAAGCCCAGATAGAAAATTCGTTCTTGCTGCGTTTAGTGGGAACTGATGATGTGTCTTATTGACTCTGTTGACTTTGAGTTAATGCATTCTTTCTTCTTCTTTGCAGGATAAAGCCCACACTTTGATCGATGCCTAACGGGAAGAATGTTGTGACCGACGATGATGACATTGTCTGAGCTGAGGACTGCGGTTACCGTTGTTGTTGGCGAATGTTCTTCGATGCTCTTGAGTCAGTAGGGAGTCGGCGATAAATTCTCTTCGTTGCCCTCCTGGCCACTCGAGCCTTGCCCAGTGATGAATTAAATCTGAGGGTTAAGACCCTTCCATCTTTGCTCATGAATTCTAAATTATAACTGGTGGTCAATGTGCTGCTGTTGTTGTAGGTGGCGAATCGAAGCTATTGGTATTGTTCTGCTGTTGTTTGCTTCTGCCCGATGATGATTCGAACTGAGGGCTGAACCAATGATGTCGCTGCGTTGTTGTCGCTAATGCTATCCTCATTTCTTGCTGCTAATGTTGTTCCTGTACTGTAGTGGCATTACCTTCTGATATGCTTTTGAACTGCTGTTGTGCCATCTTGCTATCATTGAAATTCACTTGCCGTTGTCGCCGTGTGCAGAAGCTTGCCAGCTGTTGAGCTGTTGTTGCTTTGTTTGTCGAAATACTTGTTGATGCGGATGTTGCTATTGTGGTGTTAATGGTTGCTCTTGAAATTGTTTGCAGATGCTAACTGGCTTGTCTTACTTGCAATCGATGTCTGCAGATATTGGAATGATGTTGCTTGATGTGTTGCAGTTGGTGCCGTTTGCAATTGGTATCTGTTGTTGCTATTGTTTGTAGCTCGGAGATTTGCTACTGTCGGGGGAATTCTGAAACGATGATGATGATTCGTGAATCTGAACCGTCGTTGGCGGTTATTGTTGTAATGTTGGTATTTACGAGTGATGCTTGTTGCCGAAGCTGTGATGCTTATAGCTGATGTTACTTTGTTGTTTGCCGGTTGAAACTCGTGTTGCTTCTCTTTGCTTGTTGTGACTGATGTTGGTTCTGCAGTTGTTGCCTGTTATAGCCGATATTTCTTACCACTGGTTTGTGCCCGATGTTGGTACTGCCTGTTTGAGGTTGATTGCAGCCTTGAACTTGTTAATTTGTTGCAGCCTGAAGTTGTTAATTTGTTGCAGCCTGAAGTTGTTTGGGTTGATGCCGCTGTTACTGATTTCTTTGTGGCGAGATACTGGGTTATTTGACTATGAACTAACTTTTCTTCTATCAGAGATACCATTAACTGTTGATTTCAGATACTGTCTTGTCTTACACCGTTGCCGAATAGCTGTTTGGTGTTCAGTAGGGAGTTGGCGACAACTTCGGTTGTTGCCCTTTCGGCTGCTCAAACTTCACGCCCAATGATGAACCACACTGAGGGTTGATCATCTCTTAATCATTTTTGGTCCCTTTACGTAATGCTTGCTTAGTTTGACAATTGTGTCATACATAAATTTGGTGGCAACCGTGGATGTAGTATTACAGTCGGTTAAGGAGGAGATGCTAACTAATATCTTTGTTTATTGTAACAGGTGGCTTCCAGGTGGTTTCTCCGCATAAGCAATACGATGGTTCTATCACGGGCTAACGGATACCGTGGCAGCATAAAGTCTGATCCTTGTACTCAATCAACAATTGTATCACTAAAGTGTTGTGACAATGTCGAGTAGTGAAACCAAACTCCTGGAATAATGATAGTGCTTTAGTGTATATGGATCCTTCGTTTTGCAATAAACCAGTCTTTGTCACTTGGAATAAAATGTATATTCTTTGAAAGCAACTTGGAATAAATGAAACTTCTTTCTTTTAATCTTATGCGTTCAACTTTTGCATAATGTGAACTTTCAATCCTTCCACTTCCGCGCTTTGAATCTTGAGGTTTATGCTTAGAAGCGTGCATCACCTATTCACTTTTAAATTGAAACACCGCTTGAATCTTACTCCCGAATCTAAGTTATCCCGTTTTTTGGAGAATCCAATAAGAACACAATTTCGACTTTGGCACCACGACTCGTGCCTTACACCAAAAGCGAATCTCTTTTCCTAGCAAACCTTTCTTGACTTGAACTTCGACCTCATCCTTCCTTATCAATTCATCTCTTCAATGTAAATGAATCCCCAATAGCTTATTTATAGTGGCTTGAATAAGCTTGAATCTAAGATTATGTTATCTCGAATTTTCTTATACCCATCATCAACAACTTGCGCGAAACTGAATCTCAAAGAAAACCTAAGAACGACCTTCTTTCTCCTTTTGAAACACTATGAGGAAGGTGACTAACAGAATAAATCTAGAATTTCCAATGATCCAAAGGCCACACTTTGAAGCGCTTGACAGCAAGGATCTACACTTGACATTACTGCAGCTGCATGAATTGGTTAGTCATAATAAATAAATATTAAATTGAAGTCAAATAACGAAACTAGGTGAGATCTTAAGGTCAAAAATTAGGGTGCAACAAATGCCCCTATTTAAGTTACTTCTATCCGGAGATATGGAGATTGAAATCTTCGTCTCGACGAGATAGGAGGGACTTAAATACAAACATTGCACAAATTTTTTTTTGGCCCTAAGAAGCCACCGAATGCAAATGATATGCAATGATATGAAAATGCAAGACAGACGAGTCCTGTAAGGAAAAGACATCACAGGGGAACAACTAGACACGACACGCGGGAAGAACAGGTTCGACAAAAGGAGACTCCACGGGGATAGGGAACGACCAACAATGGAAAATCTCCGGGAGTATAATAGTAACTTATACACCAAGGACATGGTAATTTAGACAACAGGTGTAATGTAGTGGTCGGCAGTAATCCAGATGAAGTTTCTTGATCGGGTCAACAATTCAGTTTTTTTCTTTTCTCTCTTTTTATTATTATTATTGAAATCCAAAAGGGAACAGTAAAATGTAATATCCTCCCTACGCCTCATGGTCTGGGTATCATGAACGGGTCTCAGCTCTGAAAGTCACCTCCCCACGCCTCGTGATTTGGAATCCACGAATGGGTCTCGGTTCTGAAAGTCACCTCCCCACGCCTCGTGATTTGGAATCCACGAATGGGTCTCGATTCTGAAAGTCACCTCCCCACGCCTCGTGATTTGAAATCCACGAACGGGTCTTGGTTCTGAAAGTCACCTCCCCACGCCTCGTGATTTGGAATCCACGAACGGGTCTCGGCTGTAGATGTCATTGTAGTTGTAGATGTTGTTGTAAATTGTTGTAGATTGTAAATTTTAAATTGATGTAAATGTAGAACTCTGTAGATTGTAAGATTTCTAGGCTGTGAGCCATAACATATTGTAGATTGTAGATGTAGTTGTCGTTAATGTACATATTGACATGGAACTCGTAGATGTAATTTGGAGGTGTAAAGTTTCACCGGGGATCTTCGGGAGAGATGTGGGCCGGTTGAATTGTAGTGTATGTCTTCTTAAATAAAGAGAAACTGTTGTAATAAACTTCTCCGATTTCTTCGGGGAGATGTCACTTGATGGAAGTAAACTTGTGTGATGAACTCACTGGGGAATGCGTTCCTGCAGAGTATCCCCATTGTAATTGTAAAATATCCTGTAAGCTCTCAAATAAAGAGGGATGTCTTGTAATGTCTTCAGTAAACTTCTCTGATGGATTTATGAAGCAATGCCATTTGACGAATCAATAATGTTGAAGGATTCACTAAGGGTAAATGAACTGCTTTGTAGAAAATGCCGTTTGTCGTTTTGAATAAGATCCTGATCAAAACGAGTTGCTCAAATAAAGAGATTGTTTAGAGTCTGAATATAGATGTTTGAGAAAATCCTGTGACGCTATTATTGAAGAAATGTCTGTCTTTACGAATATTCTTCCTGGGGAATAGAGTGCAAAATAAATGCACACTTAAACCATGCTTAAGTTGGAGATGTCCATGACGTGATTGCCAAAAACCGAAGTTCAATTCGGGAAGTAGCCGAAGAGAAACTGTCAAGCAAGACTAGACCATCGAGGTAGGAACTCAAATGGAATTGTACCAAAATAACCATCTTCCATGAGGGTTGAACTTCACGGGGAAAAAGAAACATTGTGCTCTTTCTGCCTAGGGTTGACAAATCTATTTGGAGGGATAAGACACACCCAAACACCTAGGGATAACTACAGCCAAAGTGATGGAAATAAAACAAACACAAAGAATGCACATGCCATGCTGTCTATTTATATGCTATGCGTATGCTGACGGACTGGGAGAAGCGAAATAAACACCTCAAACGAAGAGGTACTCAAGCAAAATCTCCACAGATCCCTTATCACCTGCAAAGAAATTATCCCGAACGGAGATAATCTTCATGTCTGGATAAAATAAATATCCTCTCGCCTTAGGGAATCACATAATATTGTTGTTCTTCCACGGACGAAATAAACGTCCATGGTTATCCTTTTGTTATTCATATATCAAGTAAACACAAAGTTTTGAAAAAGTTTAAGTCAAATCTGGATTTTGCTTATCAAGAATAGACACTTTTGATAAACGAAAAACTTTTATTGAATGGTGGTCAGCAGAAAGGTGCGACCCTAATATTATAGTGTTAGAAAATAATAGTGATTTCATAAGGGAATAATGTCCTGCTTCTCCTAAATTGATGTGACCTTCCCAGTTCTAAACAAAATATTTCTTGACAGCGTCCGCATTCACGGGGCGAGTGATCTCTTCTCCATCCATTGTTGTTAACATCAAAGTGCCTCCTGAAAAAACCTCCCTTACCACGTATGGTCCATCAAAGTTCGGGGCCCATTTTCCTCTAACGTCAGTGAGGAAAGACTGGATCTTCTTGAGCACAAGGTCACCTTCCTTGAACACACGGGGTCAAACCTTCTTATTAAATGCCTTCTTCATCTTCTACTGATACAACTGCCCATGGCATAATGCTGCCATCCTCTTTTCTTCGATTAAATTCAACTGATCAAACCTGTTCTGGCACCATTCAGCTTATGATAACTTCGCATCCATCAAAATCCTCGTAGATGGAATCTCAACTTCTATCGGGAGCACTACTTCCATACCGTAGACAAGTGAAAACGGAGTTGCCCTAGTTGATGTATGCACCGTCGTACGATACCCATGCAAGGCAAATGGGAGCATCTCATGCCAGTCCTTATAAGTAACAACCATTTTCTGAATGATCTTCTTAATGTTTTTGTTGGCGGCTTCAACAGCTCCATTCATCTTTGGTCTGTAAGGAGAAGAATTATGATGCTCAATCTTGAATTCTTCACACAACTCTTTCATCATCCTGTTATTCAGATTGGACCCATTATCTATAATAATTCTATTTGGCACGCCATATCGGCAGATAAGCTGATTCTTGATAAATTTGACAACCACATGTCGAGTTACATTAGCATAGGAAGCTGCCTCAACCCACTTGGTAAAATAATCAATGGCTACTAAGATGAATCGGTGTCCATTAGATGCTTTCGGCTCTATCATTCCAATCATATCAATTCCCCACATAGAGAACGACCAAGGGGAAGAGATAACATTCAACAAATTCGGAGGCACATGAATCTTATCCGCGTAGATCTGACACTTGTGACATTTTTTAGCAAACTTGTAACAATCTGATTCCATTGTGATCCAATAATAACCAGCCCTTAAGAGTTTCTTGGCCATGGCATGTCCATTGGCATGAGTGCCAAAGGATCCTTCGTGAATTTCCGTCATTAACATACCTACTTCCTGTTTGTCAACACACCTCAGCAAGACCATGTCAAAATTCCGCTTGTACAACACATTGTTACTCAGAAGAAAATTTCCAGCCAACCTTCTCAGAGTTCTCTTATCCTTGTTGGAAACTCCCAAAGGATATTCTTGCGTTCTGAGGAAAACTTCAATGTCATAATACCAGGGTTTGTCATCTTTAACCTCCTCGACGGCAAAGATGTAAGCGGGTCTATCAAGACGTTTTACTTCAATTCGAGGGTAATCATTCCAAAAGTTCACCACAATCATGGAGGCCAAAGTTGCTAGTGCATCTGCCATTCTATTTTCATCAAGAGGGATATGATGAAACTCAACTCTGTCAAAGAACGGTAACAGTCTTCTAGCATAATCTCTGTATGGGACCAAATTATCATGTTGAGTTATCCATTCCCTAGTGATTTGGTAGACTACCACTGCAGAATCACCAAACACATCCAAGTTCTTAATCCTCAAATCTATCGCCTCCTCAAGACCCATAATGCACGCTTCATATTCAGCTTCGTTATTAGTACACTTGAATGTTAACCTGGAAGTAAACGGGATGTGGGACCCTTGAGGAGTCACAATAACATCACCTATTCCTTTTCCATGAGCGTTGACAGCTCTATCAAAAATTAAACCCCACTGAGAACCTGGTTCGGGTCCTTCATCATGTAAAGGTTCTTCACAATCTTTCATCTTTAAAAACATAACATCTTCGTTAGGAAAGTCGTCATTTGAAAGTTGATGATCCAAAATAGGCTGGTGAGCCAAATGATCAGCCAAAATACTTCCTCTAACAGCTTTCTGAGTATGGTATTCAATATCGTATTCAGATAACAACATCTGCCATCTAGCGATTCTCCCAGTCAGAGCGGGCTTCTAAAAAATATACTTGATAGGATCCATCTTCGAAACTAACCACATGGTGTGATTCAGCATATACTGGCGCAAACGTTTGGCGGCCCACGCCAAAGCACAACAAGTCTTTTCTAACATAGTGTACCTTGTTTCACAATCTGTAAATTTCTTACTCAGGTAATAGGTGATATGATCTTGCTTTCTTGTTTCATCTCGTTGACCGAGTACACAGCCCATCGAATCTTCCAAAACAGTTAGATACATGATCAAAGGTCGACCCTCAACTGGTGGTATCAGGATAGGTGGTTCAAGCAAATATTCTTTGATACTATCGAAAGCCTTTTGATAGTTTTCAGTCCAAACATACCCTTGTTCTTTCCTCAGAAGCTTGAAAATAGGTTTACATGTAGCGGTCATGTTGGATATAAACCTAGAGATGTAATTTAAACGTCCCAAAAATCCTCTGACTTGTTTCTCAGTAGTAGGGGCTGGCATTTCTCGGATAGCTTTCACTTTATCGGGGTCCACCTCAATTACTCTTTGACTGACAATGAAACCCAAAAGTTTCCCTGATCGTACTCCAGATGTACACTTGTTGGGGTTCAGACGGAGCTTGTATTCCCTCAGGCGACTAAACAATTTAGCCAGGTGTTTAACATGATCACCTTCGGTCTTTGACTTAGCGATCATATCATCCACATAAACCTCAATCTCTTTGTGCATCATATCGTGGAACAAAGTAGTCATAGCTCTTTGATATGTTTCCGCTGCATTCCTCAATCCAAACGACATAACTCTGTAACAAAAGGTGCCCCAAGGTGTGATGAATGGCGTCTTCTCTCTGTCTTCGGGAGCCATTCTGATCTGATTGTAACCTGAAAAACCATCCATAAAGGAGAAGATCTCATATCTTGCAGTACTATCAACCAAAATGTCAATGTGCAGTAACGGAAAGTCATCTTTCAGATTGGCTTTGTTCAAATCCCTGTAATCCACACACATGCGAACCTTACCATCCTTCTTAGGAATGAGCACAATATTAGCCAACCAGAGCGGATATTCGGCAGTGACAAGGAAACCTGCATCAATCTGTTTATGTACCTCTTCCTTGATCTTTAGAGCCATGTCGGGCCGATTTCTTCTGAGTTTCTATTTTACTGGGGGCACTCTGGCTTCAAAGGTAGATGATGTTCAACTATCGTAGTATCTAATCCAGGCATATCCTGATACGACCAGGCAAACACGTCAACAAACTCTCCAAGAAAATCAATCAACTGTTTCTTCACATCAGGCTTGAGCAGAGCTCCAATTTTCACCTCCCTACGGATTTCCTCTGTTCCCAAATTGATTATTTCCACTGGCTCTTGATGAGGTTGGATAGCCTCACCTTCCTTCTCAAGCAGTCTGGAGATCTCTTCTGGGATGTCATCCTCTTCGTCTTCAGCTTCATACACGGGAAACTCAAAATTCGGAGAAGGCAGTGGATCATTATTCCCAGGATGTAATTTATGTAGCAATCTGCGCAAATGATATGGTTTTAATAAGTTTCTGTAAAGTGGAAAGTGTGTGTACGCGAGATGCTACTTATCGTTTTCCAACATCATAATAAAAATAAAGTAAAATAACACACAAATGAAAATGAAAGCGATTTATTGATGATAGCAAAACCAAAGAGACACGCCCGTCAAAATCACCTTTGCCTTGGGCAGAACAAAGGGAATTATTTAAAAGTAAGCCCTAACAATGCAGTTTCACCTTGGGCAGAGCGAGAAATTTAAAAAACAAATGCTTTACTTAGATATATGAATGACAGCAGGGGCTTCGATCACACTCCAGTTCTTAACCACAACGCCCGGGGTTACAAAGTCTGGAACATCTCCATTTGAATCTTCCTCAGTAACAACATAAACTCCAAAGGTGTAGTCAAACTCATATGAAACATAGCCCGGGTCTTCCATATAGGGCTCATAATCTTCATAAGGAATGGAGGACCTTGTGGAACCATCTGATATATAACCTTCGTACTCGTCCTCTGACACAACATTAACTTGAGGATGATAAACAATCCCTCCACTACGGAATACTTCATTAATCAATGGAAAACCTTGACTCTTGGCGGCTTGTTGAGTAGAACCACTGGCGAAACCAAGAACTTCTTTGTTTTTGTTCTCTGGCAAAGACAACACTTTGCCCCAACCTGTCTGAGGACCACCGCTCACTACGCGCCGTACGTCCTTAAATGATGACATAGATGCTTGAGGTTTCTGAACGCCTTCACCCACAATAGACAAAGCTTGAAACTGCGTACCAACTACTTCCTCGGATTCAACATATGAGAAGGATGACAAATGACTCACTACCAAAGCTCTTTCCCCATAAACAGTCACTGTTTTGCCTTCAAAAACATATTTCAGTTTCTGATGCAGCGTAGAGGTCACTGCCCCAGCTTCATGTATCCATGGCCTTCCTAACAAACAGCTATAGGCGGCACGAATGTCCATGACTTGGAATGTGATCATAAAAGTCTGTAACCCAATAGTCATTGGCAAATCTACTTCTCCAATTACAGTTTTCCTCGACCCATCAAAAGCTTTGACAATAACATGGCTTGGCCTCATAGGCGGTCCTTGATAAGAGAGCTTGGACAAAGTAGTTCCAGGCATCACATATAGGCGGTTAACCTTTGAAAAATGTTTGAAAATCTGGAAATTTGTACATGTTAATCGGTTAACCCCAGGGGTTAATCAGTTAACACCTTAAAAATGTGGAAAAACTTGAATACCTGTAGTGGTTAATCGGTTAACGCCCTAGGTTAACCGATTAACACTGTGTCAGTAACAGAAAACAGCAACAAAAAAGCACTTTTCACCAACTTATCACTTCTCTAATCATACCAATGATCACATAATCAATTAAGTACGAAATTACACCAACAAACAATGATCCAATTAGCATGCAAACACATTAAAACAGCCAGATCATGGATTAAATAAACCAAAAGTCAATAAAAAATGAAGATCCACATGATAATTATGTAAATAAGTTCAAAAATTAAACCGGATCAGAATTCCAACCTACGAAGCGGAGAATTGCTTCGGTAATTGTTGATTCAACCTCAATTGAGCAGATCCAAGCAAGAAAATCGGGAAAACTTCAAGAACCAAGTAAATCCTTGTAATAGAAATGAAGATCCAACACAATTAAGCTATAATTGTTCAAATAAGCTCTTCCAAAACCACTTCAAAATTCAGATCCAAGTTTGCATGAAAATTGGATGAATAAATTGATCCAATGAAGATGATGAATGAAGGTTTAAGCTCAAGAATTCATTGATTCCAATGGAGAATCAATGAATTCAATGGATGAAGAGCTTTGGTGAAGATTTGGGAAATGGAGAAATTGAGAGAGAATTGAGAGAGAATGAGATCAATTCTGAATTTGAAATGGAAATTATGAGAGTTAGATGTGTGAGGTTTAAAGTGAATCACTTAAATATCACATAGGCTTGGATCCAAAACAAAGGTTTGGAAGGTGGCTTGTGAATTTTTGGAATGGGATTAGGAATCGGATTTTGGGGGGAAATGAAAATTAACCAAATTTTAAAATGGTTCTAGATCTTTCCTAAGTGCAAAATTGAATTCCCAAGTGATTAAAATTGGACCCCAAAATGGATTGCCTTGAAAATTCACGTGCAGAGGAAAAATCTGCACTGGTTAATCGATTAACCATATGGGTTAACCGACTAACACCTTCAAAATTTAAAATATGGCCTGATTTTGCCTTGGTTAATCGGTTAACCAATAGTGTTAACCGATTAACACCTTCAAAATTTGAATTTTGGCGCCTTTTGGAGGGAAAATCTGCACATTTGCCCCTTCCTTGCCATTTTGAGCTCTGTTTAGCTTTTGGAACTTGCTCTGGAATATTATGACCATGAAAATGCTTGATATAGCCTGAATGTTGTTTCCTGGTCTGAAAAATGTCCTGCAAAACAAAATACAATCGGCCACCTGACCACTGGGCAAAATAAATATCGGAGCCTCTGATGCTCGCTGCTCAATCGCTTGCACTAAAAATGAAATTGAGCCACATGAATGCCTTGATCCCATACCTCGAGAACAAATACAATGATATGCAGAATGAAAAAATGCAGAGAAACAAAATCCAGTTGCAATCAAAATGGAAGGGTAAATTTTGGATTGCTACACACAACAAAGAGGATTTTTCTCTAATTTTAGATCTTTTACCAATGGAGCTTTCAACATTCAAGGGTGATGAAATTATATCACAATCCAAAGATAACTTATATAAACCATCTAACAAGATACCATTACCAACAACTTGAGAATTCAACATCAAATTTATTTTTCCATCATAAAAGGTAAATTGAAATCCAAACTTATCCAAACAAGATGCTGAAATAAATTTCCTCCTAAAAGAAGGTACATAAAATGTATCTTTCAAAACGAGTTCAAAACTAGTTCCTAAAACTAAGCTAACATCTCCCACTAACTCCATAATGATTTTAAGATCATTTCCTACCCTGAGTTTGCTTTCCCTCAAGTTTGGTCTTTGCTGGTTTCTGAACCCATGTAAGGACACAACAATATAGGTTATAGAACCACTATCAAGCCACCAAAAATTAATGGGAGCATCAACTAAGTTAGAGTCAAAACAGACAGAAGTTAAATGATTCCCTCCAGATTTGTTCTTGTTGTCTAACAAAGCTTTAAACGCATGACAATTAGTTTTCTTATGCCCTTTCTCCTTATACCAAAAGCACCAAAAGGATTTCTCAAAAGCAACAGGCTCGGGACCTCCTGTATTATGGTGTTGACCATTACCTGATTTCCTAAATTCAGGATATCTATGAGAAGTACTATGATTGTTTTTTTAATTTCTCCAAGAACTCTCACCAGAATGGGGTTTAGCATGAAAAATAGTGTTGTACCCCAAAATTTGCCCAACCTTTTTCTTTGTTTGGCTTATGTTTCATTTCATTTCTCAGCATTTGCATTTGCATATCATTATTCATTTATAGGGGATTAAGAGAGGTGTGCATAAAAAGAGAAGATTACCAAGGGTCCCAAGAAATCATGAGTGCTCATTTCAAGATGGAGTGCTCATCATCATCAGGAAGTGGTCAAAGCTCTTTGAGAGAGTGGATGGATGTATGTGGTTTATCACCTATCTTGAGGTCAATTGAGCATCATCAGAGGATCACAAGGTAATGGTTATGGATATGGAATATGTGGAAGCTCATTTAGTGATTTGAGAGCCAGTATAGAGCTTATTCAAGTTGTTATATCATGTGCAAGAGGTTGCAGTCAAAGGATTGTACACCTAGGGTTTCATCTACCTAGTGCAAGGTCCACTGTGGATTTGAAGGAGTTTGAGACTTAGTTCTAAGTCTTTAGAGTCATGGAAAGTTTCTTTGAGGCATCTAGGATGTCATTTCAAGTTTAATTCAAGAAGAATCAAGAGTGTGAGAAGTTACTAAATTAGGGTTTCTAAGGTTATCATTGTAAAATCCTCTGTTTAGTGCCCAACTTCAAGACCATATATCTCAAGATACAAGTCTAGTATCTCTTGGATGCAAACACGAGACTTGTAGAGCATGTTCTTAGCATTCTTTTGAGTACTAGAACTCATCCATTGGGTTTGTGGAACTCAAGATATGATGCTAACAAGTTAGAGGTCTCAGATGAACATATTTTTCAGTCAACAAAAGTCAACCAACTTCCAAGACACTTTTGACCTTGAATAATGTTTCTAATCAACTTGGAGTGAACATGTGAGTTGTTCCTTATGATCTTAGATTTCCAAAAATTCCTAGAAGTCCTTCATCTCATTTGTATAACTCAAGTTATGAAGTTTGCAAGGAAGAGGTATTTTGGGAAAGTGGGATTATAGGTCATTTTCATGATCTTAAGTACTTCAAATGGAACTTTCTCCAACATGAAAGTTGCTAAAAATGGTCTCAGTTTCATCATGGAACATAAGATTGTCATTAATTATGCTTGGATAGGGAGATTGGTGAAAAATTTCAAGTGAAAAATGGATGTTAAATCATGAGTTCAATTGAATTGGTTTTAGAACCTTTTCGTGCCCTATTTGTACTCAAAATGATTCACAATTGTCCAACAAGTGAAATGCATAAATCAATTTTGGTGTATAAAGTGAAAAACACGTGGAATTCAAAGTAACTTCATGAAAATTTTTGCGTTCCAAAAACTTTAATTGGACAATGTACAAGCCCAACTCCAATTCATATGTTCAATTCACATTGCCAGCTGCAGAATGGAAGGAAATTCAAGAGTGTTTGGTGTGGTTTTCACGTGTGCATGAACACATGCCAAACTTTGGGCATTTTCAAAATTCAAGTGAACCAAGCCATATTGGGCCTCCATTTCATAAAAGATCCATAATATATAAGTTAAGAATTGAAATTGAGAGCTCATTCATGCATTTTCGTGGAGGGAAGAGCAGAACCAAGTTTGAAATTCAAGAGAGAATTTGAAAATCTCAAATCCAGATATAGCTCAATTCAAGTAAAATTGAAGTGACCTTCTTCTTCCTTGAGCATCAGTGAGTGGATCTGCACATTCTTGAGCAAGCTAAGCATCCATTGAAGCACCAACAGAGTGTCTCCGTTAGGTAAACTTCCTTTCAACTTTCCTTCCATTCTAGAGCTTATGTTAAGGCATTGCTGGTTGCATATGAAGTCCTACACAATGTAGGCCATGTTTGATACCTTAATTGTCATGTATGATGCAATTTCAGTTTTGAGCTCAATTTTTCTTCCGTTCGAATCTCTCTATTCATGTATGATAAATGATTTTTGAGGCTGGATTCGTGATCTATGCAACTTGGCGTTCAATTTGATGTATAATTTTGTTGAATTTGGTGAAGTTTTGGAACCTGATCTCCGGCCACCTCGACGGAGAAGATGACCGGAGCTAGGGCTCCGTCATCTGGTTCGTTCTCAGGCCATCCACGTGTATTGGCCTTGACTTGTTGACTTTGGTTGATTGACGACTTGGATTGAGTCTGATCTTGCTTGCGTGGTGTTTGACCTCCACGTCAATTAGTGAAACGTTGCGTTTCACTAATTGAGCTGGTTTTGTTTCATTTGGGCTCAAAGCTTTATCTGCACCCCCTTCCATTTGAAGCCCAATGTTTTGCTATTTGCCACGCACATTTATTTCTTTTGTTTTTTATTTTATTTTAATTTCTGTTTTGATTTAATTCATTTAAAAATAACTCCAGTTGTTATAAAATTCCACAAAAAATATTCTAGGACACTTTAATGTATTAACTAATTTTTGGTATTTTTTATTTTCATTTTTAATTTATTTTTAAATTAAAATGGGATTTTATATTTGGAGTTGTTTTTAAATGAATTTTGTTTCTTCTTTTGGTTTCATATCTAGTTTCTTGACCAATTTTAATCTCCAATGAATAAGACTTTTTCCTCATTTGAATGATGAGTTGAGAGGTCTTTGAGGATGATTTAGGCCCTGGTTTGGTTCTTTTTTGTTTGACTTTCAAGTCATTTTGTTTGACCCTTGACAACCCTCCTTCAAAGTGGAGCACCCAAGTGAGTCAATTTCTATGGTGATGCTTTGAAGTGGCTTTGGTTGTGTGCTTTTGGCCTCTGGTTGCAGGAACTTCATTTCTCCCACTTCATCTCACCTTTGTGTGAACTTGTTTAAGTTCTTCTTCTTGGTTGCATTCCATTCTTGTTTTTCATATACATACTTGCATGCTTGAGGTTGAGATGTGCTTGTGGAGGCTACTTCCCCACACTTTGTTCCTCCCTCTTTTTCATTCTAATTGTGCATTACATGTTTGCATATTCCTTTCTTCTTCTTCTTCTTCTTCTTCTTCTTCTTCTTCTTCTTTTTGTATTTCTTTGCCATGTTCCCTTAGAACCTCTAATCTTCCTTGTTCAAGGTTGATTATGATAGACATTAGGATTGAAACCATGCATGATAACATTAGGTAGCATCCCTTTTATCTCAATCATGGGTGCATTTTGCATGAGAACATTAGGTTGAGTTTAGTCTCCCTTTAGAGTGTCCTTTCTCTTCTCATCTTCAAACATTTCCAAAACACCTAATAAAGGATAAGGATTGTTGTAAGTTACGAGCCTTAAGTACTTAGGAAATGGTGATTGGGGGGTCTCCTCTCAATTATCTAGAGTGTTTAGCGTATGTCCTTTGTACGATATGCGACGCATTCGCTCCTAGGTCATAGTCTTTAGTGCAACATGAATTACAAACAATAATCAATGCATTTCTTCTCTAAAAAACACAAAAACAAACTTCAAATATTTTTATCCTTCAGGATCTTAATTTGGAAAACCTTTTACATAAGGAGAGTTTTGTTAACTCTTGGTTCTACCACAAACAGGTAACGCCTAAGTCTCCAATGGTCGAGTTGCATACACCTAACTGCTAGAACTAAGGTTTAACCCTACTCGGGTAAAACACTTGAACCAACCTGTGCTCTTGTTAGCCCGAACTACATTTGCTCTGATTTCTCGTACTAGATGAGGATACATAGGCAGAAGACGACGATGTCTTGGCGAGCAACATTCCCCACCTTTCACCCATAGTTTTCTGAACTACGTTGACTCTGACTTTCCCATTGCACGAGGGAGTACGTAGGCATAGAGCGGCGATGCTCTATCGAGTCTCTTTTCTTTTCTTTTGTCCCTGAGCCTGTAGCTTAGATAGTTTAACACCCTTTAGATAGATAACAAAGCATAGATCCCATCGAGTACGATGGATGTAAGGGGTTCTAATACCTTCGCCTTCCGTAATCGACTCTCGAACCCAAGATTTGGTTATGATTACCTGTCTTATCCCGTTTTTGTAGGTTTTCTATGATAATTTTCTTTCCCTCTTTTGGGATAAATAACGAACGGTGGAGACTCTTCTGTCCTTGCCGTCCCTCTTTTTCGCAGTAGTGACAGCTGGCGACTCTGCTGGGGATTGGTCCCTATGCGAGTCAATCCTAGCGCTTGTGTGTTTATCTTTGGGTGTGTATATATGTGTTGTACTTTATCCTTCTGCATTTTACTTTCAGTATTGTATATATCAGTTTTGCTGTGCTGTTGGGGGGAATGTTCCATTGAGAGATAAGCCAAAACCCAGGCTTGAGTATAACACTAGCATTAGAAGTGGAAAGTAGTGGTGAACCTGTATGTTTGGCATGCACTAGTTCCCACGAAATTCGCGCTCAGACGAGATTCTCTTTGATGACTTCCTTTCCAGTCCTTTGGACCGTTGAGAGTTTTTTAGATCTGAAGATTGTCGACTCTGGGGACCGATCATTTGGAAGTCAGCTAAGTGAGGCCACTTTGCTAGACTATGATGCCAAACCAAAAATGGTGAACGTATCATCGTTTCTCGAAAGTTTGTGACGTTGATGACCGCATAGGATGTCATACCTTATCAGTGATAGGTTCATACTTGTGAGTTGGGAGGGTTATACAGGAGACTTTAACCTTCAACCTACCCTTATCAGGGAGAACTTTTGATCTTGATACTAGTGGTTCCTAATATTGGTGCTGTGTTATGTTCTTTTCAGAGCGAAGCGCTGGTTCTTCTCAATCAACAACACAACAATCTTGATCCCACGTTGCATGTTTGCATTTGCATTATCATATTGCATCTTCATTGACATGTATTTATGTTGCAGGTGTACATTTCCCTTTGATTCTAGTGATCTTTCATCTGATATGGAGCCTAGCCTGAGGAAGACAGTGGCATACAAGTTTCCAACACCTGATATTGGAGCTTTGCTGAGTTTGATCTATGTAGCTTACATGAAAGTGATGGAATATTTCAAGAAGTCTTATGGGAAGCTTCTGAGTGTTGTCTTCAAGCCTTCTGTATATGAGTTGAATGGTCTTCATACTCTTCTGCAGTTCTATGACCCACAGCTTAGATGCTTCACATTCCCAGATTATGTGCTGGCGCCTACCTTAAAGGAGTTCTCTGTGTTGTTGGGGGTGCATATTCTTGATCAGATGCCATTCTATCACACTGAAGCTGAGCCTAATCTGGCTAAGCTTGATGCTACTCTGCATCTAGATGTCTCTGAGTTGAAGGGGAAAGTAGCTAAGAGAAATGGAATGCCTGGGTTTCCATTACCTTTTCTGATTGAGAGAGCTCGACACTTTGCGAAGGTTGATCTATGTATCTATGGTATTATGATGTTTCCTAACATTCTAGATTTTATAGATTTGGATGTGTTCCATATCTTTGCTTCAGGGAATCCTATACCTACGCTGCTAGGCGACATTTATCATTATTTGCACTATAAGAATAAGAATAGAAGAGTGAAGAACGTAACGTGCTGCGTGCCTTTGTTTTATAGGTGGTTTGTGAGCCATCTTCCCAAGACTGGTCCTTTCTCTGATACTGCAGGTACTTCAGAATGGTCTGAGAGATTGATGGGATTGTCTGCTGAGAACATTATCTGGTTTTATAGAGACATGCTGGGTACTGAGATCATTTATAGTTGTGAAGGTTTTCCTAATGTCCCGTTGGTCGGAAGGAAAGGTTGCATTAACTATAACCCATCCCTTGCAGTCAGGTAATTTGGGTACGCTTTGAGAGGTCCTCCAAAGGATAAGAAGATACAGGAATCTTTGTATCTCACTGGGTTGCTGAAGGGTGATATCTTGGCTAGAGTTGAGCATGCCTGGAGTAGAATCCACAGAAAATGGAAGGTTTCCTTGGGGAAGAGTAATAGTTGAGCTTACGACCCCTACTTGACTTGGATTCAGAATAGAGCAGAGAAGTTGTTGATGCCTTTCCCATATGTTAAGGCTTTGTGTCCTCTTATGATTGAAGAGCCTACCACTGTTAACATCCAGAAGTACAACCAATTATGGTCTGAGAAGGAAGAGTTGAGAAAGGCTAATAAAGAATTGGAGAAAGAAATCATTCAGCTCCAAAGTGAGAAGATTGAAGCTGCTTATTCCTGTAAGAGACAGATTGAGTTGGTCAACAAACTGGGTACAAATTTGACCAAGAAGACTCATGCTTGGGAAAGTTTGGGTTTAGATCTCAAAGCTGTCAGTGATGTTCTTGCTTCTAAGAAGAGGGATCTGGATAGAGCCTACTTAGAGATTTCCAAGTTCAACGCTCAGGGGAGTGCTACTCTTACCAACAACAAGGAACGGGAAGATGGGCTGAAACAGCAGATTGCCAAGCTGAAGACTCAGCTCAGGGCCAAAGATGAGAGGATTGCAGATGAAGCTTCACTCAGACGTGACAGTGAGTGCAGATTGAATGAAGCTATTGCAACCTTGGAGGATTACAAGCTGAGAGCTGATCCGAAGAGGTTCAAGCTAATGGAGGTCTTTGGTGAAGGAGCCTAGGAAGACTATGCTGAGGGTCTACAGGACACTATCAGACGACGAGAGTTGCTCATCCAGGGGTTGCTCGTTAGGCCAGACCATCCTGAGACAAAGGATTTGTTAGAGGATTTTCGCGCATGCTGTCGCACTTGATTTATTTTCCTTTGTAGCTTGTTGTTCATTGTTGTATTGACCATCACCATGCTTGTTGGCTGAGGTTATTCTGCTGATTCATTTGTACTCAGTTATCCTTGTACACTACCTGTTGGGCTTTTCATTTATGTATAAGGTGTTTATCTCCGTGCTTGGCTGTTGGTTTCCTTATGTCTCATTGTTCTCGCAGGAACTAGAATCAAGGGGAAACGACCCTAATTCATAGATACATGTCTGCATTTTGCATATCATTTTTGCATAGCAGGTGAAGCGGAACCATTATTCTTACCCCTGTTGGTTTGTTAGATTGTTTCAGGATTGACGACCAGACAACTCACCAGTACGCCACAAGAGGGAATCAACGCAAAGTCATGGAACAAATGCAAGCTGAGATGCAAGAGCTCCGGGATAGGCTAAATCAATTCATGGATATGATGCAGGGTGTGGCTAATGGGCAGGAACAACTTTGTACTTTGGTGCATCCTTTGATAACTCGGGTTGATAGCAATGGTGTGCTGCATGGTGGGAATACTGCTACCAATATTCCTCATCCTAATACTGAGAGTCCTCGTGCAAACACCATGCCTACTTTGGTTATCCCTAATGCTGAAGGCAATGGAAAGGGTAATACTGGTGGAGGTAATGGTAACGTCGGTGCTGGTAATGGTAATGTTCAGGGTCCTGAGGCTACTTGTGCTATTCATGGTAATATGGATCAGCAATGGGATCACGATAAGCAAGAAGACGTGTTTTCCATGAGGGGTTTGAATGCGGGTCTGCAACCGGAGGCTGATAGGAGGTTCAAGGTGCTGTAAGATAAAATGAAGAGTTATGAGAACCAAAATTCCATGGGCTTGGACATGGCTAATCTGGGGCTGATCCCAGATCTGAAGGTTCCGTTGAAATTCAAGGTCCCAGACTTTGACAAGTATTAAGGCACAACCTGCCCAAAGGTCTATTTGCATTCTTATTACCACAAAATGTCTGCCTACTCGGATGACGAGAAATTACTCATGCATTTCTTTCAGGACAGCCTGTCTGGTCCTTCGTTGGAATGGTATATGAGCTTGGAACCGGTCAACATTCATAGTTGGAGAGACTTAGCTGAAGCCTTTGTGAAGCACTATCAATATAATAGTGACCTTGCTCCTAACATGGTCTAGCTTCAAAATCTGTCTCAAAAGACTGGTGAATGCTTTAAGGAGTATGCTCAGAGGTGGCGCGAACTTGCAGCGAGAGTGCAGCCTCCCATGGTGGAGAGAGAGCTAATTATAAACTAAAAAATAATTATTCGTGTTAATAAAATTAACATATTAACCATACAATGCCATAGTTAGTAAAAAACTTGATTACGATAAAATATCATAATTAATAAAATTAACATAATAAGCATACAATACTATAATTAATAAAAATTAACTTTAATTGGATTTAGCCATACCATTGAAAATTGATTACTGGAATGATTTAAAGTAAACCAAAACCCTTAATTTGTAATCACATATTAACCATAAATAATTGAGTCATAATGTAAGCCTAGTCCCTACATTGGGTGTACTATAGTTTGTGAAGATGAACATGGAGGTTCATCATGTGTAACAAAATTCTGTTATATATAGAGAGAAAGAGAGGAGAAAGAGATACAAGATTGAGTGAAATAGTATATTATTATTGTATTAAATGTACACATGATAGTATCCTATATATGCACTTGTCTCTACAAGGAGTAGTGACTTAACTCTCTTATGTGTTATCTCTAATACCCTCCCTCAAACTCATGGTGAGGTTTTCCAAACTTGTAACCTTGAGTTTATATCGTAAATTCTAAAAAGCTCTGATGCCAAGCGGTTTTGTAAGTGCATCAGCTAGTTGAACCGAGGCAGATACATGATGCACACGTAATTGTTCAGCTACAACGTGTTCACACACAAAATGAATGTCGAGCTCAATGTGCTTGGTACGAGCATGAAGAACTGGATTATGAAAGAGCAGAACCGCACTCAAGTTATCACACATCAGAATAGGGGTATGATATGTGGCTTTGAGCTCAGACAACAATGATTCCAGCCACTGTAATTCAAAGGTGGTGTGAGCGAGAGCATGATATTCTGCCTCCGTGCTAGAGCGAGCAACCGAAGCTTACTTCTTGGAGCTCCATGAGATAAGGTTGGGACCAAAGAAAATGCACGAGCCAGAGGTGGACCGTTTTTCATCTGGGTCACTGGCCCAGTCAGAGTCGCTATAAGCATGCAGTGATAATTTGGAGGTTGTAGTCGACGGAGACAACTGTAAACCATATGAGACAGTACCACTTAAATACCTGAGAATCTGTCTAACTGCAGACCAATGAGTGTCTAGAGGATTAGACATGAATTGACAAGCTTTATTGACATTGTAGGCAATGTCTGGCCTAGTTAAAGTCACATACTGAAATGCATCCACAATGGACCTATAGAATGACAGATCTATCAACTTTGAAGCTCCATGTTTGCTGAGTTTGCAGCTGGTCATCATGGGGTTTGGAACTCCATTAGCATTGACCGTGTTGGCTCGAAACAAGAGATCTTTGATGTACTTGGATTGTGTCAAAAGCATTGAGCCATCTATTTGAAAACTAACTTCAATGCCAAGAAAATACTTTAGTCTGCCTAACTTTTTCAAAGCAAATTCAGTGTGGAGTGAATGGATAAGGGTATGAATAAGATTCTGTTCAGAGCCTGTAATCAGTATGTCATCTACATACATAAGAGCATACAAAACAGTTCCCTGAGAGCAATAGAGAAATAGAGAGTTATCACATTTGGATGTGGTAAACCCAAAATGGATAAGAGCTTGTGCCAGTTTTTCATACCAGGCCCATGTGGCCTACTTGAGGCCATAGATAGCTTTATGTAGCTTGCATACAAATGTATTATCAAATGTGGCAAATCCTGGAGGTTGAGTCATGTAGACTTCATCAGTCAAAGTTCCATTGAGGAAGGCATTGTTGACATCAATTTGTTGAATGTCCCATTTGTGTGAGCCAAAGTAAGAATTACTCTGATGGTGGTGGGCTTAACAACAGGGGAGAATGTTTCAGTATAATCAAAACCATGTTCCTGATGATATCCCTTGGCTACGAGTCTAGCTTTGTGCTTATTGATAGATCCATCAGCATTTTCCTTGATTTTGAAAACCCATCTACAACCCATAGTTTTCCTCTCAGGTGGTAATGTTGTAAGGGTCCATGTGTGATTGGCTTATAAAGCATCAAATTCAGATTGCATAGTAGTGTGCCAGGCAGGGTGAGATAAAGCTTGTTTAACAGTGGTAGGTTCAGATTCAGTGTGTGCTAATAATGCCTTAGGTTTGGATCTTCCAGTCTTGGCTCTAGTTAGCATTGGATGATCATTAACCAAGAGTGAAGTGTGAGGTTTGTGACTGGGAATAGAAGGGGATTGAGAGGAATCAGATTTGGAATTAGAAAATGTTGAATGTGAGGGTATTCCTAGAGAGGTGGATTTATGAGCATTTTCAGAAGTGGATATGGGTGAAGTATTACCTTCTGAACAAGCAAGGGCCTCAGGCTATGAGATAGACAGATTGGCACTAGATTCTACGAACATGTGAGCATCACTATCAGGATATGTAGAGGGGCCTGTTTCATAGGTGTGATGTGTGATATCTTTTAAAGGGGGAATAATATTGGGAGTAATTGACAAGTCACCTTGAGTAGCCTGTGAGGTAGTAGCTGTCATATGAGTTGTAGGTGTACCAAGAGGAGGTGAATTGGTGTTGACAGGTTCAGGAGTCAGATTAGGTTGGTTAGGTTGCTCAGACATTGGTACTGTCAAAGGGTCTAAGTTCCTAGACATGTGTTGAGTAGTTGCAAGATACATGTTCTGAATTGATGAAATATGGTTTATAGGTGTGACAACTGGGATCTGAGGTGCTATATTTGCTGTCTTAGATGGAAGTCTTGATGGACAAGCTAGAGATTTGTTTGTAGGAGCAGGGCCTGATGTGGTACTGGAATGAAATAGTTGAGGAAAGGGAGAATTTTCTTCATTGAAATTTACATCCTTTGAGATGTAAATTTTTCTAGAACTGCTTAGGCATTTGAAACCTTTGTGTTGAGGGGTGACTCCAAGATAGACATACTCCTGGCTTCTGGGCTGCAGTTTGTGCCGATTATATGGTCTGAGCAAGGGATAGCAGGCACAACCAAATACACGAATAGTTTTATAGTCAGGATGCTTGTCATACAGGGCATAAAAAGGTGAATGATGTGTAGTCAGAGGAGATGTTGGTAACCTGTTCATTAGATAAACAGCAGTAGCAACACTATGATCCTAGTATGTTAGAAGAATAGATGAATGAGCTAGAAGAGTTAGGCCCATCTCAATAATGGTTATGTGTTTCCTCTCAACTGAACCATTTTGATGTGAGGTATGAGGGCAAGTTAACATATGTATTATGCCAAGATCCTGCAGAAACCTAGTGAATGGACTTGATTGTTAGATCAAACTGAGTTTGAAAAAACTTGTGGAACATTTGAAAGCACCTAGAGCCTCAGACTTTTTTTTAAAGAAAATACAACCATGTATATCTTGTGTGAGCATCAACAAAAGCAATGTAATACCTAAACCAAAACTAGATGGAGAGGGGGAAGGACCCCAAAGATCAGTGTATATTGCATCAAATGCTTTACTATACACATGATGAGTCAGAGGAGCATGGAGCCTATGAGCCTTACCAAGATTACATGATTTGCAAAAGCTATTTTGTTTATTTGAATGGGGAATATTACACAACTTTAGTATATGAGCAACAGATGAAAAGTTAGCATGTCCTAACCTATGATGCCATAACATACTACTATTACATGTATTATCTTTAGAAATATCCAATTGACAAGTAGAAGTGGATTGCACAGCTGTATAGCTTTGAACCTGACATGACTTATTCAATGTGGTATGCACACTGTGAGACCTTGAGGACTCCAAAGGTAGAAGAGGAAAGCAGTAGAGACCACTGACATCTAGGACTCCTTCAACCAGAATTTTTCTAGAAGCCTGAGATTTAATATAACATTTATTAGACAAGAGTTCAAAGATGACATGATTATCATGAGAAAATTTAGAAACAGAGAGAAGAATTCTAGTAATAGCTGGTACATGAAGGATATCATTCAATGCCAACTTGAACTTAGGCATGAGAGGAGAGCAAAATTATGTGTATCCTATAGAGTTAATGGTGAGTGTGTGACCATTACCTACATAGACTTTGTCATTGCCTGTATATACCCTAGAATTCTGTAAATAAGAGGCATATGGAGTAAGGTGATGAGATGCACCTGAATCCACAAACCATGCTTGGGAGTCCAGTTTTGCAGGAAGATTATATTGTTGAGTTGTGCCATTTGGTTGTAGCAACCATCATTGCTACAACTTATGAATTTTGAGACTTGTCTGCAGACTGCTCCTGACTTGACAGTGTGTTACTTCTTGGCTTATCCTGAGTTTCATTAGGATCGGGAGGCATGAAGTTTTCATCAAATCTGTGCCAACAAGAAGATACAACATATCCATATTTGCCACAGAGTTGGCATGTAGGTCTGTTACCATTGGGAGGCCTTGTTCTTCCCATACCTCTACCTCTGGAGAGTCTGGAATTTCTGCCATGGTTGGGTGTGTAATCACTTTGTGAGCTTGAGTTCCCATGACCTGTGTGAGCAAGGTTCACAACAACACTAGAGGCTGCTAGATCCTGTTGAAACTTCTCAAGCTGCGCTTCTTGAACATATAACAGGGCTTCAACATCACATAGCGATGGTGGAACTGGAGTACCATACATCTGCATAACAAAAGGATTGTATTCCTCAGGAAGACCATCAAGAATGGCATCAACTTGATCTTGCTCGGTGATGGAATCTCTAACAGTTAAGAGTGAGTTTGCTATGGCTTTAATTCTGAGCACAAACTCGATTATCGTGTTAGTTCCTTTCTTGGTGGATTTGAGTTCAACTCTCAATTGTCTAACCCTATCCTTCATCTGTGCTATAAAATACTGGTGAATTTTGTCCCAAACTTCATATGCGCATTTACATGCAAGAACACGAGGAAGAGCCGAATCTGATATCGTTGAGAGTAACCAAATAAACACAGCTTGATCTTGAACTAACCACATTTCATATTCATCAGAAATTGTACCTGTGATACGATCTTGAGTGGTGGCATATTTTGGCGGAATCTGCGGATTGACAACGACGTGATGCATCTTTTGTGTCAAGATAACTCCTTCGACTTGTTGATTCCATAGAAGGTAGTTGTTTTCTTGTAGCTGAATGGAGAGTTTTGGACCAAATCGATTGCTCGATTTCATTGCGCCAAACCTAGGGATGCCTTGTTGCGATGTAGTGAGTCTTTGACGCCGGATTCTTGATTGTCATCGGATTCTATTTGTGAACATGCAGATTTGATGCAAAGTAGAACAACTCCAAGAATGGGAATGCAGAGTTGGCAGAGAAGATAAGGATGACGGAAGCGTGTTAGATCGCAGCGCGATTGATACCATACTAGAGTTTGTGAAGATGAACATGGAGGTTCATCATGTGTAATAGAATTCTGTTACAGAGAGAGAGAGAGAGAGAGAGAGAGAGAGAGAGAGAGAGAGAAGAGAGAGAGAGAGATAGAGAGAAGAGAGAGAGAGAGAGAGAGAGAGAGAGAGAGAGAGAGAGAGAGAGAGGGAGAGAGAGAGAGGAGAAAGAGATATAAGATTGAATGAAATAGTATATTATTATTGTATTCAATGTACACATGAGAGTATCCTATATATGCACTTAATCTCTACAAGGGGTAGTGACTTAACTCTCTTATGTGTTATCTCTAATAGGGTGGAATGCACAAAACCCTTAATTTAATATAATTGGGTGGAATGAGCAAAACCCTTAATTTGGGTGGAATGTGCAAAACCCTTAATTTGTAAGCGGAAATATTCAATGATCAATTATATGAAATTAGAAAATCAATGCTTATTTGTTGAAGTTATAATTCAGAATTCTGAATTATTGGATCTTTCTTTATATCTTACGCTCTCGTCCATAACTCTTAATATGGCAAGTTGTGGAGTCGTCGGTTATGTTTTTGATTCTCTTGTGATTATAGACGGAACCTAGCCATTAAATAAATATAACTCTAGTCCCTACCAATTATGGGCCCAAGGTTAAAACACATACTTTTACCCACACCAATCAGGTTTCAGATACTAAGCATTTAGTTGAAAGAGATCACTTAACTAATAAAAGGTTTATATATGCACCCCATCAAAATCACGATTAATAGGATCATTTACAATTGATTGTATCCCATATTACCAGGATCATTTACAGTTTTGTGGTTAAAAGACTCAAAAATGATATCATAATTATAACTTAAAGGGGTGTTAAATGTTAGTTAATTAGTAACATGAATAATTATCTTTCAATTATATTTTATTTATATAAAAAAATGTATTGTTTACAGGTTACAAACATCATAATAATACTAATAATAATAATAATAATAATAATAATAATAATAATAATAATAATAATAATAATAATAATAATGTTAATAATGTTGAGTTTATTGTGATTTATGTAGTTGCATAAGATATATCCTTTCATCTTCTTTATTTTCTATTATTTATTAAAAAATATTATAAGTTTATTATGAGAAAATAATATTATTAATAAAAATTCAAATTATAAAAATAGTTTTCTCTTATATGTTATCTCTACAAGGGGTAGTGACATCTCATTTGAGTACCAACTTGCTAGTAATGATTAATTTCCTTGATTCAAGTGATCAAGTACAAGGGTTGTTGGCTTTGGGATATGCCTCTGAGATTGAAGTGTACCTTGGAGTGTATATTTGATGATGATTCAAGTGACTTAACTCTCTTATGTGTTATCTCTACAAGGGGTAGTGACTTGTTCATTTGAGTACCAACTTGCTAGTAATGATTACTTTCCTTGATTCAAGTGATCAAGTACAAGGGTTGCTGGCTTTGGGATATGCCTCTGAGATTGAAGTGTACCTTAGATAGTAGGAGGAGATTAGGGGAGTGGCTCAAGGCGGATTTTGAGGGAAAAGTTATGCTTTACCAAAATAGCATTGATCACTTTATGCCATAAATGAAATTCCCTCTTGGTTCAACCCTTAAATCCTTGTGTAATCCTTTGATTTTTCGTATAAAACCTTGTTTAGAGTGTATCTTACAACTAATCAAATTGACATAACAAGATTGACAGCCAAAGATTGGTTTTGCATCATGTCATTACAAGTTGAGATTTTGGATTTCAAGCTCTTAGACCTCAACTTCCTCTCTTCGAAACACCTAGCTCACAAATGTTATGAAAGAGTTCCCTTACTTTTTGGAAATCCCTAAACATACTCTACAACGTTCATTTTTTGCTCAAGTTCAAATTCCAAGTGGAACTATGTCAAAAATCTCCCTGAAGTTGGCTAAAAAATTGAGTTAAAAGTACAAAAAACATGAAACTTTTCCAAGTGTTTTTCCCCTCTTGCCTTGTCTTTGCCCATAACTCAAACTCCATTCATTATTTTTAATCATATTTCACTGTGGCACTTTTGTAGGGCTTCTCAAGACCTTTCCAACAAGCTTTGAGCCACTCCATTTGGATGTGTGGTTAGGAAGTTATGACTTAGCCCCTTTCAAAACCCTAATTTCCCGACTTTTCGATTACTTCTCAATTCTTGATCCAGTGGTTACCAAACTTCATGATTAGATATGACACAACATTGGAAACATAATTGGCTTCAATTTTGGGTCAAACCCTTTTGGTCAATGGGTTGACTTTTCAGTTAGACGAATCGAACGATCGAAAACCTCTAAATTGGCTGTTAGTTTTCTGGGTTCCTTGAGGCCTTGAAACTTCTTGTAGGGATTCAATAAGTCATAGAGGTATATTGGACCATAATTCATGCCTTGGAATTCCATTTACGCCAAAAGTCAAACTATAGTTGACTTTTCCAATCAGAAACCCTAATTTGGGTTCTTAGACTGTAGTGTTCTTCTCCCTTGGGGGACAACCTCAAATTGGATTCATACATGATCCAATGTAGTATCCTTGAAGATGTAGAGAGTTAATACATGGATAATAAATCCAAAACCTTGAATGATCAAACCATAGAAACCCTGATTCCCGACTGTGTGAAATCCTAACTCACATGCATCTTAACAAAAATCAAACTTGAATGAAGTTAAGGCTAGATAAACAATGTTGATGCTCATAGAATGATGATGAAATCTAGGGGTCAAAATTTGGGGTATAACAAGTACCAACATCATAAACATCCCCACTAAGATAAACTACAAAATCATCAGGGATATCAGGTCATTTTTTTCTTACTAACCTTCTAACATGAACTTGCTCAATTTGCTCATCGGGTTGTGCAACCTCAGCTATAATAGGAGGATCTACTGCATTTTCAACAAGTGGTTCAACCACATCTTCAACTGGATGTTCAACCACATTCTCATTTGAAGTAAAACCTCCATGAGCAGTGGATTATCTAGCATTATCAAAATTAGGCGGTGACAAAGTAACAACATCAAGCATAACATAATCAATATTATCAGATGCAATGACATGCTCAACAACATCAAGCTCAAGGAATTTTGTATGCATGGACTACATAATTTTATTACCTCTGACAAAAGAATCTGTATCCTTTAGATCGATCCAAATATCCAATGAAAAAAGAACGAGTTATTTTTTGGTCGAGCTTTGTCTCAAAAGGATTATATATTCTAACCTCTGCAGGGCAACCCCAGACACGAAGATGGTTCAAACTGAGTTTTCTACTTGTCTAAAGCTCAAAAGGTGTTTTTGGAACTTGTTTACTAGAAAATCTATTAAGTATATAGAGGGGTGTTTTCAAAGCGTCGCCCCATTAAAATTTTGGTAAATTACAGCTACTCATCATATCTTAGGGTGCAATTTCGTCTTTCGGCTACACCATTTTGTTAAGGAGTACCAGACATGGTGTATTATGGAAAAATTCCACAATCTTGCAAATATTTTGTAAAAAGGCTCTAGTGTTGCCTAGTAGAATCATATCTACCATAATACTCTCCACCACGGTCAGAACGTACCACCTTTATCACCTTTCCTAGTTACTTTTCAACCTCAGTTTTAAAGATTTTAAACTTTTCAAGTGCTTCTGATTTTTTCTTAATCAAGTAGAGATAGCCATACCAGGAAAAATCATCAATAAAAGTGATAAAATATTTATTACCATAAATAGTGGGAGAAAGGGGTGTGCTAATGTCTGTACGAATAATTTCCAAAAGGTCTGAACTTATAGTTGAACCTTTCTTATTGGTCTTAGTAAATTTTCCTCTAATGCAATCCACGGATGTCCCTAAATCATTGAAATCTAACGAAGGTAAAATATCATCTCTAATCAACCTTTCAACTCTTTCTTTAGTGATATGTCTTAACCGCTTATGCCACAACAAAGAGAATTTTTCTCTAATTTTAGATCTTTTACCAATGGAGCTTTCAACATTAAAGGGTGAGGAAATTATATCACAATCCAAAGATAACTTATATAAACCATCCAACAAGATACCATTACCAACAACTTGAGAATTCAACATCAAATTTATTTTTCCATCATAAAAGGTAAATTGAAATCCAAACTTATCCAAACAAGATACTGAAATAAATTTCCTCCTAAAAGAAGGTACATAAAATGTATCTTTCAAAACTAGTTCAAAACTAGTTCCTAAAACTAAGCTAACATCTCCCACTAACTCCACAATGATTTTAAGATCATTTCCTACCCTGAGTTTGCTTTCCCTCAAGTTTGGTCTTTGATGGTTTCTGAACCCATGTAAGGACACAACAATATGGGTTATAGAACCACTATCAAGCCACCAAAAATTAATGGGAACATCAACTAAGTTAGAGTTAAAACAGAGAAAAGTTAAATGATTCCCTCCAGATTTGTTCTTGTTGTCTAACAAAGCTTTAAAAGCATGACAATTAGTTTTGTTATGCCCTTTTTCCTTATACCAAAAGCACCAAAAGGATTTCTCAAAATCAACAGGCTCGGGACCTCCTATATTATGTTGTTGACCATTACCTAGTTTCCTAAATTCAGGATATCTATGAGAAGTACTATGATTTTTTTTTTTAATTTCTCCAAGAACTCTCACAGGAATGGGGTTTAGCATGAAAAGTTAGGTTTAAATCAATTCTTTCCTTCTTGAGTTTCTCTTCTTTAGCTACACATTTGGAAATAGCAATAAGATATTCTTTATCATTCTCTTTCTCAAGCAGTCTACTTATCAAATGTTCAGAAATGGTTCCCTTCATAACACAAAAGCTAAGTTGGTCACTCCTCTCACACTTAGGTAATTTTTCTTTCTCCTCATGTGTACTTAAATAATTGATCACATGTTTGGTTTCACACAGTTCCATGTCAAGTTCAACAATCCCTAATAAAAACTCTAAGTCTATCTTCCATTTATTAAAATCAGACTCATTCATGATCTTAATAGAAGCAGAATATTTATTCACAGAGAAAATCAATGTTGAGACAGAATAGGAATGCATAAACACAAATAATAAAGGCAAGTTATAGCTTTAATGAACATAAACTACCACGAAGAGGCCAACATTATCACACAATCCCCTTGGGAGGAATGCGTAAAATCCAGGTTACAACCAAGACCAAAACCTCAGATGAGTTACTAAATAAGCATACATTAGGTTCAAAAATATATCTCCTTTGGATAGATAAATTCTCTAGACCAAAGCATCTCCAACAGTTACATTCTTAGTTAGTTACAATCTCCACGTACAATTGTCCTCCTTTGGGAAGTCAATCATAGTAATGATCGAAAATCATTCATCAAACTACAAAGAGACACTTATAAATTAAAATGAGTGATCTCACTTTGGTACACAATTATTTATATAATTTCTTACCAAAATAAATCATGAACCAATCATGAATTTGAACAATATAGCATTGCCAATAAATTTTATGTTCAACAGTATCAATCTCAATATTATAAAGAATCTTATATAATATTTCAAAATATTTGACAAAACAAATATATCACGAATTTATATAAACTAATATTTATTTAATATAATTTTCATGATAATACAATTAATAAATAATAGTTTAATAAAATTAGATATTAAACTTATAAACCTATATATATATATATATATATATATATATATATATATATATATATATATATATATATATATATATATATATATATATATATATATATATATATATATATATATATATATATATATATATATATATATATATATATATAGACACACACACACACTTGACGTGAAGAAAACCAATTAAACACAACAAACTAGAATTGAATTATTAACTTGAAAAAGAAAAAAAAACCAATTAAACACAAATACGAGAACTCGAAACTGCGCTATCGTAGTATTCTAGTAACCCAACATGTCATACAATAGGAAAAAGGGTTGTGTTTGAATAATTATAGAGCAGGTTTTGATTATTAGAGTAAATATTATGATCAATTGTTCATAAAACATACATTATGAACTAAAAAAGTAATTATTCATGTTAATAAACTTAACATATAAACTATATAGTGACATAGTTAGTAAAAAACTTGATTACAATAAAATATCATAATTAATAAAATTAACGTAATAAGCATACAATACTATAATTAATAAAAAAATAACTTTAATTGGATTTAGCCATACCATTGAAAATTGATTACTGGAATGATTTAAATTAAACCAAAACCCTTAATATGTAAACACATATTAACCATAAATAATTAAGTCATAATGTAAGCCTAGTCCGTGCATTGGGTGGAATGCACAAAACCCTTAATTTCATATAATTGGGTGGAATGCGCAAAACCCTTCATTTATAAGCGGAAATATTAAATGATTAATTATATGAAATTAGAACATCAATACTTATTTGTTGAAGTTATGATTCAGAATTCTGAATTATTGGATCTTTCTTTGTATCTTACGCTCTCGTTCACAACTCTCAATAGGGCAAGTTGTGGAGTCGCCGGTTATGTTTTTGATTTTCTTGTGATTACAGACGAAACCTAGCCATATAATATATATAACCCTAGTCCCTACCAATTATGGGTCAAGGTTAAAACATATACATTTACCCACACAAATCAGGTTTCAGATATTCATCATTTAGTTAAAAGAGATCACTTAATTAATAAAAGATTTATATATACACCCCATCAAAATTATAACTTAAAGGGTGTTAAATGTTAGTTAATTAGTAACATGAATAATTATTTTTCAGTTATATTTTATTTATATCAATAAATGTACTGTTTAGAGGTTACAATAATAATAATAATAATAATAATAATAATAATAATAATAATAATAATAATAATAATAATAATAATAATAATAATAATAATAATAATGTTGAGTTTATTGTGATTTATGTAGTTGCATAAGTTATATCATTTCATCTTCTTTATTTTCAATTATTTATTAAAAAATATTATAAATTTATTATAAGAAAATAATATTATTAATAAAAATTCAAATTATAAAAATAGTTTTTTTATTCTTCTTTAATAAACTCTTGTTGTCCCAACAGTAATTTGGTTTTAGAGTGATATATTTTGTCAATGTATACAATACAATTAAAAAATAATAATCAAATTGTGTTTAAAATAATACGGTTTAAATCCCAATTTATTGTATTTTTTTCTCTCAACTCACGTCATATCTAATAGTCTTGAATAAAATACCCTAAAATAAAAGTTTTTAAATTTTTTCATAAAAAAAGTTAAACAATTACTTTTTAAATTATATTACAACAATAAACTATACATAATTCGTTAAAATGATAATAACATACAAATAACAAAAATCTCAGTTACAAATAATCCAAGAGAAAGGAAAAAAAACTCTAGTATCAATAACAAAAACTACATGAAATCACAAATATTTTTCAACATATGAAATACACCACACAAAATATATAAATATTGTTGTATATAAGATTGAGTTCTCAAATCCTCAAAGTACAATATTATTTATTATGATATAGAATGTTTTACATTAATAAGATAATTTCTTATTCCAATGAAGACAAGTAGGTTGAGGTGAATAAACAGTAGTCAAACATGACCCAGATTGTTTTATAGAGTAGCTGAAATCATCACCTCCGTTAATATGTTTTGATTGATCGTATACATCATACCAATATAATTCATTATTCCATCGAAATGAACAATAAAATAATGTTTTTTTGGGAGGAATGCGCAAAATCCAGGTTACAACCAATGTCATAACCTCAGATGAGTTACTCAATAAGCATACATTAGGTTCGAAAATATATCTCCTTTGGGTAGATAAATTCTTTAGAGCAAAGCATCTTCACGTACAATTGTTCTCCTTTGGGAAGTCAATCATAGTAATGATCGAAAGTCATTCATCAAACTACAAAGAGACACGTATAAATTAAATGAGTGATCTCACTTTGGTAATAATTACACACAATTATTTATATAATTTCTTACATATGAATCAAATTTTTCTTACCAAAATAAATCATGAACCAATCATGAATTTGAACAATATAGCATTACCAATAAATTTTGTCTTCAACAGCATCAATCTCAATATTATAAAGAATATTATATAATATTTCAAAATATTTGACAAAACAAATATATCAAGAATTTACATAAACTAATATTTATTTAATATGATTTTCATGATAATATAATTAATAAATAATAGTCTAATAAAATTAGATATTAAACTTATAAAACTATATATATATATATATATATATATATATATATATATATATATATATATATATATATATATATATATATATATATATATATATATATATATATATATATATATATATATATATATATATATATATATATATATATATATATATATATACACACTGTATTGACGTGAAGAAAACCAATTAAACACAACAAACTGGAATTGAATTATTAACTTGAAAAGGAAAAAAAAAACAAAACCAATTAAACACAAATACATGAACTTGAAATTGCGCTATCGTAGTATTCTAGTAACCCAACATGTCATACAATAGGAAAAAGGGTTGTGTTTGGGTAATTATAGAGCAAGTTTTGATTATTAGAGTAAATATTATGACGAATTGTTTTTTTTATAAGCAAGAATATATTAAAGAGATTAAGAAAATCTCTGAACAACAAGAGTACAAACAGAACCTAATACAAGACTGTTACATAAAATCGAACGAGAATTTAAACCAATCATACAAGCTACAATGATTACTATCCTATCTACCTAATATCAACCAATTCCACAAGATAACTTTAATATCGGTAACAATGTCCTCAACGTCAATGGTTACATTACTGAAAATAATGTTATTTCTAGCCCTCCATAAACTCCAGCAAGAAATGAACCAAATTGAGTTGATATTGTTCTCTTTACAACGGCCCAGAAGTCTCGATTTCCAGACCTTTGCATGAAGACTACTACAATCCTCCGAGATGTTCTCTATATCCACCCAGTCGCAAATCTTATTCCACACCAACGATGATTTAGAGCACGAGAAGAAAAGATGTGAAACTTCCTCATAGCTTAACGAATAGAGCGTACAATCCGAATTTTAGGAATAATTAATCACCCTTCTTTTCATCAAATTAAATCTGGTAGGCAGCTTATCAAGCGCCAACCTCAAAATAAAAGTTTGGACTTTTCCGGTAACACCGTTTCCCAAAGTATCTCCAGAAGAGTAGCATTATCACTACCAATATTGTGAACAGAAGCAGAAGAGGTTAAAGAAGTATAGAAAGAGCTTACCTTATACGAAAGTGAATCATGAAGAAGCCATTTCCAATTATCGATGACATTGATGTTGGCTGCCACCTGATACAACAAATCGCTACAATCTATCCATTCTGGTTCAAAATTGGATCCCTCATCTATCAACGATTCTCTAACTTTCCAAACCCACTGACCACCCTCCCAATTTCCCATCTTATTGATTGTCGAAACTTTCCTGGAACAGCCCTGAAACAGCCGCTGAAACCTACTTTTAAGCGGTAAATCTCCAATCCAATTAGATTGCCAAAACGCCGTATTGTGACCTTCTCTAATAGTGCAAGCCGTAAACTTGTAGAAGTCCACATTGAAGTCGCAGGTTGAACTTGACAGAATATCCTTCATCCAAAGAGAGTCGAATTTCGAGCTACCAACGTCGGCGAAAGTTTGCACCTTCATGCTCAAGTTACCGTATCTGAGATTCAGCGTCTTTCTCCAAATTTCATTTCCACCGTTTTGAAATCTCCACAACCATTTTTCTATAAGAGCACAATTAAAATGGCCTACGTGTTTAATGCCAAGACCTTCGTATTCCTTCGGCTTACAGATGGAGTTCCAATATATCTAAGAGATGAACTTTTTACTAGAATTCCCAACCCAGAGAAAACACCGTTGGATTGCGATAATATCGTTCATGATTTTCTTGGGAGCCTCGAAGAAAGCCAAGTAATGAATAGGCAAGTTAGCTAAAACCGAGTTAATAAGGGATACTCTACCTCTAATTGACAGATTTCTCCCAACCCAATTTGATAGTTTACTCCTCATACGAGACAGAACCGGATTCCAGAATGAATGTCGACGATGATTTCATCCTACCTGAAGACAGAGAAAACTGAACGATAGCCTGCCAAATTTACAATGCAGAAATTCTTCAGCTGCAACAAGGAAAGCAGGGTCTACTTCTATCCCATAAAGACAACTTTTAGAGAAATTAATTTTCAAACCAAAAATCAATTCGAACGCATGCAGGACAGCCTTGAAAGCCCATATATTCATAACCGAACCATGTCCTATAAGCAGAGTGTCATCGGCAAACTGAAGCATGCCCTCAGAATTTTGATCATTGATCTTGAATTTTGTTAACAAGTTACCGGTAGCTGCGGCTCTAACTAAACAAGACATGCCCTCTGCTACTATGGAAAACAGAAATGGAGCCAAAGGGCCCCCCTGCTTCAGACCCCTTCCAACCTTGAAATCCTTCGAAGGACTTCCATTAATAAGAATTGAAATGAAACTATTGAACACGGATCCTCGAATCCATTTTAACCAATTAGGACCAAAACCCATCTTGACAAGCATTTCATCTAGGTAAATCCAGTCGACACAGTCGTAGGCTTTAGCGAAGTCGACTTTGAAAAACAGACATTCCTTTTTAAATCTCTTAGTATAGTCTGTTATTTCGTTGGCCAGTAGAACCCCATCGTAAATTTGCTGACTCGGGATGAAAGCTGTTTGAGAAGGAGAAATAAGTTTATGAATAACCTTTATCATTCTGCAAGCAAGCATCTTGGAGATAACCTTGGAGATATACCTAATTAGAGTAATTGGCCTAAAATCTCCAAACTGCTGCGGGTTGGAAATCTTCGGTACCAACGAAATGAAAGAGGACGTAAACATCTTAGGGAGAACTCCTGTCTTGAAGAAATCCAAGATGCAATTCGAGAAGTCCTGGCCAACTATTTCCCATCAAGATTTTATGAATTTAAAGTTAAATCCATCAACATTGGGGCATTTTTACCGCCACAACTGAAGACAACCTTTCTTACATCAGAAGTGCTAAAATCTGCTTCCAAAAACAGTTTGTCTTCCTCATCAAGACAAGCAGCCAAAGCTAAATCACTTCTGAATTTTGCCGAATTTGATTGCGTGTATTTACCCTTAAAGAACTTCACCGCTTCAAACTTAATATTCTCAGGGTCTTCCAAAATACTACCTCCCACTCTAACAGCTGAGAGACGATTTGACCGATTCCTAGATTTAAGGGAGTCATGAAAAAATTTGGTATTAAGATCCCCATTTTGGAGCTAACTAACCCGGGATTTCAGGGCTATCATGCTTTCTTTGATTCGCATATTCTTCCACATTTCCTCCTGGTATCGCAGTTTCTCTCTGTCCATATCAGTATCTTGCGGATTAGACTCCTCGACTGATTCCAATTCCAACTTGTTGAACTTAGCGATATTATCCTCAATGTTCAAATCCAGCCAAACAAACACTTTGAGATTCCATATCCTAAGGTCATATTTAAGAGCTTGAAATTTCTTAGTAAGGATGCTATAGTATGAACCTGTGAATTGGTAAGAGCGCCACGATTTCGTAACAAACGGGATGAAATCCTTGTGGTAGAACCAACAGTTGAAAGTCCTAAATGGTTTTGGTCCCCAATTGATGAAATCGCACTTCAACCACACCAGTCGGTGATCCGATATGTCTCTATCCCCCACCACTTGATTCTTCAAAGAAAACATTGATATAACCCTATCATCAACCAAAACTCTATCCAGTCTACTTCTACTCTTACCGTTAGAGTTGAACCAAGTGAAATGGCTTCCAAACACCGGTAGATCCGCCAAATTCATTTCCTCAATGAATTCACAGAACTCCTTCATATCCCTGCTGTTATAACCACTTAGGACTTTCCTTTCCTCCCTATTTTTCACTGCATTAAAATCCCCTCCCACAATACAACCAACATCAGAGTAACTGTTCTTAATTTTAATCAGATCTCTTCACAGCTTCCTCTTATCAGCTGATCCACAAGGAGCGTAAATGTTGATCACCATCAACTTATGATTATTTCAAACAAAGTTTAGACCTAAGAATCCTTTCCCACAAAAACTAAAACAAGCAGAGATTCTAGCAGTATTCCACATGGTTAGAATTCCACCAGAGTTTCCAACAGAGTTCTGAGCTGACCAATCCAAGTCAAAATTCCTCCACATGCTATAAACAATACCAGCCTCCATCTTGATAACCTTAGTTTCCTGAATGAGGCAAATGTCGGCACTTCCTTCTGAATAATTTGAGTTATTCTCCTTCTCTTGAAGGAACTACAATAACCTCTAACATTGAAATAAATTAAATTCATGGATTAATTATAGCTACATCCTTCTTGCCTAGACCAACATCCTTATCTGCGTTATCCAAAATCCTCAGAGTTCACCCAATAACCTCCTCATCTTCACCCTGAATTCCTAGAAATGTAAGAAAATCACCCAATTTAGATGGAACTTCGACAATGGCCCTTCTGCATCTCGAGTTACCCCTCTCCACGTCAGTGTCGGTTATCGACTCGCGGTACAATATAGCTGAACTAGATCCTGAAATTTCTTTATACAGCTTTTTCTTCTTACTTTCCTACCTAGATTTTCCTTTCGACTCAGGTCTAAAATTCTCCTTGGGGGCCGTGAGAAGCAGAGTGGAAAAATAAGAGGGGGTGTAGGGTATTTTAATGCAGTTATAAACCTAATGAAGAGGTTTTTTTCTTTTTAGCTTTATAAGTGCTCTTGATTGGCTGCATTTTTTGGCATAACATTAGTGTATGTATGAATGTCATATTAGATGTTTCTACATTCATTAAGTGGACTGTGCAGGATAAGTCTTAAAATCTAACTACAAGTTAAGCTGGATGTCACACTCGATGTTATGACATAGATTGTGTGACATCAGTGCACAAGTTTGTTATCATGGTAGCTATAACTCAGGAAACAAACCAGAAACTCAAGATGGGATTCAGGAGATATTTTAGACACCCTAGGGGATCAAATATGGACCTGATTAAAGTGGCAAACGTGCAGAATTCTGAAGAGAGGTTTTATTATGGATAAAACCTAATTTATGCAGCAAGGCCCAAAGGACTGCAACTGCTATAAATAACAGAAGAATCAACTCAGAAAAGTAACACTTGACATAAGAATAGAGAGTACAAAAGCAGAGAGTCCAAGCAAGTGAAGTAGGCTAGTCTTCACGTGTGTAAAAGTCAGTTTAGGAATACTTGTAATCCAAGTAATTGTCTGTTTGATAATTACTTTGGTTAGGTAGATTCTAGGCAGTGTCTCGCTCAAAGCTGTGAAGCAAGAGTGTGTGAGTTTCTTGATTGAAGCTGTGAAGCAAGATCAAGGATTGTATGAAGTGTCTCTTCATACTAAATTGTGTAATTATTTAATATCACTGTTGTGTGATTGAGGGGGAGTGAGTGGGTATACTTAGGTCTAGAGTGTCTCTAAGTTGAAGTGTCATTGGGTAGAGATTAAGTGAGAAGTGCAAACTGGTGGTTTGACTTTGAATTGATTCTGCTTATAGTGAAATTCCTCCCTGGCTTGGTAGCCCCCAGATGTAAGTGTTGTTGACACTGAATTGGGTGAACAATTGCTGTGTTATTTACTGCTTTCAATTACTGTCTAAATAGTCATTGCTCTAGTCAATGTCACAGTGGATGTTATAACTCTGACAATAACATCCATCGTGTGAAGGCCAGAATTTTCAATTGGCATCAGAGCAGGCACCCTGCCTGTTTTAACTGGGTGAGATCTAGAGAAAACAAATTCTGGTGATATGGATAAAGACATATGATTCACAAATAGACTTCCAATTCTGGATGGATCTAACTATGACTATTGGAAGCCTAGGATGATTGCATTCCTAAGGTCCTTAGACAGCTAGGCTTGGAGAGATGCAAACTCTGGCTGGACACATCCTGTAAAGACTGACAAGGATGGAACATCTATGCAAATCCCTGAAGATGAGTGGACCAAAGAATAAGAAACATTGGCTCTTGGAAACTCTAAAGCATTGAATGCTCTCTTCAATGGCATAGATAAAAACATTTCCAGGCTGGTACACCATTGTGAACTAGCTAAAGAGGTTTGGGACACCCTCAAGACTACTCATGAGGGAACCTCTAAAGTAAAGATGTCTAGACTTCAAATGTTAACCACAAAATTTGAAGGTTTGAAAATGAAAGAGGATGAGACCATTCATGATTTTTACATGAATGTGCTGGAACTTGCAAACAGCTCAGGGGCCTTGGGTGAGGAGATGTCTAAGGAAAAAATGGTAATAAAAATTCTCAGGTCTCTACCTAAGAGGTTTGCAATAAAGGTCACTGCCATCGAAGAGGCTCAAGATATATGCCACATGAAGGTGGAGGAACTCATTGGCTCCCTCCAAACCTTTGAGATGGGTTTGAATGACTAAGCAGCGGAGAAAAAGAACAAAATCATTGCTCTTGTTTCAAGCACTGCAGAAGAGACAGAAGGAGAAGATGATGAAAAAGAAGAGGATCTGTCAGAGGCAATAACCATACTTGGAAGATAGTTCAAAAAGCTGGTCAAAAGGATAGATGCTAAATCTAAACCTTATTCCAAAAGCCTGCATGCTGACAAGGAAAAATCTGAAGAAAAGATCAGTAAAGTACAGTGCCATGAATGTGAAGGGTATGGACATATCAAAAGGGAATGTGCAACATACCTCAAGAAGAAGGGAAAAGGCCTGACTGTCACAATGGACTGACTCTGACAGTGAATCAGAAGAAGAGTCAGCTAAGCATGTCACTGCTCTCAACAGTGTGTGCATCTCTGGTGGTGACTCAATTGAGGAAGACATGACACTTGAGGAGCTTGCTGACTCATATCAGAAGCTTCACATTAAAAGTTCTGATCTGTATCAGCAGGGAGAACATCAGAAGGAACTCATCAAGAAGTTAGAATCTGAAAAGGAGGATCATCTAGTCACTATAGAATCACTTGAAAGTGAGGTCAAAGAGTTAAAGTCTAGCTTGGACCAAATGTCAAAAACTATAACGATGCTTAATCCTGGAACTGACACTCTAGAAGAGATTCTGCAAAGTGGTCAGAACTCAGGAGATAGGTCTGGACTGGGGTTTGTTAAAAGATAAAACCCTGTTCTGAAACTCAAGAAACTCCAACCTGAGATTCAGAAGCTAAAGAGGATGTCACGACCAATGTCACATCATCCACCTCACAGAAACTGGAACCAAGTCAAAAGACAGTTCTAGAAGCATAGTGTTGCACCCCAAAATTTGACCAACAATTATTCATCCATCAAGTGTTTGAAGGTTGATACCTTCACCAGAAAATTCAAGAGATCCTCAGAGGAATTGGGTGAAACCAGGGTTGTGTGCTTCATAGCTTGAGAGTTATGGGTGCTCCTCAGATGATTCTGAGACTTTGAGAATGAATTTGATGCTTTGAGCAAGTGTATGAGATGTCTTGAAAGCCATCATGAAGCCCAGAGAGGTCATTGTGCAAGAATTCAGAAGATTCAACCATGAATGGTAGAATTAGGGTTTTGACTGGGTCAACCCTAGATCAGCTGAAGAGTTGGAGAAGGTTGAGACCTAATCCAAGGGCCATGATATCATGGAAGGATGTATGGAGATGTTATAAAGATGATTCCTAAACCAACTCATCATGATTGAGGAGTTTGAGAAGTTTCAAGTTAGGGTTTCTGAGGGTTGCCAGTGAAAAACCCTAATTTGATCCCTATCTTCCAGGCAGTTTTAGCTCAAGATGTGATTGATATCTCATCTTCCCCACAACATGAATGTTGAAGAGCTTGTTCTTAGCTTTAATTTGAGTGGTGGAAGTCCTTGATAGGAGTTGCAGAGCTCAAGTTATGGTTTGGACAAATTACAGGTCAGCAGAGGTGTGTGAATCTGGGCCCTTGAAAGTCACCCAACTTGCAGACAACTTTTGCCCTAGTAGGATGGTTCCTATGATTTCTTGGTCAACATGAATGTTGAAGAGAATCTTCTTAGCTTTTTAGAGAGTACTAGAAGTCCTTGATAAGATTTGTAGAACTCAACTTATGGTTTGAACAAGACAGGGGTATTTTGGTCATTTGGCAGTTATAGGTCATTTTAAGCAAAGGCCATATCTCCTATTTCCAAGCCTCAGATGGAAAAACTCAAAACATGAAAGTTGTTCAAAATGGAATTTTAAGTCTAGAAAAGTGGTTATGAGTTATTGAAAAAGCTTGTAGCAAGGATTTACAAGATTGGGTAAAAATGAACTAAAAATGGCTTATAAGTTCATTCAAGTCAAGTTGAAATTTGGTTTGGGAGATCTATGAGTCCAAAATAGGTCATCCAATATACCATTTTGAATGTAAATGACATTCTAAAAACTTTGGTTTAAACAGGATTTTGATTTGAGGCTCAAAAATGAAGGTTGCTTTGGAAAATTGTTACTTGAATCATAAGGTAACTAAACAAAACTTCACAAAAGGCAAGGAAGTGCATGTTTTTCACTCATTCTTTCTCAATATCTCTTGTAAGGAGATTTTGAAGCCAATTTGACAAGCCTAACTCATGAGATATGGTATGATCAACATGTCATTAAAGGAGAAGTTCTATAACTTTCTAGCACTTTCCATGAGTTTCTAGATGATTCTAGGAGTTTCCATGGATTGCTATAAGAAGAGTGAATCACAATGTGGCCAGGGTTGGTGAAAGTTGCTGTGTTCATTGGAGAGAGTGAGAGAGAAAGTGCCATTGTTGGATTTCTTCAAGATCAAACAAGATTCAATTCCTTCTTCTGCAAGCTTCATCCACCTCAACTCTTGCAAACAGAAAGGTGTTCATCCTTGGGGGAAGATTTGGAGAAGGTTTCAAGTGCTGAATCAAGTCCTAACACCCCTCACCATTGGAGTTTGACAGGTTGGTATTTTGATCTGTAGGTCCCTAATTATGTACATTCTGTTAGAATCTAGGGTGTAAGATCAACATGCTAGGTTAGAGGAAGATTTCCTGAAAGTTTGAGAGGAATCCATGAGGTTTCGTGGCAGGGTACCATTTCTGGCAAGAATGATAGCAAGCTGTTTTGTGTGCATTATTGGATATGATGTAGTTTAGAATGGCTAGGATAACCTGTGGAACAGATTTACATCATTAGATTTGAGTTTGGTTAAGGTTGATAGCAGAAAACCATGGTGGAACCCTAACCTTCGTGCTTTCTGTTAGAACGATACAAGAGGTTTCAGGGACAACTATTGGTATCATTGTGTTCAGGGTGGTTAGTAGAGCAAGTTTGCTTTTGGAATTTCTTGATTTCATCAAGCCATCATTGAGAACGATCGAGTGGAAATTCTGGCATGGAATTAGGGTTTTCTGAAAACCCTAGGGTTTATTTGGGGACGATGAAGTCCCACCGTTGGATGATCCCAGATCATTGACCATTTCAGTTAATCCAGCGGCCACGATTTGAACTCAGAAACGGAGGGAAGACTCAAGCCAAAATGATGCGTTTGATTAAGTGAGTGATTCTGGGCTTCAGCAATTCAGTGCTACCCACACCCCCACAATGGGCCCAATCCAAAAATACACTTCAGAATACTGCTATTTGCACCGTGTCCATAATCATTTTTCTGATGATTTTTCAAGTGATTTTCTGAGCGCGTGGGCTTGATATTCACACCCCCAGGATCCTAGCCAATCATGAAAACAACTGAGGCGCATTACTTTTGATACCCCCCTCCCATTTATTTCTTATTCTTTTATTTTAATTTCTTTTATATTCTTTGCATTTTAAAAAATTCATAAAAAATAGAAAAATTAATATTTTTCATTTCTTCTTTTTTTCACATATTCATAAATTTGTCTAGAAAATTAATAAAAATAAAAATTCCATTTTATTTTTAGTCTAATATTTTTAGCATATTATTTTTTATAAATAGTCTTTTTAATTGATTTAGTTAATACTTGATTTTGTACAATTTCTTTTAGGACTTTCCCTTAGGATTTTTGAGCCATTCTTTTTGGCATAGTTAGATATTGAATCATAGGTCATATAGAATTTAATTCTCAATTTGTAGATTAAAATTTGATGTAGTTTGATTGTTTTACATTTAGGTGCTCAAATTAGGGTTTTAGGGTGTATAAATAGACTTGAACCATTTTGTTTTGGGGTTTATAGGCCAAATTAGTGTATGGGGAATATATGGGTTAAGGGTAAGTATGTATAGAATCCCCTAGAATTTTGCTAGAATATTGTATGGTGTTTTAGTATTTTTCATTGATTTTTGAATGTATGGTTAGTATGTGTGTTGCTTGAAGGCATAGTTTGTATTGTTGTGTTTGTTTTTCTTCTCCTTTGAGTGTGTGAGCTTGAAGATTGAGTTGAAGACCTTGTGGATCATCATTGAAGATTTGAAGACCTTGCAAAGGAGCTTAGTTAGCTTTTGTTGTGTTATTTATAGGTTTATAGGTGCATAGGTAGAGCCTTAGATAGAATGCTTCTATTCAATAAACAAGGAGTGTTTTGTTCACCTCCTTTCTTCTCTGTGACATAGAGTCCCTTAAGGGTATTCACCTCTCTCCTTTGGAGGGATTAGTGACCTTACCCTCTGAGGTAGAACTTTGAGAGAGCCTTTCTCTTGATGTTAAGTCCTCAATGGCATCCTTTGGAGGTCAGTGAGCACTGTAACATCCTCACCTCATCTTGTTGACTGAATTTTGTTTGCTGGAGCTTTTGAGCCATTGAAGATAGAAGCTGAAGCTTTGAAGAGGATGATTCCTTGAAGATTATTGAAGTCTAAAGACTTTGTGAAGATCAAGTTGATGCTTGAAGATCCCTGAAGATAGTGAAGCCTGAAGGTGGAGCTGATCAAAGAAGCTGAAGCTTAGGGGAGAAAATGAGTTGATACTCATGTTGAATGGTGATACCTGGAAAGCAAGTGATCTCTAAAGTCTGAAGACTGAGTTGCTGCTGAAGGAGCTGAGGCTTTCTTCTGTTTTCTTTTCTGTATTGTGTGTTTTGTCTGATTTGTCTGTTGCATTAGAATAAGCTCATCTAGAATAAGTTCAGTCTAAGAGCATGATTGTATTAGAGGTTGAGTTGCTCCCTCTGCTTGTATTGTTATTGCATGGCTTTGCTTGCGGGTATTCGGTAGAGCCCAGCTCCCTTGCCCATGTGTTTATTTTGCTTGATAGCATGATTTCATTTCTTTTATCTGTATGATTGCAGTTTACCGTTTATTGCTTGATAGCATGTTGTTTATTTTTCAGTATGATTACTGTTATTTCATGACTGGCTTGAGGTCGAGACGAGCTTGTGGAGGCTGAAGCCCCACACACATTTCCTCCCTCACTTGCATTGCATGCATTTTATTGTTAAAGCTGATGCTTTTGTCTGTTTTGGTGTATCATTGACATGATCCCTTAGGACTCTCATTCCCTTTGATAAGGATTTGATGATAGACTTTTAGGTTGAAACCTATGCATGACAACATCTAGGAGTTCCCTGTTCAAACCTCAACCATAGGATGAATCCATGGTATGATAACAGTAGGACTTGATAGTCTCCCTCCCAGTTGGGCCTGTTCTCTTCTCATCTCAAAGCAGTTTAAGATACAGTAATCATGAATGATTTCTTTCGTACGTTACGAGCCTTAAGCTATCTGAGAAAGGATTGTGGGAGAGTTTCTTTTCCACAGTCTGGATGTTTAGTATGGTACCCTTTGGGTGACATGCGACGCACTCACTCTCAGGTCATAGTCTCTAGTGCGGTTGAAATCGCAAACACAATAAAAACCACTTCTTTTAGGAGATAAGCCGTAGTTTCCCGAACTACGTGAGCTCTGATCTTTCATACCAGATGAAAGTACGTAGGCACAAAATGGCGATGTCTTGGCGAGCTACCTTCCCCCATAACCCTTCGTAGGCCGAACTACGTTAACTCTGATTTCTCATTCTCTGATGAGAATACGTAGGCATAAAGTGCGACGCTTTGCCGAGTCATTTTTCTTTTCTTTTTAAGCCAGCCTTGATAGGTAGATAGAATAAAACCAACCCGTCCAAGTAAACAAACAAGCGAGGATCCCGTCGAGTACGACGGACGTGAGGGGTGCTAATACCTTCCCCTTGCGTAACCGACTCCCGAACCCAGACAATGGTTGCGATGACCTTGTCTTACCCTTGTTCGTCAGGTTTTTCCGATCGTTTCCTTTCCTGCTCTGAGGGATAAATAACGAAAGGTGGCGACTCTTCTGTCATGCCGGCACCTTATTTTCGCGCAAGCGACAGCTGACGACTCTGCTGGGGACCTTCAGGTGTTTCCCTATGCGAGTCTCGCCTTGGATTTCCTTCCTAGCTGTCTGGGACCGTCCCCAGCAGCTGGCGACTCTGCTGGGGACTCCAACGGTTCCCTGCGAGTCAATCCTATCGCTTGTGTGTTTACTTGTTGGGTTGCGTTTATTTATCGCATTTTTACTTCTTGCACTTTATTTCCCGCATTTTATTTCCAGTATAATATGATTATTTGTGCTGTTGTGGGATGGGAGTTCTGATGAGTGAGAAGCCAGACCCAGGCTTGAGTGCACCATAGACTTAGAGTGGAAATTACTGGGCGCGTGCTTGCTTTGCAGGCACTAGTGTCTCATGAAATCCACGCTCAGACGAGATTCATCCGGTTGGCTTCACTTTCAACCCTTTGGGTTGAGACGGTTGCTGGTTTGGTGGATTGTCGACTCTGGGGACCGATCATTTGTGATTCAGCTAAGTGAGGCCTCTTCAAGACTTGATGATGCCACTCCTTCTGGGAATCGTATCATCAGTTTTGAAAGTCTGTGACGCTGATGAATGCATAGGATGCCGTACCTTGAGTCAGTCTAGGTCCATACCTGTGAGCGGGACTGGGTTTATTGCAGGAAACTTAGACCTTCAGACTACCTGGTTTTCTTGACAGTGAATCAGTTATGTTGGTACCAGGGTTCTTAGTTGCAGACTCGTCTGTTCTGAACAGAACAAGTTTTTGATCAGAGGATCTTATTGTCGGGTGTTTGTTTGTTCTTGATAGAGCAGGTTTTTGATCAGAATATTGTTATCAGTGGTTTGTTCTGGATGGAGTAGATTTTGAGTGAGGTCTGAAGATCTCATCGGCAGGTGTTATTTGTTCTTGATAGGGCAGATTTTGAGTGGGGTCTGAAGATCTCATCAGCAGCTGTGTGTTTGTTCTTGATAGGGCAGATTTCTGATTTGGGGTCTGAAGATTTCATCAGCAGATACTTCTTGATCTTGCACCCGGGGTCCTTATTATCAGTCATTTATTCTTGTCAGAACAGAATTTTGATCTCGGTCCGGTCAGATGGTTATTCTCAGCAGATCAGATTAGTGGCCTTACACCGGGGTTCCCTTTTCATCAGCGACTGTTGATATAGAATCTCCTTAGCAGCTATCCGGATATATTATTGCATGCCTGCATTTTGCATTAGTTTGCGCATTCATCTGCATTCCATTAACGTGTGTCTGTGTTGCAGGTACCGTTTCCCCGATCCAGGATTTCCCGCCTCCTACTGTTATTATGGCCTCCCTCAGGAAGACTGTTGCGTACAAGTTCCCGACCCCCGATGTGTCGAAGCTGACTGGTTTGATAGCCCTGGCAGGGGATTCTGTGAAGGATAGGTTCAGGAAGTCTTATGGCAGGTTGCTTGGTCTGGTTTGCAAACCTTCTACGTCCGAGTTGAATGGGTTACATGCTCTTCTGCAGTTTTATGACCCTCCCTTGAGGTGTTTCACTTTTCATGACTTCGTCCTCGCACCGACATTGGAAGAGTATGCTGATATGCTGGGTGTGCCTATCAAAAGGCAGATGCCTTTTGTCCACATGGACGCTGAGCCCGATCTGGCTGGTTTAGCTTCTTCACTCCATTTGAGCGCTTCTGAGTTAGTGGTGACGAGCTGGAACAAGGTTCCAGGGTTCTCTCTGCAGTTTCTGATAGCTAAGGCTCAGCAGTGTGCTAAGGACAAATGTTGGGACGCATTCAACGCCATCCTCGCTTTATGCATATATGGCATTATCATGTTCCCCAGCATGCCTGATTTCGTGGACTTTGATGCATTCCACATCTTCGCCTCAGGGAATCCAGTCCCTACTCTGATTGGAGACGTCTACCATTCAGTGCATTACAAGAATGAGAACCGGAGAGGGAAGAATGTCTCATGCTGCGTACCGTTGTTGTACAAGTGGTTTTATAGTCATTTGCCCAAGAGGAGTTCTTTCGCCTTGTCTGCAGCCACAGCTGGGTGGCCTGAGCGTCTGATGAGTTTGTCGGCAGAAGATATTGATTGGTTCGTTGACAGAGACAGGCTAGGCACCGAGGTGATCTTCAGTTGTAGTGGGTTTCCTAACGTACCTATGATAGGTAGGAAGGGTTGCATCAACTACAATCCATCATTGCTAGTTCTTCAGTTCGCATATGCTTTGAGGACTCCGCCGAAGGAGGAAGAGGTACAGGAATCTCTGTACCTCACGGGTACTCTAGAGGGGGATTTGTTGTCCAAGCTTCAGTATGCGTGGAACAATATCAACACGAGAGGAAAGCCTTTGTTGGGAAAGAGCAACAGCCAAGCCTACCCTCCTTATTCAGATTGGATCAGAGCCAGAGCCAGCGCTATAGGGATGCCCTTCCCTCACGTCAGACCAGAGAGTCCTCCACCAGTTGAAGAGCCCACCACTGTGTCCATTCATCAGCACAACCAGGTATTGGCCGAGCGAGATGAACTGAAGAGGGCAAATGCAGAGTTAGAGAAGGAGTTAGCTCAGCTTTGAAGTGAGCGGAACGAAGCCGTGCATGCCTTCAAAAAGCAAACAGAGTCGGTGAACCAACTGGGTGCAGACTTGGCAAAGCAGATTGCTGATCGGGAACGCTTAGGTCAAGACTTCAGGGCTGCTAATGATGTGTTAGCTACGAAGAAGCAGCATCTGGAAGAGGCATATCGAAGGATATCTAAGTTCGACCAGCATTGGAAGACCTCCATGGCCACCAGGAAGGAGCGAGAGGACAAGCTGATGCTGCAGATTTCTAAGCTGGAAGCCGAAGTCAAGGATAGTGAGCAGAGGTTTGATGAAGAGACCGCCCGCAGATACTCCGCTGAAGCCCGTCTCAACAAGGCTCTTGCTAACCTGAAGGAGCATGAGCTGATGTTTGAGTCTAAGAAGCGGAAACTGGAGGATTGCTTTGGCGAAGGAGCTTGGGAGAGTTCAGTTCAGGGGCTTCAGCATACCATCAGGCAAAGGGAACTACTCGTCGAGGGGTTGCTCACTTCGCCAGATCATTCAGAGACAAAGGAGTTATTAGCAGAGTATCGCGCCCGTGGCCATGCTTGACTAGTTGTATTCCTGTTGTTTTGATCTTTGATGTATGCTGACCATCACCAGACTTGTTGGCTGAGGTCATGCTGTTGATCTGTTTGTACTCGCTGATACTGTGTACTGCCTTGACAGGCCTTTCCATATATATATGAGATTGATGTTTCCATGATTGGGCTCGGATTTCTTCTTCCCCTTATTATTATCAGCACTGGCACTAAGGCACTAGGATCGGGGAAAATCTCCCATCGCACACAGACACACGCATGCATCTGCATGAAGCATATTTGCATGGTGTATATCTTATTGCTTTTCCTAACCTTTATTGTTAACAGGTTTTTCAGGTTCCGAGCTGCTTTCGATCTCTAGGATTGATCAAAGACTCATCCACCGCTACTCAACTCGTGCTAATCAGACAAGGATAATGGACCAGGTGCAGTCAGATGTTCAAGAGCTCCGCGAACGGATGGATCGTTTTATGGAGCTGATGCAGGTGGTCGCTAATGGTCAAGACCAGCTTCGTACTTTGGTTCAACCTCTGATCTCCAGGGTTGACAGTAATGGCATACTGCATGGAGGGGCTGTGCCTACTCCTCCTCCAGTGGATGCTCCACAGAACGTTGTTCCTGTTGCCGGGGGCAACGGCAGTGCTAACGGTAATCTGATGACTAATCTCGGGCTCAATGCGGTAGGCGTCGGCAATGGTAGTTTGGGAGCCAATGTTAACATAGGGCCGGTCAACGGCAATGCTGGTGCAGGAAATCTGTTGGTGCCTCAACCGTGGCTGGAGGACCATCAGGATGACGTATTCTCTCAAAGAGGTGTGGAAGCAGAGTTGAATGCTGAAGCTCGACTCAGGTTCAAGGCGCTGGAAGACAAGATGAGAGACATTGAAAATCCGAACACATTGGGCGTTGATATGTCCAAGCTCGGGTTGATTGCTGACTTCAAGGTACCTCATAAGTTCAAGGTGCCTGTCTTCGAGAAGTATAAGGGTACTACTTGCCCCCGCGTCCACCTTCGATCTTATTATAGAAAAATGTCCGCCTATTCTGACGATGAGAAGTTGCTGATGCACTTCTTCCAGGATAGTCTTTCTGGTCCATCACTCGAATGGTATATGGGTTTGGAGCCCGCTACTGTGCGCACCTGGAAGGATCTCGCAGAAGCGTTCGTCCTCCACTATCAATACAATAGCGACTTGGCCCCCAACCGAGTTCAGCTTCAGAATCTCTCACAGCGGAACAATGAAAGCTTTAAAGAGTACGCCCAGCGGTGGCGTGAATTGGCTGCTCGGGTTCAACCGCCGATGGTTGAGCGTGAGCTAGTGCAAATGTTCGTGGCTACCCTTCCTGGAATTTACTATGAAAAGCTGGTCAGTGGCATGTCTGGAACATTCTCGGCTCTCATCACTATGGGCGAGCATGTTGAGAACGGTATAAAGATCGGAAAGATTCAGGGCGAATCATCCTCAGCTGGAGGAGGTAGTAAGAAACCCTACGCTGGCAAGCGTCGAGAGGGGGATGCAAGTGCTGTCACTAATGCTCGGAGAAAGGGCAAGGGCCCTCAACAGCAGATTGCTAGCATAAATATCCCAGCTGCTCCACCGCAGCCACAGCAGCAGCAACCTCAGCAGCAGAATAACCAGGGGTACAGGAAATATCAGAACCGGGCTCCTCTGACAAATCGTCATTTTGAAACCCCGCCTATGTCATATGCACAGCTTTTGCAAACTTTGCTGCAGCTTCAGCTAGTTCAAAAGAGGACGTTGGCTCCCTTAACAGGGGCACCACCACCGGGGTATGACGCCAATGCTACTTGTGATTTCCATACTGGGGCACCGGGCCATACGATTGAGAATTGTAAAGCTTTTAAGCACAAAGTGCAGGACTTGGTGGACGCCAAGGTTATTAACTTTTCTGACAGTGTGCCCAATGTCACCAAAAACCCGATGCCTCATCATAAGGGAGGCGGAGTGAATGCCGTTATCACTGAGGAGAGTGCGGACTTGCTGACTGATGTCAAAGACTTGAACACGCCACTTAGCTTTGTCAAGGCTAAGTTGCTGAAGAAGGGCTTCTTTCCTGGATGCGGAGAGTTATGTATGGCTTGTGCTACACTTCCTGATGGGTGTGAGCAGCTGATCGAAGGTATCCAAAGTCTGATGTCCGAGGGTATTTTGCAGTTCAGCCGGAGCATAGAAAGTGCATCAGGGGAAGTCGTACTGAAGCAGGCAGATGAAGTTGCTACCATTACTATTCCTCGTCACCCTATTACTATTTCTGCACCCCGACCGCCCACTATTACTATCACCAGGGCCGGGCCAATCCCATTCGAAAGCACTAACGTCGTCCCATGGCATTACGGTGCCGAGGTCTACTGCAATGGTCAGAAGATAGAGCTTGAGCCATACGGATCGACTGTGCAGAATCTTGCCGGAGTCAGTGGCATTACTCGAAGCGGTAGAGTGTTCGCGCCAGCAGAGGTTGCAGCAGAGAAAGTGGTCAGGGCTGATGCTGCTGACAAGGGTAAAGGTAAAGCCGTCGAAGAGATCCCTTCTGGGGCAGAGAAGGACTTGCTAGTTAAAGATGCTGAAGAGTTCATGCGACTAATCAAGAAGAGTGACTACAAGATTGTAGATCATCTTCATCAGACTCCGTCAAAAATCTCTATTCTTAACCTGTTGCTGTGTTCTGAGGCGCACCGCAACGCATTACTGAAGGTATTGAATGTTGCATACGTGCCGCAGGAGATATCAGTAAATCAGCTGGAAGAGGTGGTAGCCCATGTTAATGCTGGTAATGGGCTGGGATTTACAGATCTGGAGCTGACTCCTAAAGGAAGAGATCACAACAGCGCCTTGCACGTCTCAATAGAGTGCAGAGGCACTATTATGTCGCATGTCCTGGTGGATACAGGTTCGTCGCTTAATGTGCTTCCGAAAAAGGCACTGATGAAGTTGGATACCCGTGGATTGCTTTGCACGCCCAGATCTGGTAGTGAAAGCCTTTGACGGAACCAAGCGCCACGTCTTCGGAGAGTTGACCCTGCCAATTCAAGTTGGTCCAGAGACGTTCAATACGATTTTCTATATCATGGATATCATGCCTGCCTACAGTTGCCTCTTAGGTCGGCCATGGATCCATGCTGCCGGTGCCGTGACGTCTACGCTGCATCAGAAGCTCAAATATGCTGTCGGGGGCAGCATAGTAACCGTCTGTGGTGAGGAGGACATTATGGTGAGCCACTTGTCATCCTTTAAGTATGTTGAGATGATGGCGAGATCCATGAAACTCTCTGCCAAGCATTTGAAACCGTCAAGGTGAAAGAGGTAGCTCCTGTCGTCACATGGAAGCAAGAGATGAATCTCTCCTCGTTTAAGGAAGCTCGGGCCGTTGTCGAAGCCGGTTCCACCCCAGGCTGGGGGCATGTTTTGGATATACCAATCAAGCAGGATAAGTTTGGATTGGGATATTCTCCTGAAGCTGAAGCTTCATCTTCTTCTGGCAGTTCGTCTCATGGGAAAGGGCCGATCCTATTCACCAAAGGGGGAGTAATTTTCGAGAGCATCAACGCAGCGTCTGAGGACAGCGGGGATAGTGATTGTGATCTTGACGCCTGGTTTCAACCGAGCAAGCCGGGCGAGCGCCTCCACAATTGGACCATCAAGGAGATTATCCAGCTGACAAGTGAAGAGTAATGACTTGCTTTTTACAATCTTTGTACGACCCTATGTCCTGCCCGGGGCATAGTGGTTTTACTGTCAGGGCCTTGTTGGATTATGTACATGCATTTTGTTAATAAATAAAAGGCGTTTTCTTCGTACTCAAATATTGTGTTCTCTGTTATTCCTGTTTTATGTTTATTTCGAAAAACAGCAAAATGGCAACGAGGTTTGTGCTAACCTGCATATTCTTGCTTTAAACTTAACCCTTGTTATTGCAGGATCCACATGACAGATGACATCGACTCTGGACCCTCTACGGCTCACTACGACTTTGATTGCCCGATCTATCAAGCCGAGGATGAGATTGATGAAGACGAGGACCTTCTGGAAGAGTTGGCCCGCTTGTTGAGACAAGAAGAAAAAGTTATTCTGCCTCACGAGGAGGATATTGAGATTGTAAATCTGGGTTCTGAGGAGCTCGTCAGAAATGTCAGAGTAGGGGCTGCGCTGCAGAATGATGTCAAGCATAGACTGGTCGAGATGCTTCGAGAGTATAGTGACGTCTTTGCTTGGTCATACGAAGATATGCCCGGACTTGACACAGACATTGTGGTTCATCGCTTGCCGTTGCGAGAAGATTGCCCTCCAGTCAAGCAGAAGCTTAGGAGGACGAGACCAGACATGGCTGTAAAAATCAAAGAAGAAGTCCAGAAGCAGTTGGACGCAGGATTTCTAGCCGTTACCACTTACCCTCCGTGGGTCGCCAACATAGTGCCTGTACCGAAGAAGGATGGTAAGGTACGCATGTGCGTCGATTATCGGGATTTGAACAGGGCGAGCCCTAAGGATGATTTCTCGTTGCCTCATATCGATGTGTTGGTCGACAATACAGCCCAGTTTTCCGTGTTTTCGTTCATGGATGGCTTCTCCGGTTACAATCAGATCAAGATGGCGCCAGAGGACATGGAGAAAACGACGTTTATCACCCCCTGGGGAACATTTTGCTATAAGGTAATGCCTTTCGGTCTGAAGAACGCAGGGGCCACTTACCAGCGGGCAATGGTAACTTTGTTTCATGATATGATTCATCATGAGATCGAGGTCTATGTTGATGACATGATTGCAAAGTCCTAAACGGAGGAAGAGCATCTGGTCAACTTATTGAAGCTTTTTGAGAGGCTTAGGAAGTTCAGGCTGAGGCTGAATCCTAACAAGTGCACTTTCGGAGTGTGGTCCGGAAAGTTATTGGGGTTTATCGTTAGTGAACGAGGGATTGAAGTTGATCCTGCGAAAATAAAAGCTATCCAAGAAATGCCAGCGCCGAAAACAGAAAAAGAAGTTCGTGGTTTCTTGGGCCGAATAAACTACATTGCAAGGTTTATCTCTCAGCTCACGGCCACTTGTGAACCAATGTTCAAGCTTTTAAAGAAAGACCAGGCGATTACTTGGAATGAGGATTGCCAGAAGGCATTCGACAAAATAAAGCAGTATCTTCAAGAACCTCCAATCTTGATACCCCCAGTGGCTGGACGACCATTAATCATGTACCTGACGGTTCTAGAGAATAGTATGGGGTGTGTTCTCGGTCAGCACGACGAGACGGGCAGAAAAGAGCATGCCATTTATTATTTGAGTAAAAAGTTCACTGAGTGTGAATCTCGATACTCGATGCTGGAGAAGACGTGTTGTGCATTAGCTTGGGCTGCCAAACGTCTACGACAGTATATGCTCAACCACACCACTATGCTAATTTCAAAGATGGATCCGATCAAGTACGTCTTCGAGAAGCAGGCTCTTTCGGGCAGGATTGCCAGGTGGCAAATGGTGTTAACAGAATATGATATTCAGTACGTCTCCCAGAAATCCATTAAGGGAAGCGTATTGTCTGATTACCTTGCCGAACAGCCAATCGAAGACTACCAGCCGATGAAGTTCGAATTCCCTGACGAGGATATTATGTTTCTCAAAGCGAAGGATTGCGATGAGCCATTGCCCGATGAGGGGCCAGATAGGAAGTCTCAGTGGAAGTTGATATTCGACGGAGCGGTTAATTCCTATGGAAGTGGTATCGGGGCTATCATCACGACTCCTCACGGATCCCACATCCCGTTTACTGCGAGACTGACGTTTCCAGTTACTAACAATGAAGCAGAGTATGAAGCATGTATTATGGGTCTAGAAGAGGCAATTGATTTGAGAATCAAGAATCTAGACATATATGGTGACTCAGCGCTTGTAATCAATCAGATTAAAGGGGAGTGGGAAACTCGTCAAGCGAATCTGGTGCCGTACATGAATTATGCCAGGAGGCTGCTTCCGTTCTTTGACCGAGTGGAACTCCATCATGTACCCAGGGCTGAAAATCAGATGGCTGATGCCTTAGCCACGTTGGCTTCGATGTATAAAGTCAATTATTGGAATGAGGCTCCAAGAATTGTGCTTTCGCGTCTTGACAGACCGACATTTGTTTTTGCAATCGAGGATGCCAATGATGGCAAGCCATGGTTCCACGATATCCAGACCTTCCTTATGACTAAGGAGTATCCTGCGGGTGCGTCTACCCAGGATAAGAAGACTCTGAGGAGACTATCTGGAAACTTTTATCTCAATCCTGACGGAGTGTTGTATAAGAGAAACCACGATCTTGTGCTACTCAGATGTGTAGATGAGAAAGAGGCGAGCATGCTCATGGAAGAAGTCCATGAGGGCACATTTGGTACGCACGCCGGCGGGCATGCCATGACGAGAAAGATCCTGAGAGCAGGATATTACTGGCTGACGATGGAGTCGGATTGTTTCAGATTCGCGAAGAAATGTCACAAATGCCAGATTTATGCTGATAAAGTTCATGTGCCGCCGTGCCCATTGAATGTCATGTCCTCCCCTTGGCCGTTCTCCATGTGGGGCATCGACATGATAGGCAAGATCGAGCCCACTGCATCCAATGGTCATCGTTTCATTCTGGTAGCCATCGACTACTTCACCAAATGGGTGGAGGCAGCCTCGTACGTTAATGTGACCAAGCAGGTGGTAGCTAGATTCATAAGAGGGACATCATCTGTCGCTATGGAATTCCCGAGTGGATCATTACTGATAATGGTTCGAATTTGAATAACAAGATGATGAAGGAGCTGTGCCAGAGCTTCAAGATTGAACACCACAACTCATCTCCTTACCGGCCGAAGATGAATGGCGCTGTTGAAGCGGCCAACAAGAACATAAAGAAGATTGTTCAGAAGATGGTTGTGACGTACAAAGATTGGAACGAGATGTTGCCGTTCGCCTTGCACGGTTATCGTACGACAGTGCGTACGTCGATCGGGGCAACTCCTTTCTCCTTGGTGTACGGTATGGAAGCTGTCCTACCGTTAGAAGTGGAGATTCCTTCTTTGCGGGTTTTGGTTGATGTGAAACTCGACGAGGCAGAATGGATTACTAATCGTTTGAACCAGCTCAGCCTGATGGACGAGAAGAGGTTAGCGTCGATTGCATTTGGTCGCCTGTACCAAAGCCGAATGAAGAAAGCTTATGATAAGAAGGTGCGTCCTAGAAGCTTTCAGACGGGTGATCTCGTCCTGAAGAAGATTCTTCCGCCACACTTCGATCACCGGGGCAAGTGGACTCCGAATTACGAAGGGCCGTATGTCGTCAGCAAGGTCTTCTCGGGAGGAGCTTTGTTGTTATCCATGATGGATGGTGAAGATTTTGCATCCCCGGTGAACGCGGACGCAGTTAAAAAATACTTTGCTTGAAAGAGACCCGCTGGACAAAAAAGAAAGAGTCCAGGCAAAAAAGGGGCATCCCGGCGAACCAAAAACAGAATAAAAGGTTCGGGCAAAAATTAGGGATATATTGAAAAATGTACACCCGCGAAGTCGAAAACCTACACTGGGCGGCTTCGGCAAAAAAGGGTATCCCGGTGAACTGAAAACCCGTAAATGGCGGTTCACGCAAAAGTTAGGGATTTGAATAAGCAAATGACTGCGTTCCGCGTGGACTTTCATTGTTTAGTGGTTCGGAGGACCTGAGGGCCGTTTATCTGAATCAATCTCTTCCGAAGCTGAAGCATCGGAGAAGTATCGAAGTCGAGTGGGTCTTAGAGGGATCAACTCATGGTGTTCGTCTGCGCCTCGTTGCCGACATTTGTATATACTGATGTATATTTGTGCGGCTTCCTCATTCCAGGAGCTTGCCTCTGTTGTAAAAACATTTTTGCCCATTCAGGGGTTTCACCATCAATAAAATGCACATTATTCAACAATGTTGCGTGTCTGTTTAGCATTTATCTGTTTTGTTTGCGAATGAAAACGCCGATGTTTTTGATAAAATGCGCATACATAAACTTACGGGCCTAGGCCCATTGATTGTTGAAACAATTAATTAACTGAATATTGTCACGAGATAATAACCTGGATAGGCCCCTTGGAGGAGGGTATCTTGTCCGTTTGTTTGTGTTGTTGCAGGTGTAGCGCCTTCCAGAAGATGTACCGTGCGCATTCCCGAAGCAGGGCGAGTCCTCCTTCTCCAGCAGTGTTCAGGAGTCTCTCCTCCGTAGAATCTGAACGCAAGAATGGTGAGCATCGGTATGTCTCCCCACGCAGAGGATTCTCGTCCCCAAGCAGACGCATCCTGAAGGAACGTCATCTTCTCAGCTGAGTCGCGTACCGAAGCTCGGATTCGTCCCCAGCACCGGGTCACAAGTGCAAATTTCGCGCGCCGAAGATCGTGTTTTTCCCCCAGCACTGGGTCACAAGTGCATATTTCATAAAAGTGTTCGGGTACCGAAGCTCGTGTTTTCCCCAGTAAAGTCGCCGAAGCTCATGCCCCCAGCACCGGGTCACAAGTGCAGGTTTCGCAGGAAGCTATTCTCATGCCGAAGTATGCAGTAACTGATGGTGCCAGACTGAAATCTCCAGCGGAATTGAGATTCCCCACCAGAGTTGTATTCACTCCTGAAGTTGGATGATTCCCTCTTCCCCAGTGGAGTGTTGAGCAGCTGATGTTGTACTCCCCTGCAGAATTGTACTCTCCCCCGAAGTCAGATGATTCTTTCTTCCCCAGTGGAATTGAAATTCCGCATCAGAGCCGTACTCTCCAGTGAAGTAGAATGATTTCTCTCTCCCCGGCTGAGTCCGCAAACCCCCCAGGAGAGCCGAATCCGTGGAAGCAGTTGGGACCATGAGTGGATTTTCCCTAGCAGAGTATCAAACAGCTGATGCTGTATTTCCCCAAAGTCGTACTCTCGCCAGCGAAGCAGAATGACTTTTCCTTCCTCAGCCGAGTTTGCAGATGTCCAGGAGAGCCGAGTCCTTGGAAGTTGATCAGACCATGTTTTCCCCAGTGGAGCGTTGAGCAGCTGAAGTTGTTTCCCCACAGGGTCATCATCCCCAGAAGAGTAGCCGAGACGGCCGCGCAGTCCATTCTCGCGATTGATATCAGCAGGTCCAGGTTCTCGTACAGTTTCGTCCACTGCAGTAATCAACTGAAGTTGTTTTCCCTGCAGCAGTCAACGGAAGATCGTTTCCCCAGGCAGAGTCCGATTGATATTGGCGTGTCCACGTTCTCCTCAGCAGGATGATTCCTCTATCTGAGTAGTTCTTTCTCCTTGACAGGAGAATTCCCCTTCGGCATTTATTCTGCTGACGGGATTGCATAGCATTGTGCATGATTGCATAGCATTTAGCATAAACGCATAGCATCACCACCGTGTGGGGCATGGAGTCGAAGCATATGCATCATAAGCATGATCTAGGTTATTATCATTCTTGTTTTACAGGTGTTCCACCAAAGGACCAGTTGCTCAGGATGATTCCTGACGTTCTCCCCAACGAGGTCGCTTTCTTGAGATGATTCTTAAGACCCCGGTGTAATCCCCACAGTCGCCCGCTCAAGATGATTTTTGAGATCCCCAGCGAAGTCAGTTCAAAACGACCCTTGAATTCCTCAGCAGGGCCGGTTTGCTTAGGATGATTCTTAAGACCTCAGCGCAGGTTCCCGAGTTGTTTGCCTAGTATGATACTTGAGCTCCCCAGTAGCGTCCCCAGCAAGAGTTGCCCAGGAAGATTCCTGGAATACCCAGCAGAATAAAGTCTCCAGCAAGGTCAGCAGTTCAGGATGATCCTTGAAGGTGCCCGACGGAGTTTATTCAAGATGATTCTTGAAGTCCTTAGCAGCGTGATATGTTTGCTCCAACAACGATGTCTAATCTGAAGATGGATTTCGTAAGCGCCTGAAGGCGGTACCAGAATGTTCCTGTGGATTCAGACTTCCATGTTGATGAATCAGCGTCTGTCTGAAGACAGAGTTCAAAAGGTGGTAGATGCAACTTTTGTATTCAAGATGATCCGTGTCGGCCTGAAGGCCAAGTCAGTTGTCCTGAGGTGATGATTGATCGTGATCAAGTGAATAGTGTTCCTTCCGACTGAAGTCGAAGATGTTTCTCCAGCTGAAGCGGAGTTTTGCCTGAAGGCAAAGTGTTTGAATCCCCGTAGAGTCATGAATGGCTCAGGATACCATTTCTCTGACTGAAGTCATAGATTTCCCATGCTGAAGCGAAGGTGCCTGAAGGCAAGGTTATCCCCCAAGGTCATGAATGACCTAGGATTCATTTTTTCGGACTGAAGGCCGAAGTATATCCCTGACTGAAGTCACGGATGCTCTATAGCAGAGGTGGAGTTGCCTGAAGGCAGATCCATGTATCCTTGAAGGCCAAGGACCATTTCTTCAGACTGAAGTCGAAGATACCTCCTGCAGAGTTGCCGACGGGCAAAGTTTACAGCCTTGAAGGTCAAGGATGTTTATCTTCAGAAGTACTTGAAGATCTTTTCTAGCTGAAGCTGGAATCGCCGACGGGCAGGGTTTCATCTATCTTCAGAAGAACTTGAAGATTCTCCAGCGGATCTGGAGTGGCCAGGGGCCAGGGTTTCATCTATCCTTGAAGGTCAAGGATGTTTATCTTCAGAAGTACTTGAAGATTTTTCTAGCTAGAGCTGGGAATGGCCAGGGGCCAGGGTTTCATATATCTTTAATGTTGAAGTTCTACGGTGGGTTAATTGTGCAGCAGTATTCCGATATTCGTTATGGTTCTGAGGGTGAACCCCAGATTAGAGTGTGCTCGGTTAAGTCTCTCATTCCCAGCGGAGTGGTTTCAAATACGCAAGTGTACCTTTTGTTCCATTTACCAGGGGTGAACCCCAGGTCAGATTATGTTTTGTTCGACGGCGAGGTTGGATGTTTGTTCGACGGCGAGGTTGAACGTTTGAATTTGACGGCGAGGTCAGATTATGTTTTGTCCGACGGCGAGGTTGGATGTTTGTTCGACGGCGAGGTTGAACGTTTGGATTTGACGGCGAGGTCAGATTATGTTTTGTCCGACGGCGAGGTTGGATGTTTTGTCCGACGGAGAGGTTGGATGTTTGTTCGACGGCGAGGTTGAACGTTTGAATTTGACGGCGAGGTCAGATTATGTTTTGTCCGACGGCGAGGTTGGATGTTTGTTCGACGGCGAGGTTGAACGTTTGGATTTGACGGCGAGGTCAGATTATGTTTTGTCCGACGGCTAGGTTGGATGTTTGTTCGACGACGAGGTTGAACGTTTGGATTTGACAGTGAGGTCAGATTATGTTTTGTCCGGCGGCGAGGTTGGATGTTTGTTCGACGGCGAGGTTGAACGTTTGGATTTGACGGCGAGGTCAGATTATGTTTTGTCTGACGGCGAGGTTGGATGTTTGTTCGACAGCGAGGTTGAACGTTTGGATTTGACGGCGAGGTCAGATTATGTTTTGTACGACGGCGAGGTTGGATGTTTGTTCGACGGCGAGGTTGAACGTTTGGATTCGACGGCGAGGTCGGATGTTTGTCTTGACGGCGAGGTCAAGCTCTTTAAATCCCCAGCAGAGATGATGTTTGTACGACGGCAATGTCGAGTGTCTCTCAGAGGATGTTTGTTTCCGACGGCGATGTCAGACTCAGTCTCCCAGCGGCGATGTTGGGCATGTCAAGTTGATCCAGTCTTCTGACGGCGATGTTAGGTGATGCAGATCCCTTAGTTCTCCAGCGGTGATGCGGAGTATTTTGGTTGATCGACGGCGATGTCAGACTCAGTCTCCCAGCGGGGATGTTGGGGGCGTCAGTTAATTCAGCGGTGATATTGGATGGTTCGTTCTCCAGCGGCGATGTTGGATATATTGTTTGTTTCTGACGGCGATGTCAGATCGATATTTCTCCAGCTAGTTGTTGAGCAGCTAGTGTTGCAGTATTCGAAGATTTGTTCCCCGCAGAGTATCGTGTGCTCGTGCAGGTGGCAAATTTTCGGGTTGACCGGTATTCAATCGTCTCACACCTTGATTGGCTGAGAGTCGTTCGCTTCTCACCCAATCAGGTTCAAGCCGTTTGAATAGGGGCAGTTGTTGCACCCCAAAATTTGACCAACAATTATTCATCCATCAAGTGTTTGAAGGTTGATACCTTAACCAGAAAATTCAAGAGATCCTTAGAGGAATTGGGTGAAACCAGGGTTGTGTGCTTCATAGCTTGAGAGTTGTGGGTGCTCCTCAGATGATTCTGAGACTTTAAGAATGAATTTGATGCTTTGAGCAAGTGTATGAGATGTCTTGAAAGCCATCATGAAGCCCAGAGAGGTCATTGTGCAAGAATTCAGAAGATTCAACCATGAATGGTAGAATTAGGGTTTTGACTGGGTCAACCCTAGATCAGCTGAAGAGTTGGAGAAGGTTGAGACCTAATACAAGGGCCATGAGATCATGGAAGGATGTATGGAGATGTTATAAAGATGATTCCTAAACCAACTCATCATGATTGAGGAGTTTGAGAAGTTTCAAGTTAGGGTTTCTGAGGGTTGCCAGTGAAAAACCCTAATTTGATCCCTATCTTCCAGGCAGTTTTAGCTCAAGATGTGATTGATATCTCATATTCCCCACAACATGAATGTTGAAGAGCTTGTTATTAGCTTTAATTTTAGTGGTGGAAGTCCTTGATAGGAGTTGCAGAGCTCAAGTTATGGTTTGGACAAATTACAGGTCAGCAGAGGTGTGTGAATCTGGGCCCTTGAAAGTCACCCAACTTGCAGACAACTTTTGCCCTAGTAGGATGATTCCTATGATTTATTGGTCATCATGAATGTTGAAGAGCATCTTCTTAGCTTTCTATAGAGTACTAGAAGTCCTTGATAGGATTTGTAGAACTCAACTTATGGTTTGAACAAGACAGGGGTATTTTGGTCATTTGGCAGTTATAGGTCATTTTAAGCAAAGGACATATCTCCTATTTCCAAGCCTCAAATGGAAAAACTTAAAACATGAAAGTTGTTAAAAATGGGATTTTAAGTCTAGAAAAGTGGTCATGAGTTATTGAAAAAGCTTGTAGCAAGGATTTACAAGATTGGGTAAAAATGAACTAAAAATGGCTTATAAGTTCATTCAAGTCAAGTTGAAATTTGGTTTGGGAGATCTATGAGTCCAAAATAGGTCATCCAATATACCATTTTGAATGTAAATGACATTCTAAAAACTTTGGTTTAAACAGAATTTTGATTTGAGGCTCAAAAATGAAGGTTGCTTTGGAAAATTGTTACTTGAATCATAAGGTAACTAAACAAAACTTCACAAAAGGCAAGGAAGTGCATGTTTTTCACTCATTCTTTCTCAATATCTCTTGTAAGGAGATTTTGAAGCCAATTTGACAAGCCTAACTCATGAGATATGGTATGATCAACATGTCATTAAAGGAGAAGTTCTATAACTTTCTAGCACTTTCCATGAGTTTCTAGATGATTCTAGGAGTTTCCATGGATTGCTATAAGAAGAGTGAATCACAATGTGGCCAGGGTTGGTGAAAGTTGCTGTGTTCATTGGAGAGAGTGAGAGAGAAAGTTCCATTGTTGGATTTCTTCAAGATCAAGCAAGATTCAATTCCTTCTTCTGCAAGCTTCATCCACCTCAACTCTTGCAAACAGAAAGGTGTTCATCCTTGGGGGAAGATTTGGAGAAGGTTTCAAGTGCTGAATCAAGTCCTAACACCCCTCACCATTGGAGTTTGACAGGTTGGTATTTTGATCTGTAGGTCCCTAATTATGTACATTCTGTTAGAATCTAGGGTGTAAGATCAACATGCTAGGTTAGAGGAAGATTTCCTAAAAGTTTGAGAGGAATCCATGAGGTTTCGTGGCAGGGTACCATTTCTTGCAAGAATGATAGCAAGCTGTTTTGTGTGCATTATTGGATATGATGTAGTTTAGAATGGCTAGGATAACCTGTGGAACAGATTTACATCATTAGATTTGAGTTTGGTTAAGGTTGATAGCAGAAAACCATGGTGGAACCCTAACCTTCGTGCTTTCTGTTAGAACGATACAAGAGGTTTCAGGGACAACTATTGGTATCATTGTGTTCAGGGTGGTTAGTAGAGCAAGTTTGCTTTTGGAATTTCTTGATTTCATCAAGCCATCATTGAGAACGATCGAGTGGAAATTCTGGCATGGAATTAGGGTTTTCTGAAAACCCTAGGGTTTATTTGGGGACGATGAAGTCCCACCGTTGGATGATCCCAGATCATTGACCATTTCAGTTAATCCAGCGGCCACGATTTGAACTCAGAAACGGAGGGAAGACTCAAGCCAAAATGATGCGTTTGATTAAGTGAGTGATTCTGGGCTTCAGCAATTCAGTGCTACCCACACCCCCACAATGGGCCCAATCCAAAAATACACTTCAGAATACTGCTATTTGCACCGTGTCCATAATCATTTTTCTGATGATTTTTCAAGTGATTTTCTGAGCGCGTGGGCTTGATATTCACACCCCCAGGATCCTGGCCCATCATGAAAACAACTGAGGCGCATTACTTTTGATACCCCCTCCCATTTATTTCTTATTCTTTTATTTTAATTTCTTTTATATTCTTTGCATTTTAAAAAATTCATAAAAAATAGAAAAATTAATATTTTTCATTTCTTCTTTTTTTCACATATTCATAAATTTGTCTAGAAAATTAATAAAAATAAAAATTCCATTTTATTTTTAGTCTAATATTTTTAGCATATTATTTTTTGTAAATAGTCTTTTTAATTGATTTAGTTAATACTTGATTTTGTACAATTTCTTTTAGGACTTTCCCTTAGGATTTTTGAGCCATTCTTTTTGGCATAGTTAGATATTGAATCATTGATCATATAGAATTTAATTCTCAATTTGTAGATTAAAATTTGATGTAGTTTGATTGTTTGACATTTAGGTGCTCAAATTAGGGTTTTAGGGTGTATAAATAGACTTGAACCATTTTGTTTTGGGGTTTATAGGCCAAATTAGTGTATGGGGAATATATGGGTTAAGGGTAAGTATGTATAGAATCCCCTAGAATTTTTCTAGAATATTGTATGGTGTTTTAGTATTTTTCATTGATTTTTGAATGTATGGTTAGTATGTGTGTTGCTTGAAGGCATAGTTTGTATTGTTGTGTTTGTTTTTCTTCTCCTTTGAGTGTGTGAGCTTGAAGATTGAGTTGAAGACCTTGTGGATCATCATTGAAGCTTTGAAGACCTTGCAGAGGAGCTTAGTTAGCTTTTGTTGTGTTGTTTATAGGTTTATAGGTGCATAGGTAGAGCCTTAGATATAATGCTTCTATTCAATAAACAAGGAGTGTTTTGTTCACCTCCTTTCTTCTCTGTGACATAGAGTCCCTTAAGGGTATTCACCTCTCTCCTTTGGAGGGATTAGTGACCTTACCCTCTGAGGTAGAACTTTGAGAGAGCCTTTCTCTTGATGTTAAGTCCTCAATGGCATCCTTTGGAGGTCAGTGAGCACTGTAACATCCTCACCTCATCTTGTTGACTGAATTTTGTTTGCTGGAGCTTTTGAGCCATTGAAGATAGAAGCTGAAGCTTTGAAGAGGATGATTCCTTGAAGATTATTGAAGTCTGAAGACTTTGTGAAGATCAAGTTGATGCTTGAAGATCCCTGAAGATAGTGAAGCCTGAAGGTGGAGCTGATCAAAGAAGCTGAAGCTTAGGGGAGAAAATGAGTTGATACTCATGTTGAAGGGTGATACCTGGAAAGCAAGTGATCTCTGAAGTCTGAAGACTGAGTTGCTGCTGAAGGAGCTGAGGCTTTCTTCTGTTTTCTTTTCTGTATTGTGTGTTTTGTCTGATTTGTCTGTTGCATTAGAATAAGCTCATCTAGAATAAGTTCAGTCTAAGAGCATGATTGCATTAGAGGTTGAGTTGCTCCCTCTGCTTGTATTGTTATTGCGTGGCTTTGCTTGCGGGTATTCGGTAGAGCCCAGCTCCCTTGCCCATGTGTTTATTTTGCTTGATAGCATGATTTCATTTCTTTTATCTGTATGATTGCAGTTTACCGTTTATTGCTTGATAGCATGTTGTTTATTTTTCAGTATGATTATTGTTATTTCATGACTGGCTTGAGGTCGAGACGAGCTTGTGGAGGCTGAAGCCCCACACACATTTCCTCCCTCACTTGCATTGCATGCATTTTATTGTTAAAGCTGATGCTTTTGTCTGTTTTGGTGTATCATTGACATGATCCCTTAGGACTCTCATTCCCTTTGATAAGGATTTGATGATAGACTTTTAGGTTGAAACCTATGCATGACAACATCTAGGAGTTCCCTGTTCAAACCTCAACCATAGGATGAATCCATGGTATGATAACAGTAGGACTTGATAGTCTCCCTCCCAGTTGGGCCTGTTCTCTTCTCATCTCAAAGCAGTTTAAGATACAGTAATCATGAATGATTTCTTTCGTACGTTACGAGCCTTAAGCTATCTGAGAAAGGATTGTGGGAGAGTTTCTTTTCCACAGTCTGGATGTTTAGTATGGTACCCTTTGGGTGACATGCGACGCACTCACTCTCAGGTCATAGTCTCTAGTGCGGTTGAAATCGCAAACACAATAAAAAACACTTCTTTTAGAAGATAAGCCGTAGTTTCCCGAACTACGTGAGCTCTGATCTTTCATACCAGATGAAAGTACGTAGGCACAAAATGGCAATGTCTTGGCGAGCTACCTTCCCCCATAACCCTTCGTAGGCCGAACTACGTTGACTCTGATTTCTCATTCTCTAATGAGAATACGTAGGCATAAAGTGCGACGCTTTGCCGAGTCATTTTTCTTTTCTTTTTCAGCCAGCCTTGATAGGTAGATAGAATAAAACCAACCCGTCTAAGTAAACAAACAAGCGAGGATCCCGTCGAGTACGACGGACGTGAGGGGTGCTAATACCTTCCCCTTGCGTAACCGACTCCCGAACCCAGACAATGGTTGCAATGACCTTGTCTTACCCTTGTTCGTCAGGTTTTTCCGATCGTTTCCTTTCCCGCTCTGAGGGATAAATAACGAAAGGTGGCGACTCTTCTGTCATGCCGGCACCTTATTTTCGCGCAAGCGACACATAGATGCTACCACTGTGGAAAACTTGGGCATATTAAAGCTGTGTGTTTCTGGTTGCATGGATTTCCTAGTCAAAGACAAAACAAATAGGGTAGGAAAGTAAAAAGGCAACACTATGGAAGAGAGCAACAGCATGTCAAAATACAGCATCAAGCCAAACCCAAGAAGAAGGAAGTGCCTGAGAAGCAACATCAATGGGCTGTCAAGACTGTAGCTCTGACAGCTAACATTCCTCTGAGAATGCCAACCAAAGAGGATTGGTACTTTGGCAGTGGTTGCTCAAGACATATGACTGGAATTAAGGATTACTTGACAAATATCAAACATTATTCATCAAGTCATGTAACCTTTGGAGGAGGAGCTAAAGGAAAAATTACTGGTGTTGGACAACTGAACAACACAAATACCCTAGGATTGAGAGATGTACTGCTGGTTGAAGGACTAAATGCGAACCTAATAAGCATAAGTCAACTATGTGATCAAGGTTTAAAAGTTCAATTCTCAAAGGATAGGTGTGTGGTTATCAACAATAAAGGCAAGGAAGTAATGAGGGGACCTAGATCCAATAATCACTATTACCTACGGGAATCTAGAAGTAACCTATCAGGACTGATCAATAAAGTGAAGAAGGATCAAATAAGCTTGGACAAAGGCAGACATCCTCAAATAATAAGGATGGCCATAACCGAAGAATTAGTAAGAGGAACTCATAAGATCCCTCTGGACAGACCAACAGGCTATGGGGGTGGAAGGCAAGCCAAGAGTAGGCAGTCCAAGGATTATCATCATAGGAACCTGGACCTGGTGTACTGGAAGCTTATGAAGTCCATGGCAAATGGGCAGCATAGGAAGGGCAATGACACTCAGAGGGTTATGACCCTATACTATAACATTCAGAGCAACATGACAATGGACTCAGACCAGCTTGAAACAAATACAGTATGGAAATTGGTTCCAATCTCAGATAAATCTAACATAATTGGGACCAAGTGGATCTTGGGAGTTGCAGGCATTCTGAAAAATAAGCTATTCCAAATGAATGTAAAGAGCATCTTCCTGAATGAATACTTAAAAAGGGGAATGTATGGACCTAATAAACTAAAACTTGTGTTCAAGCTAAAGAAAGCCTTCTGTAGAGTGAAAGAAGACCTCAGGGCAAGGTATGAAAGACTGACTGAATCTCCCCTTTCTGAAAATGATGAAGGAAAACTCATGATTACTCAGACCTATGTGGATGACTTAGCCTTTGGCAAAATGAGTGATAAGTTGATGCAGCAACATGTTAGTCAAATACAATCTGAGTCTGAAATAAGTCAGTGTGTGGAGGTAACTTACCTTCTTGACATACAAGTCATGCAAATGGAGGACTCTATATGGAAATCACAAAGTCAGTACAACAAAGGGATTAACAAAAAGGTTGGGTTGAACAAAGCTGACCACAATGGAACATATGATCCTACTCGTCTGAAGATGTCAAAAGAGGTACAATGCATGTACAAAAGCTTGATGAGAAGTCTTATAGGTATTGCTGGTGGCATATGTGCTAAGCATCGAGCAAAACCCAAGGTAGATCACATAAGAAGGAGTCTCAAGTGTATGAATGGAGTCTGGGTCTATAGTATACTTCATGACCTTAACTTGGCTGGGTACTGTGTTGGCAGCAATAACACCGCTGGTAAACTCTACTGCTTAGAAAACAATGTTTCACTGACCATTGTTGAAGCTGATCATGTAGTGGTTAGTAGCAAATGTTCTCAGTTAGTCTGTATGAAACAAATGATAATTGAATGCAATGTCTCTCTGGATGTCATAACATTGGACCATGGCAATCATATTGCATCTAACAGTTCAAAACTTCAAATCCAACTCAACAGAACTAAGCCCTTGGCCAACATAGAAGACCAAGTAAACTCCTTAGAACGTGATTCCACTGAACCAAAGCTAGCTGACACTTGTACAAAGACTCTAGGTAGTGCTCAAGTTGAAACTTGCAGAGGAAAGTTGGGCACATGCATGAATCAAGATGCATAGCAATTAATGACACGTGAGAGTTTTAGAAGTTCAATACAGTCCAACCTCTTGACCAATAAAACTCTCCTTTCCATGCAAGTGTGTCTCTTCGCCCCTATTACCTACCAACGTCCTTCTCAGTCTTTCGTTCTCCATAATATGTCTTCTCACAAAGGATCTTCTTCAAAGACCACACCAAAACCCTCCAAAGATGCTCCTCTATCTCATGAAGAGCAAAGGCACAAGTATCCTCCTCCCACTGATGAAGAGCTTAAGAAGAACTCCGCATTCTTGGGTATGTCAAGAGAGGAAATTATTGATGAGCTGTTCGCAAAAAGGTTGGTGTTTAGAGGCATCACTGTTCCATTGGCCCGTAAGGACCCACCATATTATGCTGACAAGCGAGAAGAAGATTGAAGGAGCCTCAGAATGCTGCTGAGCTGATGAAGTGTGTTGTTTTTGTTGAACATTTGTTCTGTCTATGAAGCTCTCTATGAGCAGTTTTGTAATGTAACCCCAACACAGGTGTTGTATTACATTCTGTTTGGTTTATGCCATATCTTAGTTAGATCTTAATTTGTGGCTAAAAAGGGGGAAAGAAAGTAAGATAACAGCAGAAGGGAAAGAACAGGTGTGCTTGTGTATATGCACCAATGTGCATATGATATGAACAAGTGTGCTTGTGTATATGCACCAATGTGCATATGATATGAGGGAGAGAGTGTGCAACAACAGGTACAACATCAAACAGGCGGAAGACTTGCTCAACGAACTGTGATTGTGCATGGCATGTACCATAGTACACAGTCTTACAATTCCTACAGGTGTAAGAACAGGTGCTGCTAAGGAAATGTGTGATACAGTTTGAAGTATATGTGTGTACTGTTTTGAATGACTAGTCTGTATGAAATGTATGATAGAACTAGGAATGTTAGACATAGGTACTATGGTTAGGAGTTCTGATTGTGTCTGCAAGCTGTGAGCAGACTAAGAGAGGTGTGCATCCCTGCAGGGGGAGTAGCACAAGTGTGTGACATCAGGAGGTTATGCTGAATGTCATGACATCCAATTTAGATTGGATGACTGTATAACTATAGGGTGTACAGTTAAAATACCTAGCTGATAAGTGCATCAGTTGAGGGGGAGTAACTCTAAGTGTTACTCACTCAGCCAAGAGTGACTTCTGAAGTAAGAACTGTCAGATGATTAACAAAGAAAGTGCTAACATGGCCGAAAGCCAACTGTGAGGACTCTGAGAGCTTGAGCAAAGAATGACTTTCCTGCATGACAGGACCTATGGTAAGTCTTCTGCTGTGTATAAATCTCTGGTGAAAGTACAGAGTGTTTTAGCCAAAATTTTGCCAAAGGGGGAGTTTGTAAGTGCTCTTGATTGGCTGCATTTTGTGGCATAACATTAGTGTATGTATGAATGTCATATTAGATGTTTCTACATTCATTAAGTGGACTGTGCAAGATAAGTCTTAAAAGCTAACTACAAGTTAAGCTGGATGTCACACTCGATGTTATGACATAGATCGTGTGACATGAGTGCACATGTTTGTTATCATGGTAGCTATAACTCAGGAAACAAACCAGAAACTCAAGCTGGGATTCAGGAGATATTTTAGACACCCTAGGGGATCAAATATGGACCTGATTAAAGTGGCAAACATGCAGAATTCTGAAGAGAGATTTTATTATGGATAAAACCTAATTTATGCACCAAGGCCCAAAGGACTGCAGCTGCTATAAATAACAGAAGAATCAACTCAGAAAAGTAACTATTGACAGAATAATAGAGAGTACAAAAGCAGAGAGTCCAAGAAAGTGATGTAGGCTAGTCTTCACGTGTGTAAAAGTCAGTTTAGGAATACTTGTAATCCAAGTAATTATCTGTTTGATAATTACTTTGATTAGGTAGATTCTAGGCAGTGTCTCACTCAAAGCTGTGAAGCAAGAGTGTGTGAGTTTCTTGGTTGAAGCTGTGAAGCAAGATCAAGGATTGTATGAAGTGTCTCTTCATACTAAATTGTGTAATTGTTTAATATCACTGTTGTGTGATTGAGGGGGAGTGAGTGGGTATACTCAGGTATAGAGTGTCTCTAGGTTGAAGTGTCATTGGGTAGAGATTAAGTGAGAAGTGCAAACTGGTGGTTTGAGTTTGAATTGATTATGCTTATAGTGAAATTCCTCCCTGGCTTGGTAGCCCCCAAATGTAAGTGTTGTTGACACTGAATTGGGTGAACAATTGCTGTGTTATTTACTACTTTCAATTAGTGTCTAAATAGTCATTGTTGTAGTCAATATCACAGTGGATGTTATAACTCTGACAATAACATCCATCGTGTGAAGGCCATAATTTTCAAGCTTTACCTCTAACAGCAGGCCCAATAAATCCTCCAGAAGGCCCACTAATTGGATGAGGCAGGCCCAAATCTACCACTAATTCCCCATTAAGACTAGGTACCTTAAAATCTACTTTGGACTGATTAAGTTCTAGGTCTGCCAGAAAGTTATCTGGTTTAGTTCCTTTTGAACTAATCAGAGTGGCTAAAACCTTATGATTATTCCTTCTTGACCCACTGTTGCACCCCAAAATTTGCCTAACCTTTTCTTTACCTAACTTTTGTTTCATTACATTCATCATAGCATTAACATATGCATAACATTGTCATTTGTGCAGAGGATCAAGAGATATGCCTATCAAGAGGAGGCTACCAAAGGTTCTAGGGCTAATCAAGAAGCTTTATTCCAATTTTCAAGCTATCATCCTCATCAAGTTGCCAGAGAAAGTCAAAACTCTTTAGAGAAGTGGATGAGTACAAGTGTGCCTACCTCATATCTTAGGGGTCAATGAAAGTCATAAGAAGGCTATGCGTCCATGGTTATGGATAGAAGCTATTGTGAGATCTCATGAGATGTCTTGAGATTCATTGAGGAGCTTGTGCTAGTCATTATTCAAAGTGCAAGAGGCCACAACCAAAGGTGGTGTAATTAGGGTTTTCATCTGGTCAACCCTAAGTCAACTGTGTGACTGAAGAAGATAAAGACTCAATTCCATGTCATTATGATCTTGGGAAGTTGTGTTGAGACACCTAAGAGATTATTCCAAGATCAATTCATCAACATTCAAGAGTGTGAGAAGTTGCTAAGCTAGGGGTTCTAAGCTTGACAGTGTAAAATCCCCTGTTTAGTGCCCAACTTCAAGACCACATATATCAAGATACAAGTTTCATCTCATATTTACCCCAACATGAGACTTGTAGATCATGTCCTTAGATTTATTTTAAGTACTAGAAGTCTTTCATCTGATTTCTAGAACTCAAGATATGAAGCAGACAAGTTACAGGTCATCAGATGAATGTGATTTTGGTCCATAAAAGTCAACCAACTTCCAAGACATTTTTGACATAGAAGGATATCTCTCCTCACTTTGACCCAAACATGAAAGTCCTTACTTATGATCTTAAATTTCCAAAAAGTCCTAGAAGTCCTTCATCTGATTTGTAGAGCTCAAGATATGAAGCTTGCAAGGAAGGGGTATTTTGGGAAACTTTTGATTTTAGGTCAATTTCACAACTTTGCACACCTCAAATGGAAATTTTTCTAACATCAAAGTTGCTCCAAATGAGGTCATTTCATCATCAAACATCAAGTTATCGTTGGATTGACTTAGATTGAAGGATTGGTGGAGGAAATTTTCATGAAAAAGCATTAAAAGCCATAAAATCAAATAAATTCATTTTGGACCAATTTTAATCAAGTTGGTGCATATTTTGAGTCCACAAACCATTCCAAATAAGATGCAAATTCCATAATGGCAAATTGAGGACATTTTCATGGTTGTTCTCAAGCATGCTTCACCATAAAGGTACATAATCAAATCACACCATAAGATCAAATTAAGGGTGCAATTCCATCCCTTGGATCAGAATGAAGCATGTGTAAGCTACCTTAACCAAGAAACAAGCCATAACAGCTCTGTTTTGCACGCATTTGAAGCTTACAACATCCAAAATTTTGGATTTCAATTGGATCAAATTGGGCTTGGATTGGGCTTTCTCTTCATCTAGATCCATTCTATATGATTTCAACATCATGTACAAACTTTCAAAATTGGATTTGGAGCATTTTGGATCAAGAAATCAGTTACATAAAGTCAAGAACAAGTGAAAATCGTTTTTTCCAATTCAAGCAATTTCAAGCAGAATCAATCACATCTGAAGCTTCCTTGAGGATTGTGTGAACTTTCTAGATTGTTTTCATCAAGAATTGTCAAGAATTTAAGGTCCAACGGAGCTATTCCGTTAGGTAACCTACTTTTCAAAATTACTCTCTGTATAGGTAGCAATTTCATGCCATTGTTGCACATTCATGATCCTTAAGCATGGTAGATGGATTCTGGTTAGGTATTATGACTGTTAGTGACAACTTATGTGGAATGCTTGATTTTGTTTTGGATCGGTTAGGAAGATTTAAGAGGTTTTAGGCTTAGATGATATTGGATTCATGATCAGTGAGAAGAGTAGATCAATTTGGACTATTCGTTTGTAGGATTTGATGAAGTTTTTCTTGACCTGCATTTGAGAGTCGTCGGAGAAGACGACCGGAGCCACCGTGCTCCAGCGTCTGTGATTCTCCCTCCATCAGCCATGTTCAAATCCTTTAAGAGACATGTGGCCTTGCTAGTTGCCTTTAGATTGTTGACTGATCCATCCAACGAACTAGAACGCGTCTCACCGTGCACGCACCTTGATTAATTACATGAGATCACACCAAAACTCCGCGTTTCATTAAACGCTTGTAGTGGACTGGGCCTCTTTTGCTTCTAGCACCCCCTAGCGTACAAAGCCCATAGAATACACGCGTTTGGATTGCTATTTTCACCACTGTTTTTTTCATTTTCATTTCTTTTTCATTATTTTCATATTTCATAATCTGTTTTATTTTAATTATTTTAAAATACTTCCAAATGGATTAAAAATACACAAAAATCGTTTCTACTCATTTCAATATGTGATTTTAATTTAGTAATTTCTGGTTGAATTTTTCTAAACATTTTTCAATTGAAAAGAAATAATTCATTTGGAAGTGTTTTGTTTGAATTAAAATTGCACATCTTGCATTCTTGATTTTCTTTTGTGATGTAAACTTCATATAAATGCTTGGAATTTTTTGTGCATATCATTAACATGTTGATTGATTTTATGATATTTTTTCCCTCTGTTTTTAGTACCTTTTGATTAGGGTTTTGGTTGAACCTTTAGGACCTTCCCTCTTGCCTAGTTCATAGGACCTCCCTTAGAATTTGCCTTCTGTTGGCATAGCTAGGTTAGGACTTAGTCTCCCCTCCTTTGACCCATGGTTCCTAAAAACAGAGGGGTCTCATAGCAGTTTATTTAGAATTTTTAGGGTTAGTTTACTATTTTTAGGGCATTTTACATTCTAGCTTACCCTTGTATGCTTCCCACCTTAGCACTTGTTCTAGTTTGCTTCTTATGTGCCTTTTGTGCAATGCTTGAGTCTCTGATTTTTGCATATTCATATTATGTACATAATGAGGCATTTGTATGTTCATTTTTGGATCTTAGTCATGTTCATAACTTGTTCAAACTTTCTTTCTTTTTAGGCATTCCTTTTAGGGTTTCTCATGAACTATGTTTTGCCTAATTTTGTATACAAGCTTGCATTTTCTATTATGGATTTTGTAATTGAGTTTATGCATTGTCCCTTCATATCCCTCTCTGCCTCATGACCTTGGAGCATCATAAAGTGGTTTAATTCCTCCTTAGGAGGAATTTGAAGCTAGACTTGAATGATGAACCATGAGTGTATTTTTGTGTAACTTTGTACACAAGTCATAATGAAGCTTAGGTTGAATGACACCATGATTTTTTTATCTTATTATTCTTACCTTCCTTTGATTTAGGATTCGTGCCATGTTCAATTTAGAAGCCTTAGGAACTTTAGGGCATAGTTTTGCATTGCTTGTACTTTACTTGCATTTAAAGGTTGAGATGAGCTTGTGGAGGTTTTCACCTCACACATTTTCCTCCCTTTGCTTGGATGTTATTTTCCCCTTTCATTCCTTGTATGCAGTAAATGTTGAGGTGTCCTCCCTTTGCTTGGATGTTATTTTCTTTTTGTGTTTTCTTGTTTGCATTAAAGGTTGAGGTGCCCTCCCTTTGCTTGTATTGTTGCATTGCATGTGCATTCATTCACATTCATATTTCATTTGCTCAATATCTTTGTTCTTCTTCTTTTCTTCACATGTTCCCTTAGGAATTCTCACTTCCTTCTTTAAGGATAGTGATGATAGAACATTAGGGTTAATCCTTCGCATGATAACAAATAAGATAGAATTCCCTTTCTAATCTCAACTTTAGGACCATCTTGCATGATAACATTAGGGTTTTGACTTAGTCCCCTGTAGAGTCCTTTTTCTCCTCTTATCTTCAAACAATTCTAAAATACTTAATAAAGGCTAAAAATTGTTGTGCGTTACGAGACTTAACCTACTTAGGAAATGGCGATTGAGGGGCTTCTCCTTAATTACCTAGAGTGTTTAGCATACGTCCTTAGGGCGATATGCGACGCATTCGTTCCTAAGTCACAAGTCTTTAGTGCAACTGGAGTTACAAACAAAACTCAAAACACTTCTCATAAAAGACTTAAAAAACAAACAGTCAAACTCCTCTTTTTCCCTTTGGGGCTCTTTAATAAGGAAAATCTTTTCAGATAAAAGAGTGTTGTTAACTCTTAGTTCTACCGCAAACAGGCGTCGTCCCTAACTGCTGGAACTTTTTGTTAACCCTATGTTGCACCCCTAAATTTGCCCAACCTTTAACACTTGGTTTATGTTTCATTGCATTAGCATAGCATAGTTCTAGCATCTGCATGTCATTGCATTAGCATTTAGCAGGGGATCAGGTGTGATATATATCAAAAAGATCCTAGCCAGAGATCTTGCTCAAGCTCAAGAAGTCATCAAGATCATTAGTTAGAGGGTTGAGTTCCTGAGAAGTTTGATTGCTTGTATGGGGTTATCTCATAGCTAAGGGGCCATTTTGAAGAGTATGAGGGGTTGTGAAGCCTTGAGTATGGATATGATGTGTTAATAGGGCTCATGGAGTGCCTAGAGGATCAAGACAGAAGTTCAATCAAGTCATTGTATCAAGTTCAAGAGCCACAGCTGAAGTGGATGCATCTAGGGTTTTATCTGGTCAACCCTAGGTCAAAGAGAGCAATTAAAGAGGATCAAGGCCTAATTCTAGGTCATTGAGATCATGAAATTATATATTGAGGCATATGAGAGGTTGTTTCAAGATCAAGTTGAGAAGAATCAAGGGTGGTTGGAGTTGCTAAATCAGGGTTCTTAGGGTAAAATCCCCTATTTAGTGCCAAACTTCCAATCCATGTAAGTTAAAATGTAGGTCTCATATGACTTTGGCCCCCACATGAATGTTGTAGAGGATCTTCATAGCTTTAATTTGAGTACTAGAAGTCATCCATTGGACCTATAGAACTCAAGTTACAAGCCAAGTAAGTTACAGGTCCTCAGATGCCTCTGAAATTTGTCTGTGAAAATTATCTGACTTCCAAGCCATTTTTGACCTAGAAGGAGGTTTCATCTGATTTCTTGGCAAGCATGAAAGTTGTTCCTCATGAACTTAGCTTTCCAAAAAGTTATAGAAGTCCTCACTTGGATTTGTGGAGCTCAAATTATAAGCTTTACAAGCCAGGGATATTTTAGGAAAGTAGGATTATAGGCCATTTTCAAGCATAGGTCAAAATCTCTAGCTTTCACTTCTCAAATGGACTTTTGTTCAACATGGAACTTGCTTAAAATGTGGTTTTTAGATCAACTAAGGACTCATGATGATTTGGTTTGGCTTACATCAAAGAATGGTGTGAAGTGATTTGAAAAAGGAAGAAATTCAAATGCATTTTTGGTGGGAAATTCAAATAATTGGTTATGTGTCCAAAACAAGTCAAATAAGTACTTAATTTTATCAGAAATCATGTTTTAGAGACATTGGCACTTTTAGATTTCTCAATTGACCCTTAATTCATGAGCTTTTCACATGTTTCTTCACTTATAAGTTACATCTCACCAATCCTTCATGAAGCCAAATTCAAGGCTCTAGCCAAGCTGAATTCACTCAAGGAGTGTTGTGTATGATATCCAAAGCTTCAGAAGCAAGCCATTCAAGCCCAATTCATGCATTGCCATGTTCAATTTTTGAAGGTTTTTGGATTTTTGGATCTTCCAATTTGGGCCTGGGTTGAACCTCTATAAGGTTCCATCATGCTCTATAAATGATCAGAAGTGAGATTGGGCAAGGGTTGGTGGTTGATTGAAGCTGAACAGAGAGAGTGCCATTGAAATTTTGGAGCATCCAACTCAAAATCGTTTTCTGGTCAAGCAAGTTTCCAAGCAAATTGAAGGTGCCAAAGGCTTCTATCATCATCATTGAAAGATTCTGGAAGGTTTTGGAGCAAGGTTTGAGTCAGAAACACCTCCATTCGAAGCTTGAAATCAGGTTGGTAAAATTCAACTTTCCACTTGATCTAGCATGATGTAGTCATAGATGAACATGTGGTTAGGATCCTTATGACTTGTAGAACGTTTTAGGATTAGTTTGGTCGCATTTGGTGATGATCAAGAAAGTGCCACAATTTCTGTTTGGATTCAGTTAGGTGTAATCTTGAGGAATTAACACAATTGTGATAGCATAGGATGATTAGTGAGGCATGAGGAGAAGATCTATACCATTAGTTTAGGCTTTGGTGAGAATCAAGAACATGACACATTTTGGGATTGGCATCGGGTTTTAAAATCTAGGAGGTTTCAGGCAATTCTAAGCTCATATTTGGAATCAGGAGGAAATTTTGAGTGGCATAGACTTAAGGTTTGCTTGATTTGGTCGCCTGTATTTTTTGCTCGCCGGAGAAGGAGGGTGTTTCCACCGTGAAATGTTCCAGTTCGCCTGAGCTCAATGGAGAAGAAGGTCTGATGGCCCTTGGATCAAACTGAAGGTTGGACTTTGTAATCTCATCTGATGGTCACGATTCAAACTGAAGGATTGGCTCCAATTGAATGAAACGAACCGTTTCATTAATTGACTCAGCATGCCCAGTCAGCTCCACCTCACAGCCCATGTGTACACGCGCTATGCTCTCAGATTACCATACCTTGTCAACTGATCCTATGGCTCACATTAATTCTGGAATTTTATTTTGTTTTATTTCTTTTTTGATTTTCTTTTATTCCTTTTTACTTCTAAATTCATTTTTAATTTCATTTTTGATCAGAAAAATACACAAAAAATATCCCCATGATCCTCTCTGAATTTATGATTTTTCTAAGGTGTTAGATTTTATTTTTGTTGATTTTTCAATTTAATTCATATTTTCTTGTTTTTAGTATTTCTTTAATTTTGCATAATTGGCACTTCCTTTTGTTGATTTTTGTTCTATTAATTGGTATCGAATTTTGAATTGAGCTTTTGGTATATGGTAGGTTAGACATGAATGCTCCCATAGATTTTTCTCACAATTTTTAGGCAATTATAAGTTCTGTTTTAGAGATAGGTTTAGAGCCTTTCCCCATTAATGGTTTCCTTTGATACCTTTCATCTTAGGATTTTGTTAGAGGACTTAGAAGTTGATTAAGGCTTTGATTCCTTGGACATAGGTCATTAACTAATGCATGTTCCCATAGAAAAATAACTAGATTTTTAGGATATGGTTTATTATTTTTGATTGAATATCAAAGTTGATTGTGCCTTTGTTGCCCATTGTGTTAGTGCTTGTTTTGTTTGCCCTTGTTGGTGGCTTTTCTTTCTTGGTGGGCTTCTGATTCTTCTTGGAGAATGTCATGGACATATTGAAGCTTGTGTAGAGTGGCTGATGGAGCTTGGATGGGAACTTTCCTCTTCTTTTGGTTAACGTTTTTTTTAGCCAATAGGATTAGGGTTTTAGGAAAGAGCTTTAGAAGTAGTTTTCTTCCTTCAATGAAGTATGGTTGGTTTCCTTCACCTCCCATCCCATCCTATGATGTAGAATCCTCTCATGGAATCCCACCCCTCCTTTGGAGGGATATGGTATGCCATGATGAGTAGAATTCTTGAGGATATTTTCTTTTGAATGTATGGTTGAGTGCCATGATGGGTACCCTTGGTACACATCATGCTTCCCATCATTCCACTAAATATCTTGACTTGATTCCTTTCTCTTGTTGAAGCTTGGAGAAGATGCTTCCCTTGAAGATGTAGATTGAAGAATGCTTCTCTTGAAGATTGTTTGAAGATCGGTTTCAACTGTGAAGCTTCTGCTGTTGAGTTGCTTGTCTGTTGAGCTGGTGCTTGCTGTGCTTTTGGGCTGGAGTTTTTTGTTGCTGATTGTTGATTGACTTGTCTTGTATGATTTGAGTGGTGTGATGCATTTGGATCAGGTCATGTAGTTGAATAAGCTTAAGAGCATTCTAAAGGTGAGATTGCTCCCTTTGCTTGTTTGCATGAGAAGTTGAGTGTTGTCTCCTTTTGCTTGATTGTTATTGAGTGGCTTTTCTTGATGGTATTTGGTTAAGATGAGCTCCCTTGCTTATGTGGTTTGAGGCCTTTGTGCCTTGATTGTTAAGAAGTTGAGGTAGCCTCCTTCTTCTTGGTTGTTGCATACATGCATTTTTATTTACAGTAACCTTCTCTCCAGTAATCTTTTCTTTATAGTATTTTTGTTTGCTGTTTAGCTTTCCTTGCCATGTTCCCTTAGGAGCTCTAACTTCTCTTACTGTAGAGAAGTTACGACAGACATTAGGTTTTTTAAAACCATGCATGATAACATTAGGATAGAATTTCCCTTTCTAAACCTCACCTGTAGGATGAATATTGTATGATAACAGTAGGGTCAGTTTCCCCTTAGAGAGTCTGTTTCTCTTCTCATCTTTTAACAACAATAAAACACTTAATAAAGGTTAACACGTGTTGTGCGTTACGAGCCTTAAGATACTTGAGAAAGGGTGTGGGAGGGTTTCCCTCACATAACCTGAGTGTTTAGTATGGTACCCTTTGGGTGACATGCGACGCATTCACTCTCAAGTCCAAGTCTTTAGTGCAGCACGAGTTACAAACAAAACTCAATTCATTTCTTCTGTAAAAGACTTAAAAACAAACGTCAAATCCTTTTTGTCCTCTTGGACTGTTAACTTAGAAAACCCTTTCATAAAGAGAAGTTCTGTTAACTTTCAGTTCTACCGCAAACGGTAATGCCTAAGTTTCCAAGGGTCGAGCTGCAAACACCAACTGTTGGAACTTTCTGTTAACTTTACTTGGATAAAAAATAGCTGAAGAAACCCGTGTTCTCCGTAGCCCGAACTACGTTTGCTCTGATCTTTCATGCCGTATGAAAGTACATAGGTACGAGATACGATATCTCGGCGAGCAACCTCCCCCCTCTTTCCGCGTAGTTAGGCGAACTACGTTGACTCTGATTTCTCGTTCCAGACGGGAATACGTAGGCATAGAACTATTGTGTTCTACCGAGTCACTTTCTTTTCTTTTCAGGCTGACCTTTAGTTAGATAGTTAAACAACCCTTCAAGACAAACAATTAAGCATGGATCCCATCGAGTACGATAGACGTGAGGGGTGTTAATACCTTCCCCTTGCGTAACCGACTCCCGAATCCAGGACTTGGTTGCAATGACCATTCCTTTCCCGTTTTTGTGAGGTTTTCTCTGAGCGTTCCCTTTCCCTCTTTGGGATAAATAACGCATGGTGGCGACTCTTCTGTCATTGCCAGCACCGATTTTTGCAGTAGCGACAGCTGGCGACTCTACTGGGGACTCCAACGGTTCCCTATGCGAGTCAATCCTAGCGCTTGATTGCTTAGTTTTATGGGGTTTTGTATTTACTTTCCCGCATTTTACTTTTCAGCATTATTTTGACATTATTATTATGTTGTTGTGGGGATGGGTTGATTTTGATGAGTGAGAAGCCAAACCCAGGCTTGAGAGATACATAGCATTAGAGTGGAGATTAGTGGGCGCGTACATGCTTTCATTGTACTAGTGTCCCGCGAAATCCGCACTCAGGAGAGATTCTCCTGGATGATTTCTTTTCCAGCCTCTTGGGCTTGAGGGGACGTCAGACTTGAGAGTTGTCGACCTTGGGAACCGATCATTTGTGATTCAGCTGAGTGAGTCCGCTTCAAGAGATGATGATGCCACACCTCCTGGGTATCGTATCATCGTCTCTTGAAAGTCTGTGACGCTGATGAACGCATAGGATGCCATACCTTTGTCCGTGGATTAGGTCAATACCCGTGAGCAGGGCTGGGGTTTTTCTTGCAGGGAACTTTGACCTTCAGACAACTCGGTTTTCTTGATAGTGAATCAGTGGTGTTAGTATCAAAGGGTCCTTATCAGAGATTGGATTGTTCTTGATAGAGCAGGGTTATGGTTCCTTATCAGAGATTGGTTTGTTCTTGACAGAGCGGGGTTATGGTTCCTTATCAGAGATTGGTTTGTTCTTCATAGAGCAGAATATTGGTTCCTTATTACCAGAGATATATGGTGTTCTTGACAGAGTAGAGTGTTGGTCTTATCCAATCAATAGCACCTTGATCTCCTGCTGCATTCTTGCGTAATCGCATTTTTGCATTACCATTTTGCATCTCATTAACGTGTGCCTGTGTTGCAGGTACATATCTTCCCCGAGATTCTAGTGATCTAGTTGCTCGTTGTTGCATCCTAAAATTTGCTCAACCTGCTTCACTTGGTTTATGTTTCAGTTGCATTAGCATTTGCATAGTAGATCATATACATGAATCATTTGCATAGCATAGCATAGCAAATCATCCAACAAGGGACCAAGTACTATTCTCATCTCTATGAGCCTATCAAGAGGTTATTATTCAAATTCAGGCCTATCCAAGTCATCAGAAAGAAATTGAAATCTAAGAAGTCAGTGGATCAAGCAGTGGGTCTCTCTCCTATCTTGAGGGTATTTGAAGATCATCAAAGAAGTTGTGAGCTGTGAATTGAGCATGGAGGGTATATAGACATCATAGAGGACCTAGAGAGTCATTTTGAAAGTGAGACAAGTCATTGATGTGATCACAAGAGTTGCAGTTGAAGACAGTCAACTAGGGTTTCATCTGGGTCAACCCTAGGTCAAATGATTGATTGAAAGGCATCAAGGTCTATTTGAGAAATGTGGGGTTCATCATTTGACATGTAGATATGGATGTGGTGTTGTGCCAAGGAGAAATCAAGAGAAATCAAGAAGAAGAGGAGTTTCTAAATTAGGGTTTCTGTGTAAAATCCCCTGATTTAGGTCAAACTTCCAAGCAAGATAATTCAAAATGCAAGCTTCAAATGGATCCTTGGCCAACATGAAACTTGTAGAAGATCTCAAGACCTTTAATTTTAGTGGTGGAAGGCATCAAGTAGATTTATATAACTCAAGTTATGGTTCTTGCAAGTTACAGGTCATCTGAGATATCTGAAATTTTGTCTATGAAAGTTACTTGTCTTCCAAGCAACGTTTTCCCCTCAAGGAGCTTTCAAATGGATTTCTGGTCAACATGAGAGTTGTTCCTTATTGTCTTAGCTTTCTAGAAAGGTATGGTATGCCTTCATCTGATTTGTGGAACTCTACTTATGACCTTGGCAAGCAAAGGGTATTTTGGTCATTTGAGAATTACAGGTCATTTCAAGCCTATGCCCAAAACTCATACAAGGAAGCTTCAAATGAAAAACTTCACAACATAAAACTTGCTCCAAATGAAATTTTGAGTCTAGAAAAGTTATCATAAAAGTTTGTAAATGTTCATAGCTCAAGGTTCCAAATTTGGTCATTTAAAAGATGCATTTAATGAATAAAAGTGACCTAAAATTGAGATTTTTCATAACATGGCCAAATGGGATGAAATTATAGGTCATTTTGATTGGAAAAAATGTTTTAAGAACATTGGCAAAAGTATATTTTTGAGTTTGGTTCAAAGTTTGGAAGTTATGCTAGTTGGCTTACAAAAGAAGTAACATAACCAAATTCACAAGGGATTTGTGCACAAGAGGTTTCTAGCAAGTTCTAGATGTTTCCATAGGCATCTATATAAACCCTAGAGTGGCTCCAATCATTGGTTGCACTTCATTTTGATCAAAAACACCAAGTTTCACTCCATTCTTCAACTTTGCAAATTCATTCCAAACTCTATCAAATCTTCATCATTTTCCAAAATTCTTGATCCTATCATCATCTACATCCATCATAGATCAAGTTTCCATCAAGATCTGGCTGAATTGAGGTAGAATTCATGTGCTACCAAGTGTATCATCCAAATTGCAAAAGGAAGTGGTTATGGCAATCCAAGGGGTTTGAGCAAGAACTACTGCATACAGAATCAAGAACCAAGTTTATTGAGCAAGTCCCAAGCATTGCAAGCTGTGCATCCAAGGTTTTCTCCATCTGTTTTCAAGATTACACCAGGTTAGTAATCTCATCGAATTGGATAGAATTAGTTAGAATAATGTAGAATTCTTAGGTTATAATTGTTAGGAATAGTTAGATGAATGATTCTGATGAATTTGAAGGCATTTCATGAAGTTCACCATTGGAGCACCAAAACTGTTTTGGCTTAGAACACTTAGGTTAGGGCATGGTAATCTTAGATAGATAGCTCAGAATAATCAGCATAGCATGTGGAACGCATTAGGGTAAGAGTTAGAAAGAATTAGCAGGGTTGATCTCAGTGTAAAGTGGTGGAACCAGGAACTTCTACCTATCGGGTTTGGATATAGATTGAGTTTTAGAGGAATTTGAAATCATGGTTGTGTAGAGGAGAAGATGTAGAGCAATTTTGCTTTTTATTGCTCTGAATTTCATGGAGAGATGAGGTTGTATGAGTAGGATGAACTCTGGTTGGTGCAAGCTCGTGCATGGTTCTTTAATGGCTGAAACCCTAGCTTTGGAGAAGAAGCTTGATGACCGTTGGATGGAGTCTTTCTTGTTGACTGAAGCTCAGATCGCGTGGCCAGGATTTGAAGTTGAATTTGGAGGGAAGACTGGATGTGAAACGCGTCGTTTCACTTAAGCCTCAGACTGGGCTTAAGTTGCCCCTGCTTTTCACACCCCCAAACGCCAAGGCCCAACCAATTGAACTGATTTAGCTGCTATTGGCACCGTTTTGTTTTTTTATTTTTCTTCTGTATTTTCTGATTAGCTGGGCCCAGACGCGCCTTGCTAAGCGCACCCCCAGTCTGGGCCCATTGTCCATTTTTCAACGCAAATAATCACTAACTGCACCCCTACCAAATTTAATTCATTTTAATTTCATTCAATTTTTTTTAATTCTTTGAAAAATCATAACAAATTGGAAATTTCATATTTCTAAATGGTTGTTTTTGCATCTTTTTCATAATTCTGTTAAGCAAATTGTCATATAATAAAATTAGCATTTTATTTTATTTTTGCATTTTTAGTATATTTTTCTTTTAAATAGGTTTAAATGATGTTTAGTTTAATACTTGATCTTGTTGATTTTTGTGTAGCTAGATCCTTTTGTATTTTGGACCCATTCTTTTTAGAGTACTTCACTTAGGACTTTAATTTTCATATGAGATTTAATTCATGATTTTAGGACTTAATCTTAGATGGTTTATTTAGGTGTGATTAGGAGAATCAAAACTAGGGTTTAGAGATAACATAGGTGTAGTAAATCATTTCTTTTAGGAGTTGTAGTTTGAATTTTGGGGTATGGGACTATAGGGGTATTATGGGTAGATAATAGATCCCTTAGAAAATATTAGGTTTCCCTTATTATGCTATTACTATTAGTATATTGCTTGTATGGGATTGATTGTGTGGTGTGCCCTCTCTAGGGTTATTATTTGATTGTGTGGGGTATTGGGCTTGTTTGGGGCTTGGGTTTGAGTTGAAGACTTTGCTGATGAAGCCATTGAAGACAGAGGATGAGGACTAAATTCCCGAGTTGATGGAGAAATTCTTGCTGGCAGCTGTTGAGGAGTGTAGGATCTAAGAGTTAGGCAGAGCCCTAGAATAGCAACTTGATTCACAAACATGGAAGGTCTTGTTTGCCTCCATTCTTTCTCTATGATTCAAAGTCTCTTTTAAATATCCACCTCCTTCCTTTGGAAGGATTATTGAATGTATTTAAAAGGTAGAACTTTTGAGGGAAAACTGTCAGTATCATGTTAACAGTCAGTGAGCCACCCTTGGTAGGCAATTGACTGTTTAACATCCATTTCATCTTGTTGACTGATATTCATCTTGGAGATTGAGACTGGAAGAAAAGCCCTGAAGACTGATGATAGAGACCTTGCTTGAAGGTTGTGAAGAGGAGGACTGATGCTTGGAGCTTGTAGATGTTTGGAGATGACTTGAAGACAGATGTTGATGCAGAGATGCTTTTGCTGTTCATAATTTTTGATGTATTGTTTGATTTTCCCTGACTGTATTGCTTGCTGTTTAACCTGTTAGGTTGAGAGTGAATTCTGTTCACTTTTGTCGCTACGCGAAAAATGACACAGAGTCGCCACCGGATTTTATTTATCCCACGGGGGGAAAGGGAAATAGCGATAAAACCTTTGGGAAAAGAGCGTGGTCATCGCAACCAAGTCTTAGGGTTCGGGAATCAGTTATGCGAGGGGAAGGTATTAGCACCCCCTCGCATCCATCGTACTCGATGGGAACCTCCTAGGTTATTTCGCGTGAATGGGTGTTTTATTCTAAAAGTTTGCTTGTTTAAGGAAAAGAGGGATTGGTTTATTTATTTTAATGCTCGCCAAGGATTGTGGCCCTTGTGCCTACGTATCCTCACTTAAAAGAAGTGAAGAATCAGAGCTCCGTAGTTCGGAGGCTTTATGAAATTGTTGTTTGTTGGTTGATTTTATACCTTGAAAAAGGGTTTTTTGGATTGACGCCCTAAGGCAAAAATAGTTTGATGAGTTGATGTTGTTTTTAGTTTTTTTTTTTGAAGAAAATGTGTTCTTGACTAGGATTATACAAAAGACTTTGGATAGAGATGAATGTCTCGAATAACCAAGTCGAGCGCCTTGTATTCGAAACATTCGAAATGAGTGTAGGAGGGTTCCATTCTCATTCCTTCTCCACCACTTTAAAGTTCATGGTGCATAATTCCAATCATATATTTTATTGTGTTTTTTTTGTATTTTTATGCGAAAAGAGAAACACTTGACATTGGATCAAGATTTATTGCTTGTAAAGATATTTGAAGTGACGCGATTTAGGTCGATGGCGGTGCACAAGGCATCCGACTTACATGGTCAAAAATGGCTCGATAAAATCGAGAGTTTACTTTTAAAAATAGTTTTTGGAAACAAAGGTCAACAAGGGCCATAACAATATTCACATACAAACATCATGCAAACATAAGCCACACGGCTCAAAAAAATCGAGACACACAAAAAAAACGGCGAACTCTTTGAAAATTTTTTTTTAAGGTAAAAACGGTAAAAAAAAAATGGAGGAAACAGTGGTGTGACATGGGTGAAAAAAAGTTGAAACAGTGATGCAACACGGCCGGCCGTGTTGTGTGATACGGCCCGTGTTGGAAGGCCTGGGGAAAAAACTTCATACAGTAGCGTGACACGGCCCGTGTTGCTGGTCCAGGTCGAAATCTCACATTTTTTTTTATGTTTTCGTTTCGTTTTTGTGGTTCCTTGAGGATGGTTTCTTAGTCCCTTAGGGGATCTTACATGATATACAGTTCAACAACACATAAAAGAGTGAATGAAATGAATATAAAAGCAAAGAATAAAAGGAGAAAGATTTGAAGAAATGGATACCAAGAGCTTTCTATCCTTCTTGCAAGTACACCAATGACCTTTGTTGGATGTGCTCTCCCCTCTTCACTCTATGTTGTGAAGGTTTGGTTTCTCAATGATCCTCTTGTGTCTCTCTCTCACTCTCTTTTTTTCTATTTTTTTTTAGGGTTTCTTGCTAACTATTTTCTGGTTTTTTGCTCTTACTCTTTGCTCTCTATGTGTAGTCTCTACTCTGCTTGCTTCTTGTGTTGTGTTATGTTTTGATAGTAAGGAATACTATGTTTTCTATGCTTGCTTGCAGCCCATTTTCCACCTTTTCTATCAACTTTTTCTGCTGTCCTAAAGCCACACACTTTGCACACCTTTTCATCACCAACTTTCCATTCTTGGCAATGCCTTTTTCTTCCTTTTGTGCAGCCCCACTTTTCCCTTCTATTTCTAGTATGACTTGCTGCATTTTTCTGCTGTAGCATACTATACTACTATCCCTCTTTTTGCCCATTAGTCTCTTGGATGGTATTGCTTTGTATCTTGCCATGTAGCCAATTGTTACCACTCTTTGACAGCATTTGCAAACTGATATTTAGCAAGTAAATATATCATTTGCATGCTATTTCCTTGACTTTGTGACATAAAAAATGATCTTGTAACATAGTACATGTTGTCCTCTTGATTTTGTGACATGTAGTAATTCTTCAACTCTTGCATGGGGCTGTTTTGCCTATGATTGAACATGCATAATCTTGGCCCATAAACATTCCAATGTTGATTTAATTCTTGCATATTTCTTGGATGTTTGTGAGCATAATGTAGCACATGAAAAAAATGGTGTAGTATGAAGAGTACCATATCATAGATTTGATTAAAGACTTGAATGAAGATTTAGAAATAGATTAATTTCTAAACATTATCTAGAGTTGGAATTTTTGTAACAAATGACATGATTGTAATGTCACAAAATTCCTCTTAGTATTATTTTTATCTCCATTCATGAATCTTGAATTTTGGATGATGGATTCCCTCATGTGCTTAAAAATGAAATCTTGAATTATGCATTGATGATCTTGATTCATGCCTTAATAATTTGCACTCCACTTATGCCATAAAAATAAACATGTATGAAGGAGCTTTGGATTTGGCCTAGCATTCATGTCTATTAATATTTATCTTGAATATCCTTGTATTTTGTCAAGTAACTTCCCCTTGCCAAAATTTTCATGAGTAGACTTTTTCCTTAGATCAAACCTTAGGTGATGAACCTTTTTTCATGTAGTCCGAAAATAGACAAGTTACGACCAAACGGCCTAGTTCGTACCTTGTGAACCCGCATGCTCGATACGCAATAGAATGATGTATGATATGCCGAATGTAGGGTATAAAAGGATAACGGTGAAAATGAGGGTGTGACAACTTTTGCCTGTTGTTTTCTGGGTTCGAGGTTGAGTGGGACTCCCTTGCCTCGCTTGTATTGTTGCATCCATGCATTTTACTGCTTTATTGTATATATGCTATTATTTCTGTTTCCGTTTATCCCTTAGGATCTCTGTTTCTCTCTGCGCAAGAGAGGAGCATGATAGACATTAGGTCTTAACCCATGCATGATAACATTAGGTTAGTTTGATTCCCTTCGCAACGGTAGGTTAGAGTTCTGTCTCTTCTCATCTTAAAACAAACAGAAAAACACAATAAATATTTCAAACACAATAAAAGACACTTCTTCCGTAAAAGAATGTGAACTCATCAAAATGTCAATTTTTGTCCGTTGGGACTGTTAATCAGAAAAACCCTTTTTCAGAAGGAATAAAAAACAATCTAGACAGACTTGTGTCGTGCGTGGCCCGAACTACGTTTGCTCTGATCTTTCATGTTGTATGGAAGTACGTAGGCATAGGATGCGATGTCCTAGCGAGCAACCTTCCCCTCCTTTCCGGTAGTTAGGCGAACTACGTTGACTCTGATTTCTCGTTTCAGACGGGAATACGTAGGCATAAAGTGCGATACTTTGCCGAGTCCCTTTCTTTCTTTTTAACCCTTACCCTTAGTTTAGATAGAAATAACAATCCGTACCAGAAAACAAGCGTGGATCCCGTCGAGTACGACGGACGTGAGGGGTGCTAATACCTTCCCCTTGCGTAACCGACTCCCGAATCCAGGTTTTGGTTGCGACGACCATGCCTTTCCCCGTTTTGCGGTAGGTTTACCTTGAGCGTTTCCTTTCCCTCCGTTGGGATAAATAACGCACGGTGGCGACTCTTCTGTTCAGCCGGCGCCGATTTTCGCAGTAGCGACAGCTGGCGACTCTGCTGGGGACCCAACGTCCCTTGGCTGCTAAGGACTGCGATAGTTCTTTATGCATTTGGGATCCAACGTCCCTCAAGAGAGTCAATCCTAGCGCTGGTTTTCCCGTTGAGGATTTTGTATGGATTTATATTTTTGTCATTTACTTTCAGCATTATATTATTGTTATTATTGCTGTATTAGGGTGTGATGGGTGTTCTATGATTGAGAGATAAGTCGGACCTGGGCTTGAGTGCACTTAGAATTAGAGTAGAAAGTAGTGGGTGCGTGTCGGCTTTGCTTGCATTAGTGTCCCACAAAATCTACACTCGGACGAGGTTCTTCTGGTTGACTTCTTTTTCTACCCTTTGGGTCGAAGGGGTTGTTGGTTAGTTGGATTGTCGACTCCGGGAACCGATCATTTGGAAGTTGGCTAAGTGAGGCCTCTTCAGGATTTGATGATGCCACTCCTTCTGGGAATCGTATCATCAACCCTGAAAGTCTGTAACGCCGACGACCGCATAGGATGCCATACCATTGTCAGTTACTAGGACACCTACCTGTGAGAGGGTTTGGGGTTATGCAGGTAACTAGACCTTCAGATACCGGTTTGTTTCTTGATCTGAGATCCTGAGTATTTATGGACAGTTGTGAGGTCTATCAGAGACCAGTCAGAGTTATGTTATGGGGGTCTATCAGAGATCAGTGTCGGAGCTTTGAATTGGGTCTATCTGAGACCAGGGTTTGAGGAATTTTGGAGGGTCTATCTGAGACTTTTGATATGGTTCAGGCTTCTCAGCCATGGCATTTGGTCCCTGTTGCATCTATTTGCATTGCATTGCTTGCATAACCATTATCATTGCATCCCATTAACGTGTGTCTGTGCTGCAGGTGCATTTGCATATTCCCTGGTTCTAGTGCCCGGACTTCTGCTTATTGATCATGGCTGGTTTAAGAAAGACAGTTGCGTACAAATTACCTACACCTGACATTACTCCCTTACTTGGCCTGATGTCCCTTGCTGATGAGGAGGTTAAGAGAAGTTTCAGGATGAGTCATGGAAGATTGTTGAGACTGGTTTGCAAGCCAACTGCTGTTGAGATGAATGGGCTGTACACCTTGATGCAATTCTATGACCCTGCATTGAGATGTTTCACGTTTGCTGACTTTATTTTGGGGCCTACCATTGAAGAGTATGTAGAGTTTACTGAGCTACCAGTACAGAATAAGGTTCCCTTTATTCACTCTGCCGCCAAGCCCAAGTTGGAGGACTTAGCTAAGGCCTTGCACATGAACGCTTCTGAACTATTAGTGACTTCTTGGCTAGGGGTTCCAGGTTTCTCCCTTGATTTTCTGGTTGGCAAAGCTCAAGAGTATGCCAAGAGCGGGTGCTGGATAGTCTTTAATGCTATCTTGGCTCTATGCATCTACGGAATAGTGTTGTTTCCCAACTTACCCAATTTTGTGGACTTAGACGCTTTCCATCTGTTTGTTGCTGGCAACCCGGTACCCACTTTGATTGGAGATCTCTATCATTCATTGCACTACAAAAATGAAAACAGAAGGGGAAAGACTGTTTACTGTTGTGCGTCGCTGTTGAACATGTGGTTTAAGAGCCATCTTCCCCTGAAGGGACCTTTCGTGGATAGTGCAACTACAGCTGACTGACCAGAGCGCCTGATGAGACTATCTTCTGAAGACATTGAGTGGTTTGACCGAGACTTGTTGGGGTCTGAGCTTATTTTTAGTTGTTCTGGGTACCCTAATGTTCCGTTGATAGGAAGAAAAGGGTGTATCAATTACAACCCATCTCTGCTTGTTCGCCAGTTTGGATACGCGTTGAAGAACCCACCTCAGGAGGAAGAAGTACAGGAATCTCTGTACTTCACCGGTGATTTGAATGGAGAGTTACTCGCCAAGCTTCAGCACGCATGGATGCGTATCAACAGAAGGGGGAAACCACTGTTGGGGAAGAATGATTGTCAGGCTTATGCACCCTACAAAGTTTGGATCCAAGAGAGAGCAAGACAGTTACTGATGCCATTTCCAGCTGCACCGGTCCCTGTTCATATTCCGGTGGAAGACCAACCACTGTCACTATGGAGGCCTATGAGCGAGTTGTAAAAGAAAAGAAAGCCTTGATGAAGATTAATGAAGAGTTAGAAAAGGAGTTGGCTCAGGTGCGTAGGGAGAAGAACAAGGTTGTGCATTCTTTCCAACAGCAAATCGAGTTAGTAAACAGGCTAGATGCTGAATTGACTGAAGAGAAAAAGAAGCGTGAACGTCTGGGTAAAGAGTTTAGAAGCTCTCATGACATGTTGGAGTCCAAAAAGAAAGCACTCGACACCGCCCACCGGGAAATCTCTTCTTGTAACAAGACGTGGAATGCTACGCTAACCAACAACAAAAAGAGGGAAGACAAATTGAAGCAGCAAATTTTTGAACTCGAAGAGCAGTTGAAGGCTAGCATTAAGAAGCATGGAGAGGAGGTAATGGCCAGATATAGTCTCCAAAAGGCATTGAACAAGGCCATCGAAGGCAAGAAAGAAGTTGTGTCTCAGAAGCGGAAGCTAGAGGATCGCTTCGGAGAAGGGGCATGGGAGGAAACCGCTGGTGACGTGCGACGTGTTCTCAAGCGAAGAAATCAACTTGTTGAGGGTCTGCTTACCCGACCAAGTCATCCAGAGACTAAGAAGTTACTAGACGAGTACCAGGCTTATGAGTGTACTTGACCATTTCATATATTAATGTGTATGCTTTATTTGCATTTGTGCTGACCATCACCAGGATTGTTGGTTGAGGTCATGCCTTCTTATTGTACTCATTGATACTGTATTCTGGGCTTAATGGATTTCTCTGCAATATATGAGGTTTTCTATGATTCGGCTCCGATCTTCGTATTGTTGTCACTGTCACTGCACTGACACATTCGCACTAGAATCGGGGAATGATATTCCCTAATGCACAGACACATATTGCATTGCATTCCCATTCATATTACATTACAGGTGATTATCGAACTATATCTCATTTCCTGCACTGTACCAGGTCTTTTTAGGATTGAAGATCAGCGCCCGCACCGATACTCCACTCGTACCAACTGCCGAAGAATTATGGATCAAATGCAGAACGAAATGCAAGACATGCGCGAGAAGTTGGCGCTCTTCATGCAGACAATGGAGACCATTGCGAAAGGCCAGGAGAATTTGCAAGCGTTGGTGCAGCCTTTGTTGGCAAGAAATGCTGGGCACGGAAATGAGGATCATCAGTCTGTGCGAGTCGACACTATTAACGGGGATGGTACCCCCACACCAGTGGCTCCACCTGTAGTAAACATACCTGCTGTCAATATGAACAACGGTGCTGCCGCCGGGAATGGTAACGTTGGAATTGGTAACGAGACTGTCGTTAACAACGTTGGACTCGGAGATGTCAACCTGGGTGATAATATGGGAGGCAATGGCTTCGGTAACACTGGATTCGGTTTCAATGACCAGGGGTTTGACCAGGCTGGGAAATACGGTTTCAATACTCAAGGCTTCGGACAGGACGGATTGGGTATGACTAATCAGGGTTATGGCGGATTCGGAAATGGAAATGGCGCTGGGTTAATGGCTTTTGGACCTGCTGGGGTCGCTCCGGGGTACGGCAACAGGGGGCGAGGCCCGGTAATGAATCAGACCAGAGTTGGCCGTAACAACGGATACGATGGATATGGAACTGGGAACGGTAATTGGCAAGAAGACCAGCAAGAGGATGCTTTCTCCGGTGGAGGTTTCGAAGGGCCTATGGATGACTCTCAGAGAATCAGGATGCTCGAGGAGCAGATGAAGGGAGTCGTAAATCAAAGTGTTGTTGGCTTAGATATGTCAACGATGGGTCTGGTTCCTGGCCTGAGGGTACCAATAAAATTCAAAGCTCCCACATTCGACAAATATAAGGGGGACACCTGTCCAAAGGTGCACGTGCGGTCATATTACAGAAGGATGTCGGCGTACTCAAACGATGAGAGGATGCTAATGCATTTCTTTCAAGATAGCTTGTCTGGTCCTTCCCTCGAGTGGTACATGGGATTGGAACCAACACATATAAAGACATGGAAGCAGCTGGCTGAAGCATTTGTAGCTCACTATAAGTACAACAGTGACTTGGCACCCAATCGGGTCCAATTGCAGGGGTTGTCCCAGAAGAAGGGCGAGAGCTTCAAAGAGTATGCGCAGAGGTGGCGCGACATGGCTGCTAGAGTTCATCCCCCTTTGGAGGACAAGGAAATGAATGATATGTTCATAGGAACATTCACTGGCATGTTTTATGACAAGTTGTTTCACACTTCTTTGGGCAGTTTCTCAGACTTAATCCTGATGGGAGAGAAGATTGAAAGCAACATTAAACAGGGAAGATTCTAAGCTGAGGAATCCACTTCGGATGGCAGTAACAGAAGGGCTTTTGGTGGGCGCCGTCAAGGTGATGCAAGCGCAGTGTTTGGGGGCCGAGGCCGAGGCCGGGGGAGAGGTCGGAACCAGTACAATCAGCCGCAGCAGGTGGCAAGCGTTACTATTCCGTTTCAGCAACAACCATTTCAACAACAACAACAGCAACAGCAACCACAACAGGGGGCACATACTGCCCAGCGCAGATTCCAGGGGGGCAAACCAAGGAGGGTGTTTGAAAAGACTCCTTCAACGTATGCAGAATTGCTACAGACGTTACTAGGTTTGAACTTGGTGGAGAAGAGAACTCTGGCGCCAATAACAGGCACTCCTCCATACGGTTACGATGCAAGCAGGCACTGTGAATTCCACTCTAGGGCTCCTGGCCACGATGTGGAGGGTTGCCACGCATTCAAGCATGTAGTGCAGGACCTATTGGATAGTAAGGCTATCAATTTTGGACAGGCGGGTCCGAACATAGTGCAAAAGCCCATGCCCAATCATGGGGCAAACGCCATTTTAACTGAGGAGGGTTTGAACTTGATTATGCAGGTTGATGACCTCAAGACACCGTTGTGTGAGATAAAGAGAAGATTATTGCAAGGTGGTGTGTATCCAGGTTGCGACGAGTATTGTTTAGAGTGTTGGACCCAAGCTGGGGGGTGTGCTGACTTAAAGAAGGGAATTCAGACTTTAATCGATGGAGGCATATTGCAATTTGACCGAGCAGCAATTGAAGAACCTGCAGGGGTATTAGCAGACAAGCAAAGTGATGTAGCTACTGTGACGATTCCTCGAAAAACGATCACTATAACGGCACCGGTCAAGCGACCGCCGATCACTATCACCAAGGCAGGACCAATCCCTTATGAGAGCACTAAGGCAGTCCCCTGGTCCTATGGGTTGGAAGTGTATTGTGATGGGGTGAAAATTGATGTTAATAAGAAGCCAGCTGAGGTCGTAGACAACGTTGTCGGTACCGGAGGTATGACAAGAAGTGGGAGAATCTTCATATCGCCCGAGGTAGAGGCTGAAAGACTGGCGAAGGGAAAAGGAAAGATGAATGAGATTGTCCCTGTGCAGAGGAACGAAAGAGAAACGACATCGAAGGATGTGGAAGAGTTCATGCGCCTCATTCGCAAGAGCGATTATAAGATTGTTGAGCACCTTCAACAGACGCCGTCAAAGATATCTATATTGTCGTTGCTATTATGCTATGAAGCTCACAGAAATGCATTGTTGAAAGTTCTGGACACTTCCTTCGTACCCCAAGATGTTTCCGTGAATCAGCTGGAGGGGGTGCTGGCGCATGTGAATGCAGGCCATAGCTTGGGATTTACAGACTTTGATTTGACCCCGAAGGGGAGAGAGCATAATATGGCGTTGCACGTCTCTGTGGAGTGTAGAGGATCAGTCATGTCTCATGTATTGGTAGATACCGGATCTTCCTTAAACGTGCTGCCTAAGAAGGCAATGATGAAACTAGATGTCAGAGGAATCATGTGTACGCCTAGTGACTTGGTGGTCAGGGCATTCGATGGTACGCGAAGAACAGTCTTTGGATCTATAAAATTACCTCTACAGGTGGGGCCGGAGGTTTTCCCAACTGAATTTTATATCATGGACATCCAGCCAGCATACAGCTTCCTTCTCGGACGACCCTGGATCCATGGTGCTGGGGCAGTCACGTCTACCTTGCATCAAAAGCTGAAATACATGGTAGGGGACAGTGTGGTCACTGTATGTGGAGAAGAAGATATATTGGTTAGCCATCTGTCATCATTCAAGTATGTGGAGGTCGACGGCGAGATTCACGAAACACCCTGTCAGGCATTTGAAGGGTTGCGCATCAAAGACAAAGGTCCCGGGCCGAGTAAAGCGTCAGAGGTAGCCGTCTCGTCGTACAAAGAAGCTCAAGCTCTAGTAGAGACTGGTGAGACAAAGGGCTGGGGCAAGGTGCTGGATATTCCCGTGAAGACGGACCGATTTGGGTTGGGATATCAACCGTCGTCATCAACACCTGCTGTGGGGGCACCCCGTTTCAGAGGACCAATAACCATCACTGCTAGTGGAGTGTGTCACGAGACCATCAACGCTGCTTCAGAGTCCGACGAAGGAGACAGCGATTGCGACATGGACGCCTGGATTCAGCCGAGCGTGCCAGGACAGGGATTGTGCAATTGGTCTATTCAGGAGATTGTTCCTGTGACTTTCAAACAGTAATACTTTGTTTTCTTAATTGTTGAACAATCTGGTGTCTTACCCGAGGCATCATGATTTGCTTAGGGCTGTGCTGTTATGAACATTGCGTGTTTAACATTAAATAAAAGGCGTTTTTTCATGTACAAATATTGCGATCTCTGTTTTTCCTGTTTTGTGTTTTACAATAAAATGGCAACGTGGTTATTCGCTTTATACGCATTTTGAAGCATTTAACCATTCCTTTTGCAGGATAACATTTTCAGATGACATCATTGAACCACCTATGACTCGTCTCGACTTTGAGCACCCGGTATTTCAGGCCGAAGAAGAGATTGTTGAAGATGGTGACGTTCCCGAAGAATTGTCTTGGTTGGTAAAGCAAGAAGAACGAGTCATTCTGCCTCATGAGGAGGTCATCGAAATTATTAACCTAGGGTCGGAAGGGGTTGAAAAGAACATTCGTATAGGGGCCGCGCTGCAGAGCGACGTCAAGCGAAGACTGGTTGAAATGCTCAGAGAGTACAGTGATGTGTTCGCTTGGTCGTATGAAGACATGCCTAGGCTGGATATAGATATGGTTGTGCACCGTCTGCCGTTGAAAGAAGAATGCCCGCCGGTCAAGCAGAAGCTTCGCAGAACTAGACCTGATATGGCAGTGAAAATTAAGGAGGAGGTTCAAAAGCAATGGGATGCTGGTTTCCTGGCTGTTACAAAATATCCGTCATGGGTCGCTAACATTGTACCAGTGCCAAAGAAAGACGGTAAAGTGAGAATGTGCGTAGATTACCGTGATTTAAATAAAGCGAGCCCGAAAGATGATTTTCCACTTCCTCACATCGATGTGCTAGTTGACAACACTGCTCAATTCTCCGTATTCTCCTTCATGGATGGCTTCTCGAGCTATAATCAGATTAAAATGGCGCCAGAAGACATGGAGAAGACTACTTTCATAACGCCTTGGGGAACATTTTGTTACAAAGTGATGCCCTTCGGATTGAAGAATGTTGGGGCAACGTATCAGCGTGAAATGACGACTCTTTTCCATGATATGATGCATAAAGAGATCGAAGTTTATGTCGATGATATGATTGCCAAATCCCAGACGGAGGAAGAGCATTTGGTGAATCTGCTGAAGTTATTCAAAAGGCTTAGGAAGTTCAGGCTGAGACTGAACCCTAATAAGTGCACCTTCGGGGTGAGATCGGGTAAACTGCTGGGGTTTATCGTGAGTGAAAAAGGAGTAGAGGTTGATCCTGCTAAAATAAAAGCAATACAAGAAATGCCGACGCCTAAAACAGAGAAAGAGGTGCGCGGGTTTTTAGGGAGGTTGAACTACATCGCCCGGTTCATATCTCACCTAACGGCTACGTGTGAACCATTATTCAAGTTGTTGAAAAAGGACCAAGCTGTAACGAGGAATGAAAATTGTCAAAAGGCGTTCGACAAAATAAAGCAGTATTTGCAGGAGCCTCCTATTTTGATACCCCCAGTGGCAGGGAGACCCTTGATTATGTATTTGACAGTTCTTGAGGGAAGTATGGGTTGTGTTCTCGGTCAACACGACGAGACAAGAAAAAAAGAGCATGCGATCTACTACTTGAGTAAGAAGTTTACTGAATGTGAATCTCGATATTCAATGCTTGAAAAAACTTGTTGCGCGCTAGCCTGGGCCGCCAAACGTTTGAGGCAATACATGCTGAATCATACAACCATGCTCATCTCGAAGATGGATCCTATCAAATATGTATTCAAAAAGCAAGCATTATCGGGGAGAATTGCCCGTTGGCAGATGGTCTTGACTGAATATGACATCCAGTATGTCTTGCAGAAGGCTATAAAGGGGAGTGTACTGTCTGAGTACTTGGCAGAGCAGCCTATTGAGGATTACCAATCGATGAGGTTTGATTTTCCTGACGAGGATATCATGTACCTAAAGATGAAAGATTGTGAAGAGCCGTTGCCAGACGAAGGACCAGAATTGGGTTCCAAATGGAAGTTGATCTTTGACGGAGCTGTAAACGCCTATGGTAGCGGAATAGGGGCAATCATCACTACTCCACACGGGTCGCACATCCCGTTTACTGCTCGATTGACCTTTCCAGTTACCAATAATGAAGCCGAATACAAAGCTTGTATCATGGGGCTTGAAGAAGCCATTGATTTGCGAATCAAAAATCTGGACGTATACGGAGACTCAGCTCTGGTGGTGAATCAAATAAAAGGAGAATGGGAGACACGTCAGCCTAATTTGATATCGTACATGAATTATGCGAGGAGATTGTTGCCTTTCTTTGACAAGGTTGAATTGCATCATGTACCGCGAGCAGAAAATCAGATGGCTGACGCCCTAGCCACTTTGTCTTCCATGTACAAAGTCAACTTCTGGAATGAGGCTCCCAGAATTGTTATTTCTCGGCTCGACAAACCCGCCTTCGTGTTTGCCATTGACGAAGCATCTGATGATAAACCATGGTATTTTGATATCCTTAATTTCCTGAAGAACAAAGAGTATCCGGCTGGGGCATCCAGTCAAGATCAGAAGACTCTCAGGAGATTGGCGGGTAATTTCTATTTGAATCCGGACGGTGTCTTATACAGACGAAATCATGACTTGGTGCTACTATGTTGTGTAGACGAGAAAGAGGCGACGCTGCTCATGGAGGAAATACATGAAGGTACATTTGGTACGCATGCTGGTGGGCATGCTATGACAAGGAAGCTGCTGCGGGCAGGTTATTTTTGGCTAACTATGGAAACTGATTGTTTCAAGTTTGCGAAGAAGTGTCATAAGTGCCAAATCTATGCTGATAAGATCCATGTGCCTCCGAGTCCTCTGAATGTGATGTCATCGCCATGGCCATTCTCGATGTGGGGCATCGATATGATTGGAAAGATCGAGCCGACAGCTTCTAATGGACACCGGTTCATTCTAGTAGCAATCGATTATTTCACCAAATGGGTGGAAGCGGCATCTTACGCAAATGTGACTAAGCAGGTGGTAGCCAGGTTCATCAAGAGAGATATCATTTGCAGATATGGAATCCCCGAGCGGATAATCACTGACAACGGTTCAAACCTGAATAACAAAATGATGAAGGAGCTCTGTCAGAATTTTAAGATTGAGCATCACAACTCCTCCCCTTACCGACCCAAGATGAATGGTGCTGTTGAAGCGGCCAATAAGAATATAAAGAAGATCGTTCAGAAGATGGTGGTGACCTATAAGGATTGGCATGAGATGCTACCTTTCGCTTTGCACGGTTACCGTACGACGGTACGCACATCAACCGGGGCAACCCCGTTCTCGTTGGTATATGGAATGGAAGCAGTGCTACCACTGGAAGTTGAGATTCCTTCGCTGAGAGTATTACGAGATGTCCAACTAGACGAGGCAGAATGGGTGAAAGACAGGTTGAACCAGCTGAGTTTAATGGATGAGAAGAGGCTAGCTTCTCTAGCATGCGGTCGTTTGTACCAGAGCCGAATGAAGAAAGCATATGATAAGAAGATACATCCTCGGAGCTTTCAGACGGGCGACCTTGTGCTGAAAAGGATTCTCCCGCCACAGGCAGATCACAGGGGCAAATGGACCCCCAACTACGAAGGGCCATACGTTGTCATAAAAGTCTTTTCAGGAGGGGCTTTATTGTTGTCCACCATGGACGGTGAAGACTTTACGTCGCCTGTGAATTCGGACACAGTTAAAAAATACTTTGCTTAAAATTGACCCGCTGGACAAAAAAAAAGAGAGTCCAGGCAAAAATGGGGCATCCTGGCGAACCAAAAACAGAATGAAAGGTTCGGGAAAAAGTTAGGGATAAGTTGAAAAATGTACACCCGCGAAGTTGAAAACCTACACTGTGCGGCTTCGGCAAAAAAGGGTATCCCGGTGAACTGAAAACCCGTAAAGGGCGGTTCACGCAAAATTTAGGGATTTGAAAAGCAAATGACTGCGGTCCGAATTTGATACTGCAGTGAGCATTGGTGCGGGAGAATATACTCGAGGGGTCGATTATCAGATACAATCTCTTCGGAAGTGTGGATACCAGGAAAGCATTAGAGTCGGGCGAGTCATAGGAGGATCAGTTCATGATGTTCGTCTGCATCCCGTTGCCGACATGTGTACAAATTTGATTTGTCATTATATTTATGCTTCTTGTGTATGTATATTTGTTGTGTGTAGCTTCCTCTTTTCAGGAGTTACATCCCGTGTACAAAACTCCGCCCATTTAGGGGCCCAATCAATAAAACATGTTATTCAGTATTTGATGCTGGTTCTTTACTGTTTTGTACATGATAAACGCCTAGGTTTAATGAAACTAGCAAGTACATAACGTCGCTGGCCCTTGCCAATAATTGCTAAAACTTTGAATTAACTGAAAATAATGTCACTAACGCTAACCTGAATAGATTTGGTTGCGTAGACTTGTCTTGTCTTGTTTGTGGTGTTGCAGGGTTCATAACCGTATGAAGAGGACGATCAAAAGATTGCAGTATGGATCAGAAGCTCGTAACGAAAGACCCGATCCCCACGCAGGTCGTGCTTCCAAGATAACATTGTTCCTCACTGAAGAAGGATCGAATTTCCCAGCTAGTCGTAGCTTATCCAAAGGACATTCTCCAGCAAAGTCGTTTATCCTCAGTAGAGTTTGGCGATTCCAAGATTGTAAGGCTGTATTCAGACAGTGTGGTGTCCCCCGAAGAGGATTCCCCCATCCCAAGCAGAGTGGTTTAGCCTCAGAAGATTAATATTTCCAACTCGTGAGCTGTACCCAGACAGTCTACTCTTCCCAGTAGAGATTCCCTTCCCAGTAGGGTCATTTACTCTCCCCTAGCGGAGTCAGTTGATTTTCCCCAAGAGAATCGTTTCGTCCCCAGCGGAGTTCTCTTTCCAGCGAATGTTCTCTTTCCTCCCAGTGGAACTCGAAGATTAAGACTCTCCCCGGCAGAGTTGGTTGTGTATCCTGGCATTTATTTTGTCAGAATACCGTGTGATACCCGTTCACTCCCCAGCAGAAGTCCAATCGGGATTGGCGCATTCAATTATCCCTCAGCAAAGTTGGCTTCACTTTTCCAGCATTTATTTTGCTGGAATAATTTTGTAACATCTGGTTACCCCTAGCGGAGTTGGAGTTGTCTTCAGCATTTATTTTGCTGAGGCGGTTTCTGTATCCCAGCAGTTCGAGTCTGCATTTGCATCGGCATATAGTGTCATACTTGCATCCACCAAATAAAAGCGCGTAGCATTTCCATGTCGAATAGAGCATTACGCCATTGTCAAACATATGCATTTTGAAGCATAAGCCAGGTTGGTTAACCCGTTTATTGTCAAATGTTGTTTCTCTTGCAGGCGGAGAGAGCTCTTGCTCAAATGAATTACCAAACATTCAAGATCTCGACGTGAGACATTCAATGAAAATGTCGGTTTTATTCCCCACAGAGTTATCATGATAAATTTCTCTTCGTCCCTGAGCAGAGTTATTTGTGTAAATGTCTCTTGTTTTCCCCGTCAGAGTTGCTTGTTGAAGTGTCTCTAATCCGGCCGGCGAATTATTTTCTTCAAATTTGTTGTTACGTCAGCATCAAAGGGTTTCGTGAATCAGAATTTCAGAGGCTGTCGCCGGTTATCAGAACAGGCGTCCGGTAGTTTGGTTTCCAAATATCCCCAGTAGAGTCCGCCTCGAAGTCGCTGTCACGACAGTGCTAAAAGGTTTGTGGGTTGGGACCAATGGAGTTAGTTACTGCAGAGACAAAAAAGGAGAAACGGTATTTGGAGTATCTTCCCGTATGAGCAGACGGATGTATTTTCTTACTGATTGACAGGAGTATTTCCCCGGAGTTGTCAAAATGTTATTGCCTATATTGATAGGAGCTCCTCACGTTGACGAAATATGAGTCCTGACGTGGACAATTTATTCCTATATTGACGGGATTTCTTCGTGCTAGAGAAATGGGTGTCCTAAGGTGGACAGATTTATTTCCCCAGGTTGATAAGAGGTGCTAGTCCTAACGTGGACATATTCGATTTCTCCGTATTGATTGAATGAGAAGCCCTGACATGGACAAAATTGATTACTCTTCGTGTTGGTGTCCTGACGTGGACCATTTATTCCCAGCAGATATCTTCCTTCGTAATGGTGAAATGTGCATCCTGACGTGGACAAGTTTATAGTTCTTCGTGATGACAAGATGCGCGAGTCCTGACGTGGACAAATTTATCTTTCTTCGTGTTGGTGAAGCGTGAGTCCTGACGTGGACAAGTTTTATTTCTTCAGCGAGTCAAGATGTGAGTCCTGACGTGGACAAATCAAGACGAGGTGTGAGTCCTAACGTGGACGATGTATTCCTAACATGGAAGGTTTAGTCCTAGAATGGACGGTGTTAGTCCTAACGTGGACGATGAAGTTCCTAACGTGGACAGTGTATTCCTAACGTGGAAATTTTATTCCTAACGTGGAAACTTTATTCCTAACGTGGAAAGGTCCTAACGTGGACGATGTTTATTCCTAACGTGGAAGGGTTAGTCCTAACGTGGACGATGTGTATTCCTAACGTGGACGGGTTATTCCTAACGTGGAAAAGAGTTATTCCTAACGTGGAAAAGAGTTTATTCCTAACGTGGACGATTTATTCCTGACGAGATGTGCTAGTCCTAACGTGGACAATGCATTCCTATGTTGATAGAATCCCCTCAGGCTGATGAAATGCAGACGAGTCATCCCCAGTGAAGTCGCCGAGTTTTTTCCGTGTTGACGACGGGTGGAGTCCTGACGTGGACAAGTTTTAGTTGAGATTTCTTCGTGTTGACGAAACAGGCGTCCTAACGGGGACAAAGTTCTATCCCTGCGATGATAGAATCTTTTTCAGGCTGATGAAAATAACCCCCAGCACGGTCGCTAATGGATCAGTTGGTTGCCGTAACAACCAGATTCAGTTGGTGGATGTCGTTCCCTAAGCAGTGTTGCAGTTTATTTCTGCGATTGGCAAATTTCCGGGTTCTTAATATTCAACCATCTCGTACCTCGAATGTTTGAAGGCCGTTCGCTCTTCACCCAATCGGGTCCAAGTCGCTTGAATAGGGGCAGCTGTTGCACCTAAAATTTGCTCAACCTGCTTCACTTGGTTTATGTTTCAGTTGCATTAGCATTTGCATAGTAGATCATATACATGAATCATTTGCATAACATAGCATAGCAAATCATCCAACAAGGGACCAAGTACTATTCTCATCTCTATGAGCCTATCAAGAGGTTATTGTTCAAGTTCAAGCCTATCCAAGTCATCAGAAAGAAATTGAAATCTAAGAAGTCAGTGGATCAAGCAGTGGGTCTCTCTCATATCTTGAGGGTATTTGAAGATCATCAAAGAAGTTGTGAGCTGTGAATTGAGCATGGAGGGTATATAGACATCATAGAGGACCTAGAGAGTCATTTTGAAAGTGAGACAAGTCATTGATGTGATCACAAGAGTTGCAGTTGAAGACAGTCAACTAGGGTTTCATCTGGGTCAACCCTAGGTCAACCCTAGGTCAAATGATTGATTGAAAGGCATCAAGGTCTATTTGAGAAATGTGGGGTTCATCATTTGACATGTAGATATGGATGTGGTGTTGTGCCAAGGAGAAATCAAGAGAAATCAAGAAGAAGAGGAGTTTCTAAATTAGGGTTTCTGTGTAAAATCCCCTGATTTAGGTCAAACTTCCAAGCAAGATAATTCAAAATTCAAGCTTCAAATGGATCCTTGGCCAACATGAAACTTGTAGAGGATCTCAAGACCTTTAATTTGAGTGGTGGAAGGCATCAAGGAGATTTATAGAACTCAAGTTATGGTTCTTGCAAGTTACAGGTCATCTGAGGTATCTGAAATTTTGTCTGTGAAAGTTACTTGTCTTCCAAGCAACTTTTTCCCCTCAAGGAGCTTTCAAATGGATTTCTAGTCAACGTGAGAGTTGTTCCTTATTGTCTTAGCTTTCTAGAAAGGTATGGTATGCCTTCATCTGATTTGTGGAACTCTACTTATGACCTTGGCAAGCAAAGGGTATTTTGGTCATTTGAGAATTACAGGTCATTTCAAGCCTATGCCCAAAACTCATACAAGGAAGCTTCAAATGAAAAACTTCACAACATCAAACTTGCTCCAAATGACATTTTGAGTCTAGAAAAGTGATCATGAAATTTTGGAAATGTTCATAGCTCAAGGTTCCAAATTTGGTCATTTAAAAGATGCATTTAATGAATAAAAGTGACCTAAAATTGAGATTTTTCATAACATGGCCAAATGGGATGAAATTATAGGTCATTTTGATTGGAAAAAATGTTTTAAAAACATTGGAAAAAGTAGATTTTTGAGTTTGGTTCAAAGTTTGGAAGTTATGCTAGTTGGCTTACAAAAGAAGTAACATAACCAAATTCACAAGGGATTTGTGCACAAGAGGTTTCTAGAAAGTTCTAGATGTTTCCATAGGCATCTATATAAACCCTAGAGTGGCTCCAATCATTGGTTGCACTTCATTTTGATCAAAAACACCAAGTTTCACTCCATTCTTCAACTTTGCAAATTCATTCCAAACTCTATCAAATCTTCATCATTTTCCAAAATTCTTGATCCTATCATCATCTACATCCATCATAGATCAAGTTTCCATCAAGATCTGGCTGAATTGAGGTAGAATTCGTGTGCTACCAAGTATATCATCCAAATTGCAAAAGGAAGTGGTTATGGCAATCCAAGGGGTTTGAGCAAGAACTACTGCATACAGAATCAAGAACCAAGTTTATTGAGCAAGTCCCAAGCATTGCAAGCTGTGCATCCAAGGTTTTCTCCATCTGTTTTCAAGATTACACCAGGTTAGTAATCTCATCGAATTGGATAGAATTAGTTAGAATAATGTAGAATTCTTAGGTTAGAATTGTTAGGAATAGTTAGATGAATGATTCTGATGAATTTGAAGGCATTTCATGAAGTTCACCATTGGAGCACCAAAACTGTTTTGGCTTAGAACACTTAGGTTAGGGCATGGTAATCTTAGATAGATAGCTCAGAATAATCAGCATAGCATGTGGAACGCATTAGGGTAAGAGTTAGAAAGAATTAGCAGGGTTGATCTCAGTGTAAAGTGGTGGAACCAGGAACTTCTACCTATCGGGTTTGGATATAGATTGAGTTTTAGAGGAATTTGAAATCATGGTTGTGTAGAGGAGAAGATGTAGAGCAATTTTGCTTTTTATTGCTCTGAATTTCATGGAGAGATGAGGTTGTATGAGTAGGATGAACTCTGGTTGGTGCAAGCTCGTGCATGGTTCTTTAATGGCTGAAACCCTAGCTTTGGAGAAGAAGCATGATGACCGTTGGATGGAGTCTTTCTTGTTGACTGAAGCTCAGATCGCGTGGCCAGGATTTGAAGTTGAATTTGGAGGGAAAACTGGATGTGAAACGCGTCGTTTCACTTAAGCCTCAGACTGGGCTTAAGTTGCCCCTGCTTTTCACACCCCCAAACGCCAAGGCCCAACCAATTGAACTGATTTAGCTGCTATTGGCACCGTTTTGTTTTTTTTATTTTTCTTCTGTATTTTCTGATTAGCTGGGCCCAGACGCGCCTTGCTAAGCGCACCCCCAGTCTGGGCCCATTGTCCATTTTTCAACGCAAATAATCACTAACTGCACCCCTACCGAATTTAATTCATTTTAATTTCATTCAATTTTTTTTAATTCTTTGAAAAATCATAACAAATTGGAAATTTCATATTTCTAAATGGTTGTTTTTGCATCTTTTTCATAATTATGTTAAGCAAATTGTCATATAATAAAATTAGCATTTTATTTTATTTTTGCATTTTTACTATATTTTTCTTTTAAATAGGTTTAAATGATGTTTAGTTTAATACTTGATCTTGTTGATTTTTGTGTAGCTAGATCCTTTTGTATTTTGGACCCATTCTTTTTAGAGTACTTCACTTAGGACTTTAATTTTCATATGAGATTTAATTCATGATTTTAGGACTTAATCTTAGATGGTTTATTTAGGTGTGATTAGGAGAATCAAAACTAGGGTTTAGAGATAACATAGGTGTAGTAAATCATTTCTTTTAGGAGTTGTAGTTTGAATTTTGGGGTATGGGACTATAGGGGTATTATGGGTAGATAATAGATCCCTTAGAAAATATTAGGTTTCCCTTATTATGCTATTACTATTAGTATATTGCTTGTATGGGATTGATTGTGTGGTGTGCCCTCTCTAGGGTTATTATTTTACTGTGTGGGGTATTGGGCTTGTTTGGGGCTTGGGTTTGAGTTGAAGACTTTGCTGATGAAGCCATTGAAGACAGAGGATGAGGACTAACTTCCCGAGTTGATGGAGAAATTCTTGCTGGCAGCTGTTGAGGAGTGTAGGATCTAAGAGTTAGGCAGAGCCCTAGAATAGCAACTTGATTCACAAACATGGAAGGTCTTGTTTGCCTCCATTCTTTCTCTATGATTCAAAGTCTCTTTTAAATATCCACCTCCTTCCTTTGGAAGGATTAGTGAATGTATTTAAAAGGTAGAACTTTTGAGGGAAAACTGTCAGTATCATGTTAACAGTCAGTGAGCCACCCTTGGTAGGCAATTGACTGTTTAACATCCATTTCATCTTGTTGACTGATATTCATCTTGGAGATTGAGACTGGAAGAAAAGCCCTGAAGACTGATGATAGAGACCTTGCTTGAAGGTTGTGAAGAGGAGGACTGATGCTTGGAGCTTGTAGATGTTTGGAGATGACTTGAAGACAGATGTTGATGCAGAGATGCTTTTGCTGTTCATAATTTTTGATGTATCGTTTGATTTTCCATGACTGTATTGCTTGCTGTTTAACCTGTTAGGTTGAGAGTGAATTCTGTTCAATTTTGCCTGTTGTTTTCTGGGTTCGAGGTTGAGTGGGACTCCCTTGCCTCGCTTGTATTGTTGCATCCATGCATTTTACTCCTTTATTGTATATATGCTATTGTTTCTGTTTCCGTTTATCCCTTAGGATCTCTGTTTCTCTCTGCGCAAGAGAGGAGCATGATAGACATTAGGTCTTAACCCATGCATGATAACATTAGGTTAGTTTGATTCCCTTCGCAACCGTAGGTTAGAGTTCTGTCTCTTCTCATCTTAAAACAAACAGAAAAACACAATAAATATTTCAAACACAATAAAAGACACTTCTTCCGTAAAAGAATGTGAACTCATCAAAACGTCAATTTTTGTCCGTTGGGACTGTTAATCAGAAAAACCCTTTTTCAGAAGGAATAAAAAACAATCTAGACAGACTTGTGTCGTGTGTGGCCCGAACTACGTTTGCTCTGATCTTTCATGCTGTATGGAAGTACGTAGGCATAGGATGCGATGTCCTAGCGAGCAACCTTCCCCTCCTTTCCGGTAGTTAGGCGAACTGCATTGACTCTGATTTCTCGTTTCAGACGGGAATACGTAGGCATAAAGTGCGATACTTTGCCGAGTCCCTTTCTTTCTTTTTAACCCTTACCCTTAGTTTAGATAGAAATAACAATTCGTACCAGAAAACAAGCGTGGATCCCGTCGAGTACGACGGACGTGAGGGGTGCTAATACCTTCCCCTTGCGTAACCGACTCCCGAATCCAGGTTTTGGTTGCGACGACCATGCCTTTCCCCGTTTTGCGGTAGGTTTACCTCGAGCGTTTCCTTTCCCTCCGTTGGGATAAATAACGCACGGTGGCGACTCTTCTGTTCAGCCGGCGCCAATTTTCGCAGTAGCGACACTCGCCTTCACCATGGAAGCTCTAAGAAAGATTGTTGCATATAAGCTACCCACTCCAGATGTTAGCATTTTGACCAGTCTGATCTGTTTGGCTGAGAGGGAGGTCAGGAATGATTTTAGGAAAATGTATGGGAAGCTGCTTGATCTCGTTTGCAAACCTTCAACAGATGATTTGAACAGCTTGTACGCCTTGCTGCAGTTTTACGACCCACAACTCTGATGTTTCACGTTTACGAACTTTATCCTTGCTCCCACCTTGGAGGAGTATTCAGCTTTGTTGGAGGTGCCTATCCATGATCGGATGCCATTTCACCATATGGACGCTAAGCCTGATCTGGCTAAGCTTTCTGCTGCTCTACATCTTGACTTCTCAGAGTTGAAGGGAGGTTTGACCAAATGGAATGAGGTATCAGGTTTCTCTTTGCAATTCTTGGCTACGAAGGCTCAACAATGCGCTAAGGACGGATGTTGGATTGTATTCAACACCATTCTCGCCCTCTGCATCTATGGCATCATTCTGTTCCCAAATATGAAGGACTTCATTGACTTGGACGCATTTGACATCTTTGCTTTGGGTAATCCAGTACCCACACTGCTCGGTGATGTGTATCATTCAGTGTATTACAAGAACGAGAACAGGAGAGGGAAAAATGTATCATGTTGTGTTCCACTACTGTACCAATGGTTTGATAGCCATATGCCCAAGGTGGCCTCCTTTGTCGCTTCAGCAAGTACTATGAGTTGGTCAGAACGCCTGATGAGTTTGACAGCGGAGAGTATTACTTGGTTTAGTAGAGACAGGCTGTGTGCCAAGATCATATACAGTTGCGGTGGGTTTCCTAATGTACCTCTTATTGGAAGAAAGGGTTGCATCAACTACAACCCAGCTTTATTGATCAGACAATTCGGGTACGCTTTGTTGGATGCTCCTAGAGAGGAGGAGGTGCAGGAATCTTTGTACCTCACGGGGTCATTGAGCGGTGATATGCTGGTCAAGCTTGAACACGCTTGGAATAACGTCAACAGAAAAGGTAGGGCTGCTTTGGGAAAAGGTAATAGCCGCGCTTATAACCCTTACAGGCTCTGGATGCAAGAGAGGGTGAAGATGATTCTATTGTCGTTTCCTCCAGTGACACTTCCTGATATCCCTAAGGTTGAAGAGCCGACTGTGATATATATCCAAAAGTACCATCGGGTACTGAAGGAAAAGGAAGATTTGCAAAAGGTGAATGAAGCTTTGGAAGCGGAGATTGCACAACTTCGTCATGAGAAAGTGGATGCCGTATACACTTGCAAAGAGCAAGCAAAGTTAATTAACCGTCTAAAAGCCAATCTGAATGAAGAGACTGAGTCTAGAAAGCGCCTGGGGATAGACTTCAAATCTGCTAACAGTGTCCTCGCTACTAAGAAGTTAGACTTGGATAAGGCGTATTTGAAAATATCCAGGTTCGAGAGGTTGTGGAATAATACCATGGCTAGTCGCAAGGAGCAGGAAGAAAAGCTGCAGCTGCAGATAGAAAAGTTGAAGACTCAAATGGAGATCAAAGACCAGAAGATTGAGGCTGAAGTTTTACTCCGTCAGAACATTCATTGCAAATTGGTTAAAGCCAAAGAAAACTTGAAGGAATGCCAGCTTAGAGCTGACTCCAAAAGATGCAGGATAGATGCTTGTTTTGGAGAAGGGGCTTGCAAAGAGTTTGTTGAAGACCTTAAGGATACTGTCAGGAGAAGAGAGCAACTGATCAGAGGATTGCTCAACGAGCCTGACCACCCCAGCACACGAGAGTTATTAGAATATTTCCATGCCCGCAGCCGCACTTGATACATACTGTTTTCTCTTGTCTTTTGTGCATTGACATGCTAACCACCACCAGGATTGTTGGTTGGGGTTATGCCTTGGGCTTCATTTGTATGTGACTATTGTTGTATGTTGCCTTTGTGGCTTTCCTGATATATACATGAGGTTTTCTTTCCATGATTGGGTGCCAGACTTTATTTGTCTTGGAAGCTAGAATCGAGGGGGGATTTCCCCAAGGCACAGACACACATTTGCATTTACATAAAGCACCTTGCATGAGCACGTGCCTTAGGCATATTTTTCTAACCCTTTGTGTTTTCAGGTCATTTCAGGATAGCAGAACATCGAACCCACCGGTACACAACCAGAATCAACTGCAAAAAAGTCATGGATCAAGTTCAAGCAGAGATGCGGGAGATGCGTGATCGCATGACTCAGTTCATGAAGGTAATGGAGACAGTAGCCAAGGGGCAGGAACAACTCCAAACTCTTGTGCAACCACTGATTGCTCGAGCTGAGGGTAACGGCACGCCACACGGGAATACTACTGCCAATTCCCCCCATGTTGAAATTCCTCAAGGTGCTGACGCTATACCAGTGGTTGGTCTCAACGCTGGAGAAAATGGTCCTGTGGCTGGTAACGGGAACACTAGAAATGTGAATGGTATTGTCGAAACTAATGGGATTTTCGTCGGTAATGGCAATACTGGTTTCAACGGTGGTGCTGAGAATGTCGGTGTGAATGTGGGAAATGGTAATATGGGCTTTACTCGTGTGAACTCGGGCTTTGGCAATGCTGGTGGTGCCAAAGCTGGATTTGGTGATCTGGGTTATGGTAACAACGACTATGGAACAGGTGTCTATAACGCTGGTTTTGGGCCCGCTGCTGCCCAAGAGCTTGGTAATTTGAGGTATGATCCCAGGTATTTTCAGAATGGTCCTGGCCGTAATGTTGCGTATGCTGGGTGTGACAACGAAGCTCCTTACTAGGGAGAAGATCGCCAGGAAGATGCTTTTTCTGGTCAAGGCCTAGGGCATGAGAGGCCTACTGAAAGCGACCGCAGGTTCAGAATGTTGGAAGAACAGGTGAAGGGGTTAGCCAATCAGAACTCTGTAGGATTGGACATGGAGAATATGGGATTAGTCCCTGGGCTGAGAGTGCCGCTGAAATTTAAGGCTCCTTCATTTGACAAATACAAGGGAGACATGTGTCCCAGGGTTCATGTGTGATCTTATTACAGAAGGATGTCCGCCTACTCCAGTGATGAGAAAATGTTAATGCATTTCTTCCAAGATAGTCTATCCGGGCCGTCTTTGGAATGGTACATGGGTCTAGAACCCGCTCAAGTGGGGAGTTGGAAAGAATTGGCTGAAGCCTTCGTAAAACACTATCAGTACAACAGCGATCTTGCGCCAAATCGGGTTCAACTGCAGAATCTCTCACAGAAGAATGGTGAAAGCTTTAAAGAGTATGCTCAAAGGTGGCGAGACCTTGCAGCAAGAGTGCATCCTCCCATGGTGGAGAGAGAGTTGGTAGATATGTTCGTAGGTACATTTTCCGGGCTATACTACGATAAACTGCTTAATTGTTCAATGAGTAACTTCTCTGACTTGATTCTGATGGGTGAGCGAATAGAAAATGGGATTAAAATTGGCAAAATTCAGGCCAGTGAATCAACCTCAGTTGGAGGTAGTAAGAAGGTCTTCGGTAATAAAAAACAAGGAGATACTAACTCAGTGTACAGTGCTCGAAGGAATAGGAGTCAAAATTGGCGTATGCAACAGCAGATTGCGAGTGTAACAATTCCTGGACCTCAACAACAACAACAACAACCTCAGCAGCAACAGAGGCAGCAGAATACCAATCAACGAAGAGTTCAGAATCAAAGGCCAAATAGGGTATTTGAAGTACCTCCGGTATCGTATGAGGAACTTCTTCAGACCTTGTTAAGGTTACAGTTAGTTGAGAAGAGGACTCTAGCCCCGCCGACGGGTACACCTCCATACGGGTACGACGCCAACGAGCATTGCGAGTTTCATTCCGGGGCGCCCGGTCATAATATTGAAAACTGTCAGGCTTTCAAGCACAAGGTGCAAGATCTACTTGATAACACTGCCATAAACTTTGGGCGTGATGGGCCCAACATCGTACAACAGCCAATGACAAAGCATGGGGCAGTGGGGGCAAACGCTATTATGACAGATGCAGAGTTAGATTTGGTTATGAATGTGGAGGAATTAAAAACACTGTTGAGTTATGTGAAAAGTTGTTTGTTGAAAATGGGAGTATACCCTGGATGTGATGAAAGTTGTGTAGATTGTTCAACCCAGCCTGAGGGTTGTGCTAAACTGAATAGTGGGATTCAGAATTTGATTAATAAGGGTACATTACAATTTGATCGCTCTACTGCCAAAGAGAAGCCTGTCGAGGCCAGTGTTGAAAAGCAGAGCGAGATTGCTACTATTACTATTCCATTCAAATCCGTGACGATATCGGCGCCTGCCAAGAGGCCGACTATCACAATCACGAAAGCAAAACTCATTCCATATGAAAGTACCAAAGTGGTCCCCTGGAGTTATGGAGCGGAGGTTTACTATAATGGTAAGAGAATTAATTTGGATGATCTGCCGGCAGGATCAGTCGATAATGTGGTAGGAGCGGGGGGTATGACCCGTAGTGGAAGGATCTTTACTTCGCCAGAAGTAGAAGCGGAAAGAATTGCAAAGGGTAAAGGCAAAGTGACCGAGGGTGGACCTTCTGTGGAGAAAGAAAAAGAACCATCTACCAAAGACATGGAGGAGTTCATGAGGCTCATTCGGAAAAGTGATTACAAGATCGTTGACCACTTACAACAAACCCCTTCAAAGATCTCTATTTTGTCTCTGTTGCTATGTTTCGAGGCTCACAGGAACGCCTTATTGAAAGTGCTCCAGACTTCCTATGTACCCCAGGAAATTTCCTTCAATCAGCTTGAGGGGGTGATGGCCCACGTGAATGTCGGACACGGCCTGGGGTTCATTGATTTTGATTTGACACCCAGAGGTCGTGATCACAACAACACTTTGCATATTTCCATTGAGTGCAGGGGCACCGTCGTGTCCCATGTTTTGGTAGATACCGGGTCATCATTGAACGTGTTGCCTAAGAAGGCATTGTTGAAATTGGATACTCGGGGAATAATCTGCACGCCTAGTGACCTTGTAGTGAGAGCGTTTGACGGGACACGAAGGTCTATATTCGGGGCACTGACGTTGCCGATTCAAGTGGGTCCAGAAATATTATACGCTGTGTTCTATATCATGGATATCCAACCAGCATACAGTTGTCTCCTTGGAAGACCGTGGATCCATTCCGCCGGAGCTGTGACATCTACGCTTCACCAAAAGTTGAAATACATGGTTGATGGCAGTATTGTTACTGTTTGTGGTGAAGAAGACATCCTGGTTAGTCATTTGTCATCCTTCAAATACGTCGAAGTGGACGGAGAAATCCATGAAACGCTCTGCCAAGCTTTCGAAGGAGTGAAAATTAAGGATGAAGCTCATGTGAGTAGCAAGGGGCCAGAAGTGGCCATGTCCTGGTACAAAGAAGCTCAGGCAGTGGTGTAGGCCGGAGAGACCAAGAAATGGGGGCAAGTCCTGGACATCCTGATGCGTCCGCAAGTGCATGGAAATATCGAAGTAATATAAAAGATTGTCGAACCCACAGAGACCAATGTCAATCTACCGTTATCTATTATTACGGCGAAAAGCTAAGGCTAATGGAATTAGGAAAGCTGAATGCGAATGAAATTAAATGTAAAGGAAATAAAGATAATTGGTTTAAAGAAAAAGAGGTGAAGGGATATCGGTATGCAAGGAATTAGTTATCGGGGATTCGACAGGTCGCCGGTGCTTTTTACTCTTTGCAAACACTTTTCAGGAGAAAATACTCGTTTAAAGACCTCTGCCTCACGATGGTTGTTGACTCGGGTCATAATTCTAAGGCGGAATGTACGCTCTCGCAGTCCCATTCGGGGTTAAAACTACTTTTTGAAAACAAATAGATTCTGATTTCTTTTAAAGCGCTTTCGCTGTGTTTAAAATCAATGCCTAGTTTTTACTATCTGGTTTGAATTCCAGCTTTCGCGTGCCGATTCGTGCCTTAATGAATTTCCCACAGTCATGGCGAAACTACTGCAATAATTTCTCGTTGTCGCGACGAAGGTTTATTTAGAAATTAAGATTAAAAACTACAGCCAGAAAGGTTGTTTGTAAAAAGGGAAGGTACCGGTTACTATCGAATCCTGTCCTACTAATTCGGTTACATACCGATAAAAGTAAATTTAGCTAGACATGATAATTAATGCAAACATAAATAAACAATGGCAGCAAAATAATATAACATGCATACTGACAGAAATAAAATAATAATTCAATTAATAAAAACCTGTAAATCGTACTGATCTCGAATCCTTGAGTAGTCCTCCACAATGTCGGCAGGATTCTACTTTGGCGAGAATTAAAAGGTACAGGAACAAATAAAGTGATACAAATGAAATAAAAGGAAGAGAAATGGAAAATAATGCAGGAAAGTAAATTTGGCTTCAATGGGAATTTTGGCAGCACTTCGATACATCGAAGGCTCCCCCCTAAAACTGTGAATCTAAGGCCTATTTATAGGAGATAATTCACTCTTCAACTTCCAGAGATCATGGGTGAGTTATGGAGGGAGTGGGGGTAACTTCCAGTAGTGGGCAGTGAGTGGAGAAAGTGTAGAAAGAAATTAAGTTGAGATTGATCGTGGTTGCTTCTGATTTGAACGTACTGATATTTTGTCTGCGTGACGGTCGTCATATGCATGACGGTCGTAATGGACCTGTGACGACCGTCATATCAGCAAAATCCATTTTTTCTGTTTTTCTTCTCTCTTTTCCTTCCATTTCTTCTTCTTTTCTTTCTTTAATCCAAATTCTCCCCAATCTGCAAAACGAAGTAAATTAATCATATAATAGAACATAAATAAAGATAAATTAATAATATTCACAAATAAATGCATGTAAATCAAGCCAAATAAACGATATGATTTCGCGTTATCAAACACCCCCACACTTAAACCATTGCTTGTCCTCAAGCAACCAACCAACTCGGTAAAAAGAAATAAGCATAGTTTGAAACAAAAACATGATGAGACTCTAATCATACGTGGCTGCTAGGCTAATGATAGATCGATAGGTACTAAATATCAATACCAAGGATACCGTAACGACACAATTTCAAAAACTCCCTACTTATGCAAACCAACCGGAATCATGTCATTATAACTCAACCTATATTTCATGCTCTCTTTCACCCCGTTTCATTATAGTGCAATCACATTAAGCCCGTTATCCATACACATTCATGGCAAGTAAACCTGTTAGTGACTATGATCTCGATGCTATTTCATTTTTTTTCTCTGCAAATATGCTTAAGCATCAATTAAACTTAAAGAGTTTGTACCGTTAGGCTAAGTGCTCGGGTGAGGAGCACCTAACTTAGAAGGAACATGTCTTTTTCTTCATAATTTATTTCTTTCTTAATTTCTCATTTTACACTAGAGATCATACACTTATTTGCATCGGTTTCTTACTTAGTGTGTTTAGGATAGTGCTGACTGCTTAAATAAACTACTTAGGGATTACTACAAGAACCTGGAGCTTTGAGGTTTCGGCATAATGGGTACTCAAATTGATTTTGCATATTTAGGGGGTTAAGGGTGTCAGGGCGGTATCAATTTTATCAAAACTTTCCCACGTTTTTCTAACATAGCCTGGACAGCCTATATACGTTCAGAGAACCATGTCATGAATCGAAGCAAAAATTTGTTGGAGGTTAGAGTTTTGAAATTTTGAAATTTTTGGGATAATTGAATAACAAGCGAAAACCACGCATAAAGACTCGACAGCACATGCAAAGACTTTGACATAATGTTAAAAATAGATAAAAATTCCTAGAAGCATGAAATAAAATGTAAAACAATAGATAAAAATTCCTAGAAACATGAAATAAAATGTAAAACAATAGAGTTCCTCCCCCACACTTAAACCAAACATTGTCCTCAATGTTTTAGTAAAAGGTGGAAAAGGAAAGATAGAACATGTATGAATGCTACTGCTCTTGCTATCCTTGTCTTTGTTGATCACTTCTACTTCGGCGGCGAGCATTTTGAGATACCTTTGTGTAATTCTCGAACCAGTTCATCATGTTGCTCGCGTCAAGAGGAAGTACTCATCATCAGTGTTCCCACCAGCAATGACACTCGTAGGAATGTCCGTGGGTATAGCTCATCTTCTTAGATCGTCATCTAGAGAGTTTTCACTTAGATATAGCTAAAGAGTAACAAGCGATACATTTCTTTATTTTCTGCAAATTTAAACAAACAAATTAAAATAGAGACTTTGTGGGTTGCCTCCCACACATCGCTTTGTTTAACGTCGATAGCTCGACGGCCAAGGAGTGCAAGTACTCATGGTGGTTCTTTCCAGACTGGTTCCTCGATCAAACTTTGAATGGTCTTCGGTTTCCATGGCCACTTATCAAACCATCGCTCATATCCCTCACCTTTTCGTTTCTTTCTTCTGTAGGGTGGTTCCTTCTTTTGAATGCGTGGTGGTGGTTCTGGATCTATCTTGCGTATCAGCGTTTCAAATTTGGGCTTAGTTATTTCATCCACCACCTCAAAAGTTAATGTTACCCTTTTAACAGTAATGATGACCCTAGTTTCACGGTCCTCGAATTTTCTTTTCCTATGAGGGACCTTAGACAAAGGTGCATTGGTGTGGGTATTTTCCAGTACCTCCACATATGTTTTGGATTTGGAGTTTACCTTAACTTCCACAGCCCTTTGTGGGAATGAAATAGGTGGGGTATAGGGAAGAGGGGCAACAATAGGTGCTTCCTTCTCTACCTCTTCGACAACCTCCCTTTCGGGTGGTGTCGGTGGATTTTTCTCAATTATTATGCTTGTCTCACCAAAACTCTCCTCAGACTCATCATCACTCTCCCTAGGATCTTCTATTTGTTCTTCATTACTAGTGGTTACAACATTCACATGACTCTCAGGGAAGGGTCCTAGAGATGTTTGTGTAAGCAAAGAGGTTTGAGTCTCTAAAGCCTTGCTGTGAGTCGCGAGGGAATCGACTATAATGCTCATCTGCTTAAGGTCTTCATCAATTTGGAGATGTTGTTTTCTAAAATCTTCATTTTGGAGAGTTTGTGTCTCCATAAAGCGCTCCATCATAGATTCTATCCTAGAGTAAGTAAACATCTCTTCAAATTCTTCTAGTAATAGTTCAAGGTTGGATGTATCGAAATCTTGTGTTTCCTCAAAACATTGGGAGTCGTCATCGTAGAGGGAATTTGGGTGAGAATGCGTCGTATTGAAATCTTCTAATAATATTTCGAGGTCCGATTTAAACGGATCTTGTGGTTCCTCAAAATATTGGGGGTGGTAGTTATAAGGGAAATATGGGTTATACATTATGATTTAGATAAGAGTGCCTTAGTCTATACTATGCAACAACGGAATCACAATATTGACTGTTGGTCCCCGGCAACAGCGCCAAAAACTTGATGCGTCCACAAGTGCACAGAAATATCGAAGTAATATAAAAGATTGTCGAACCCACAGAGACCAATGTCAATCTACCGTTATCTATTATTACGGCATAAAGCTAAGGCTAATGGAATTAGGAAAGCTGAATGCGAATGAAATTAAATGCAAAGGAAATAAAGATAATTGGTTTAAAGAAAAAGAGGTGAAGGGATATCGGTATGCAAGGAATTAGTTATCGGGGATTCGACAGGTCGCCGGTGCTTTTTACTCTTTGCAAACACTTTTCAGGAGAAAATACTCGTTTAAAGACCTCTGCCTCACGATGGTTGTTAACTCGGGTCATAATTCTAAGGCGGAATGTACGCTCTCGCAGTCCCATTCGGGGTTAAAACTACTTTTTGAAAACAAATAGATTCTGATTTCTTTTAAAGCGCTTTCATTGTTTAAAATCAATGCCTAGTTTTTACTATCTGGTTTGAATCCCAGCTTTCACGTGCCGATTCGTGCCTTAATGAATTTCCCACAGTCGTGGCAAAACTACTGCAAATAATTTCTCGCTGTCGCGACGAAGGTTTATTTAGAAATTAAGATTAAAAAATACGGCCAGAAAGGTTGTTTGTAAAAAGGGAAGGTGCCGGTTACTATCGAATCCTGTCCTACTAATTCGGTTACATACCGATAAAACTAATTTAGCTAGACATGATAATTAATGCAAACATAAATAAACAATGGCAGCAAAATAATATAACATGCATACTGACAGAAATAAAATAATAATTCAATTAATAAAAACCTGTAAATCGTACTGATCTCGAATCCTTGAGTAGTCCTCCACAATGTCGGCAGGATTCTACTTTGGCGAGAATTAAAAGGTACAGGAACAAATAAAGCGATACAAATGAAATAAAAGGAAGAGAAATGGAAAATAATGCAGGAAAGTAAATTTGGGTTCAATGGGAATTTTGGCAGCACTTCGATACATCGAAGGCTCCCCCTAAAACTGTGAATCTAAGGCCTATTTATAGGAGATAATTCACTCTTCAACTTCCAGAGATCATGGGTGAGTTACGGAGGGAGTGAGGGTAACTTCCAGTAGTGGGCAGTGAGTGGAGAAAGTGTAGGAAGAAATTAAGTTGAGATTGATCGTGGCTGCTTCTGATTTGAACGTACTGATATTTTGTCTGCGTGACGGTCGTCATACACATGACGGTCGTAATGGACCTGTGACGACCGTCATATCAGCAAAATCCATTTTTTCTGTTTTTCTTCTCTCTTTTCCTTCCATTTCTTCTTCTTTTCTTTCTTTAATCCAAATTCTCCCCAATCTGCAAAACGAAGTAAATTAATCATATAATAGAACATAAATCAAGATAAATTAATAATATTCACAAATAAATGCATGTAAATCAAGCCAAATAAACGATATGATTTTGCGTTATCATATCCCAGTCAAGCAGGACAAATTTGGTGTGGGGTACCGCCCATCGTCATCCTTGTAGAATGTGCCAAAGTTCAGAGGGCCAATGGTATATACTACTGGAGGGGTCAGCTATGAGAGAATCAATGCTGTGTCTGATACTGAAGACAGAGATAGTGATTATGATATGGATGCTTGGATCAGGCCCAGCGTACCAGGGCAAAGCTTGTGCAACTGGTCTATCCATGATGTTATCCAAGTGACAACGAAACAGTAATGCTTTATTTTCTAATCATTGTACAATCCTATATCCTACCCGGGGCATAGCGATTTTATTTCAGGGCCTACTTGTTTACGTGTATGTTTGGTTTAATCAATGAATAAAGGCATTTTTCTCATGCAAATATTGTGATCCTTGTCTTTCTGTTTTTATTTTTACAATAAAATGGCGACGTGGTTATTTGCTTTGTGTGCATATCATTTGAAGCATTTAACCATTTTCCTTGCAGGACTCACATAATTTCAGATGACATCGACCAAGAACTTCCTATGACTCGTTTCGACTTTGAGCACTCGATATTTCTAGCCGAAGAAGAGATTGTTGAGGATGAAGACTTATCAGAAGAGCTGACTCGACTCTTGAAGCAAGAAGAGAGAATCATTCTGCCTCATCAGGAGGAAATCAAAGTCGTTAATTTGGGGTCTGAGGAATGTATCAGAAATATTCGCATAGGGGCTGCACTGCAGAGTGATATCAAGCAGAAGCTTATCGAGATGCTTTGAGAGTATAGTGATATTTTTGCTTGGTCTTATGAAGACATGCCCGGGCTGGATACTGACATGGTGGTTCATCGTTTACCGTTGTGAGAGGAATGTCCGCCGATTAAACAGAAGCTTAGAAGAACTCGACCAGATATGGCTGTGAAGATTAAGGAGGAAGTAAAAAAACAGTGGGATGCTGGTTTTCTTGCTGTCACAACGTATCCTTCCTGGGTCACCAATATAGTACCTGTACCGAAGAAAGACGGTAAGGTGCGGATGTGTGTGGATTTTAGAGATCTGAACAAGGCGAGTCCAAAAGACGACTCCCCACTTCCTCATATCGATATATTGGTCGATAATACAGCTCAATTTTCAGTGTTTTCCTTCATGGACGGCTTTTCGGGCTATAATCAGATAAAAATGGCGCCGGAGGATATGGAGAAAACTACCTTTATTACCCCGTGGGGAACATTCTGCTACAAGTGATGCCCTTTGGTTTGAAAAACGCTGGGGAAACGTATCAGCGAGCTATGACAACACTCTTTCATGACATGATGCACAACGAGATTGAAGTCTACGTTGGCGATATGATTGCCAAGTCCCAGACAGAGGAAGAGCATCTGGTCAATCTTCTGAAATTGTTCAAGAGGCTTAGGAAATTCAGGCTGAGGCTGAATCCTAACAAATGCACCTTCGGTGTGAGATCTGGTAAAGTACTGGGGTTCATTGTTAGCGAAAAAGGAATCGAGGTTGATCCTGCAAAGATAAAAGCTATACAAGAAATGCCAGCATCGAAAACAGAGAAAGAGGTTCATGGCTTTTTAGGGAGATTGAACTACATTGCCCGGTTCATATCTCACCATACAACCACGTGTGAGCCATTATTCAAATTGTTGAAAAAAGATCAAGCGGTGGTCTGGAATGAGAATTGCCAAAGGGCATTTGAAAGAATAAAAGAATATTTGTTGGAACCTCCGGTCTTAATACCCCCAGTAGTCGGGAGACCATTGATTATGTATCTGACGGTTCTTGAGAACAGTATGGGTTGTGTTCTCGGTCAGCACGATGAGACTGGACGTAAAGAGCATGCGGTTTATTATTTGAGTAAAACGTTCACAGATTGTGAGTCTCGATACTCTATGCTCGAAAAGACGTGTTGTGCACTTGCTTGGGCTGCCAAACGTCTGAAACAATATATGCTGAATCATACAACCATGCTGATTTCGAAGATGGATCTGATCAAATATGTTTTCGAAAAGCAAGCACTTTTTGGAAGGATTGCCTGATGGCAAATGGTACTGACAGAGTATGATATACAGTATGTTTCCCAAAAGGCTATTAAAGGTAGCATTCTGTCAGAGTACCTTGCCGAACAGCCTATTGATGATTACCAGCCGATGAGGTTTGATTTCCCTGACGAGGATATCATGTACCTAAAGATGAAAGATTGTGAAGAGCCATTGCTTGACGAAGGTCCCGAGCTGGGTTCCCAGTGGCAATTGATATTCGACGGTGCTGTCAATTCATATGGAAGTGGAATAGGGGCAATCATTACCACTCCCCATGGGTCGCATATCTCATTCACTGCCAGGTTGACATTTCCAGTGACCAATAACGAAGCCGAGTATGAGGCGTGCATCATGGGCCTTGAGGAGGCTATCGACTTGAGAATCAAAAATCTGGATGTGTACGGTGATTCTGCGCTGGTCGTGAATCAAATCAAAGGAGAGTGGGAGACTCGTCAACCTAATCTGGTACCTTACATGAACTATGCAAGGAGGTTTCTACCTTTCTTTGACAAGGTAGAGTTTCACCATGTGCCACGGGCAGAAAATCAGATGGCGGACGCTCTCGCAATGTTGTCCTCAATGTACAAAGTCAATTACTAGAACGAGGCTCCTAGGATTGTTATATCTCGCCTTGATAGGCCTGCTTTCGTATTCGCCATCGAGGAAGCCTCCGATGGCAAACCATGGTATTTCGATATCCAGAATTTCCTAAAGAATAAGGAGTATCCGGTTGGGGCATCCAGTCGCGATCAGAAGACTCTCAGGAGATTAGCGGGTAATTTTTATTTGAACCTAGATGGTGTCTTGTACAGAAGGAACCATGATTTGGTGCTGCTAAGGTATGTGGATGAGAAGGAAGCCAATTTGCTCATGGAAGAGGTCCACAAGGGTACCTTTGGTACGCATGCTGGCGGACATGCTACGACCCGAAAGTTGTTGCGAGCGGGATACTATTGGCTGACAATGGAAACAGACTGTTTCAAGTTTGCGAAGAGATGTCACAAGTGCTATATTTATGCAGACAAGATTCATGTGTCGCCGAGCCCGTTGAATTTTATGACATCCTCATGGCCCTTCTCCATGTGGGGCATCGATATGATCAGCAACATTGAGCCCATCGCGTCCAACGGACATTGCTTCATCTTGGTAGCGATTGATTACTTCACCAAATGGGTTGAAGCAGCCTCATACGCCAATGTTACCAAGCAAGTGGTATCCCGGTTTATCAAGAGAGACATCATATGCAGATACGACATTCATGAACGAATCATTACTGACAATGGTTTAAACTTGAACAATAAGATGGTGAAGGATCTTTGTCGGGGATTTCAAGATTGAGCATCACAATTCATCTCCTTATCGGCCCAAGATGAATGGCGCTGTTGAAGCGGCCAACAAGAACATTAAGAAAATTGTTCAGAAGATGGTTGTGACATATAAGGATTGGCATGAGATGTTGCCATTCGCTTTGCACGATTATCGCACGACGGTGCATACATCAACCGGGGCAACTCCATTCTCATTGGTGTATGGTATGGAAGTTGTCCTACCACTAGAGGTTGAGACTCCATCTTTGAGAGTTTTGCTCGACGTTAAACTTGATGAGACAGAATGGTTAAAGAATAGACTGAATCAACTCAGCTTGATGGGCGAGAAGAGACCGACATCAATTGCACATGGTCGGCTGTATCAGAGCCAAATGAAGAAAGCTTATGACAAGAAGATACGACCTCGAAGCTTTCAGATGGGCGATCTTGTGTTGAAAAAGATTCTCCCACCGCAATCAGATCACAGGGGCAAATGGACTCCCAACTACGAAGGTCCATATGTCGTTCGAAAGGTCTTCTCCTGAGGGTCCTTATTCTTATCCACCATGGATGGCGAAGATTTTTCATCCCCTGTGAATTCGGACGCAGTTAAAAAATATTTTGCTTAAAGAGACCCGCTGGACAGAAAAAAGAGAGTCCAGGCAAAAATGGGGCATCCTGGCGAACCAAGAAAATAGAAAAGGTTCGGGAAAAAGTTAGGGATAAAATTTGAAAAGATGTACACCCGCGAAGGCGAAAACCTGAAAAGGGCGACCTCGGCAAAAATGGGTATCTCAGTGAATTGAAAACCCGCAAAGGGCGATTCAAGCAAAAGTTAGGGATTGGAAAAGCAAATGACTGCGGTCCGAGTTTGATACTACATTGCTTAGTGGTTTGGAAGTACCTGAGGGTCGATTATCCAAAACAATCTCTTCCGAGGACGGAGCATCGGGAAAGCGTCGGAGTCAGGCGAGTCATAGGAGGATCAGCTCATGGTGTTCGTCTGCACCACGTTGCCGACATGTACACAAATCTCTTTTGTATATTTGTACTTATTTGCCTTTGTTTTGGCGCAACTTCCTCTTTTCAGGAGTCGCATCCATTGTACAAAGCTTTTCCTATGTACCGACCGTTATCAATAAAACATGTTATTCAGTATTTAATGTTTGATTCTTGTTTAGCTTTTATTGTTTTGTCTGTGAAAACGCTGATTGTTAAAACTTTGAATTGACTGAATAGTTGTCACAGATACTAACCAGGATAGTTCCTTTTTTATAGAATGTCTTGTGTTCGTTCGTGTTTCGCAGGGTCGTCACCTTTGCAGCAGATATCCAAGGGATGGCGTTCCCCAGCCAGAGCAGGCTCTACGAGGAATTTATTCTTCCCAGCAGATAGAATTTGCTTTCATTCCTCGGCGGATGGAAGTCGAAGTTTTTATCCCCAGAAGAGTGGGATTGCATCAGGCCAGGATCAGATTATCCTCAGCAGTTCAGGATGGACTTATTCGGCAGGATAAAGTCATCCCCGATAAGGCGAGATTGATATACCCAGTGGAGTGCGTATTCCCGGTGGTTGGTTATGAATGTGTTTACTCCCCAGAGAGTCCTCGTACAGTATAATCAGAGTACGCAGATCAGTTCCCAGCTGAGTATCAGCAGGATGGTTAATCCCCACAGAGCACGTTCAGGTGGTCAGTGGTCTGTAAGGAGCATCCCGAGCAGGACTGTCCTCTCTATCCTCCAGCAGGTTGTTCTTCCTCCAATAGGATGATCACCCTTAGTAGAGTTTGTAAACTCCGAGCTTGTGAGCTACTCCCCAGCAGGATGGTTATCCCCAACGGAGTTAGTTCCACCTTTCCAGCATTTATTTTGCTGGAATAGTCCCGTGATACCCGGTTATCCCCAGCGGATTCAGCTTTGTCTTCAGCATTTATTTTGCTGGAGTACCTCTTGCATTTGCATATATCATCATATTTGCATCTACCCAAACGCGTAGCATTTCCATGTTGTATGGAGTATTACACCATTGTCAAACATATGCATTTTGAAGCATGAGCCAGGTTGTTATCTCTTTGTTTTAAGTGTTTGTTCCCTGCAGGTATTCGAAAATATTGTTCAAGAAGGTGTCCAGATGTTCATATTTGTGGCGTGAGATACGCAATGATAGCGTTCGTCCTATCGTATGTTCCCTAGCAGAGTTGCTTGGTCAAGCTTCTCTTTTGCCCCCAGCTGAGTTCTTCTCAGGTTGCTGTTACGTCAGCATTAAAAGATTTCGTAGTTCAGATTTTTGGAGTTATCACCCATGATCTCCCCAGTAGAGTTTATCCCATCAGAGTTGCTTGGTTAAGTTTCTCTTCTTCCCCAGTGGAATTTTCTTCAAGTTGACGTATTTCAGCATTGAAGATCTTGAAGTTGTTACCTGTTGTCGAAATAGGTGTTTGACGGCCGTCGTCAGAATTTCCCCGTAGAGTTGTTTGTGCAAGTCTTCGGATGCACAGTTCGCGCTTTTATTTAGCGTATGCTCGTTTCTTTGTGAACGAAAGGTTGACGTGATGGTTCAATGGTCGACGTGATGGTTCGACATTTCGCGCTTTTAGCGTATGCTTGTTTCTTCGGAAATGAAAGGTTGACGTGATGGTTCAACAATCGACATGATGGCGCGACAGTTCGCGCTTTTATTTAGCGTATGCTTGTTTCTTCGGAAATGAAAGGTTGACGTGATGGTTCAACAGTCGACGTGATGGTTTGACATTTTGTGCTTTTATTTAGCGTATGCTCGTTTCTTCGTGAATGAAAGGTTGACGTGATGGTTCGACATTTTGTGCTTTTATTTAGCGTATGCTCGTTTTATTGTAAACGAAAGGTTGACGTGATGGTTCAACAGTCAACGTGATGGTTCGACATTACGCACTTTTATTTAGCGTATGCTCGTTTCCTTGTAAATGAAAGGCTGACGTGATGGTTCAACAGTCGACGTGATGGTTCGACATTTCGCGCTTTTATTTAGCGTATGCTCGTTTCTTCGTGAACGAAAGGTTGATGTGATGGTTCGACATTTCGCGCTTTTATTTAGCGTATGCTTGTTTCTTCGGAATCGAAAGGTCGACGTGATGGTTCGACGGTTCGCGCTTTTATTTAGCGTATGCTCGTTTCTTTGTGAACGAAAGGTTGATGTGATGGTTCGACATTTCGCGCTTTTATTTAGCGTATGCTTGTTTCTTCGGAAATGAAAGGTCGACGTGATGGTCCGACGGTTCACGCTTTTATTTAGCGTATGCTCGTTTCTTTGTGAATGAAAGGTCGAAGTGATGGTTCGACATTTTGCGCTTTTATTTAGCATATGCTTGTTTCTTCGGAAACGAAAGGTCGACGTGATGGTTCGACATTTCGCGCTTTTATTTAGCGTATGCTTGTTTCTTCAGAAACGAAAGGTTCGACGGTTCGCGATTTTTTTTAGCGTATGCTCGTTTCTTTGTGAACGAAAGGTCGACATGATGGTTCGACATTTCGCGTTTTTATTTAGTGTATGCTTGTTTCTTCGGAAACGAAAGGTCGACGTGATGGTTCAACGATTCGCGCTTTTATTTAGCGTATGCTCGTTTCTTTGTGAACGAAAGGTCGACGTGATGGCTCGACATTTTGCGCTTTTATTTAGCGTATGGTTGTTTCTTTGGAAACAAAAGGTCAATGTGATGGTTCGACGGTTCGCACTTTTATTTAGCGTATGCTCGTTTCTTCGTGAACGAAAGGTTGACGTGATGGTTCGGCAGTTCACACTTTTATTTAGCGTATGCTCGTTTCTTTGTGAATGAAAGGTTGACGTGATGGTTCGATATTTCGCGCTTTTATTTAGCGTATGCTCGTTTCCTTGTAAACGGAAGGTTGACAGGATGGTTCGACATTTCGCGCTTTTATTTAGCGTATGCTCGTTTCTTCGTGAACGAAAGGTTGACGTGATGGTGCGACAGTTCGCGCTTTTATTTAGCGTATGCTTGTTTCTTCGGAAACGAAAGGTTGACGCGATGGTTCTGAAGGTGAGATAATACTTAGAAGGGGGGGTTGAATAAGTATGAAGATTAAAAACTTAGAAATAAAAACTCAAGTATTTTTATCCTGGTTCGTTAAACTCAACTACTCCAGTCCACCCTTCCTAGAGTGATTTTCCTTTCTCAATCAAGGACTTAATCCACTATTAAATCAACTGATTACAATAGTTAACACTTAGAAAAACTGTTCAAAGTCTTCTCAAGAACTACTGATCCTAACTGGATCTTCTTAAGGTTTACAATCAAATGTAATACAAATACAAGTGTTTAAGATTGCTTCTATAAAGCTTTATCACAACTGTGATTTTTCACTTAACTATTTAGAACAAAGAAATAAATTCTTAGAATGAATATGAAATTGTATGAGAGCTTGAATGTTGATTTCTTTTTCAATAAAAACGTCAACTGAAGAAATTGGTGAAGTCTTGCTTTTATAGGCAGCTGATCCAAGGTGAGCTTCACATTGAGAAGAGTTTCCAAAAGGTCTGAGCCTTTTTGTCTTCACATCAAGTGACCTTTCCTAGAAGAAGAAAGCACAGAAAAATCCTTTTTGTCTGTGTTCTTGTGTCTAGCATAAATAAGGAAAGAGACGTTTGGATCATTCCAACGGATATAAACTTTGAATAATTCTTCTTCAGTTTTCAGCAAATTCATCAGAGTCTAACTAGGTCAGAGCCTTCTGATGATGATCAGAGTTTTGCTGAATCAGAGTCTTCTGCAGCAGGTGTGCTTTTAGCGTGTTTAAGATCAGAGCATATTTGAGACAGATCTTCAGTACTGGCAGCTTTAGTACTTTCAGAATCTTCTGTAGAAACTATGCTTTGAAAAAACTCTTCATATAGAATTCTTCTATGGTTCAGATGCTTCTGACTTGCTTCAGATTCTTCTGGAGCTTCTGCTTCAGATCCTTCTAGAGCTTCTGCTTCAGATTCTTCTGGAGGCTACGCTCAGGATCTTCTGTTGGCAGTAATCAGAATCTTCTAATGGATGCATCTGGCGCTTCAGAGTCTAGCTAATTTCTTGTGTTCAATTCTGATTTGCTTCTGGATTGTTTATTCCTTTACTATCTGCAGTAAAAACTCTCAAGCAAATTTTAGAGTATATAATTCTTAATTACAAAATTTCATAATAGTTATCATCAAAACATAGAGATATTATTAAGAACCAATCTGTGTTCTAACAATCTCCCCCTTTTTGATGATGACAAAAACATCAGAAATTTTGTTTAATTGAAAATATGATAATTATAACTCTCCCTGAGATGATGAATCTCCCCCTGAGTTAAATACAAATAAGGAATAGAAACTTCCCTTTTGTCTTGAGTAATTTTCAGAGTTAGATCTTGATTGTTCTTATAACATTTGAGAGTCAGAGTGTCTTGCAAATTTCAGAGTCAGAGTTTGATAATTGTCAAATGATCTGAGAGCTCAGAGTTTCTTTTTCAGAGTGTACTTATCAAATGTTCTGAAATACTTAGATTTAATGTTAGATAGAATAGATATGTCTGAAGTTTCATTCTGGTGAAATTTAATTAAACAGTTCAGATCTATATTTTCTCCCCCTTTTTTGTCATAAGCAAAAAGTAAAAACTTTAAAAAGACAAATAAAAGGAAACAGTAAAGAAGATAAATCATGTGGAGAAAACTTTGAGATTTCATTCAATTCAGTTCAGAGCAAGAATACATGCATCAGAAGATATTCAAAAAATACATAAGAAAACATCAGATGCAAAAACATCAGAATGAAAAAAAATGAAAAACTAAGAGTGTTTTGACAAAAGCATCTTCAACAGATCTGTGATCTCAGAGGAGGACTGCTCTTGCTTTGACATCCACTTAGCCATTGTTTCATTCTTCTGATCCTGCTTTGACATCCACTCAGTCATGTCTTCAGACTTTTTATCCTGTTTGGCCATCCAAGACTTGATCTTTGATTGACCAACTTCCAGAGCAGCAATTTTATCCTCAAAATCTGGATGTTCTTTCTTTATCTCAGATGAAGAAGGTTGATCATTTTCTGGAGCTTGAGCAGAGTCAATTTCCATAGGGTCTGTAGAGCTTGGAGCATTAGAGCCAGAAGGAAGTTCTACCAGAGTCATGGCCAAAGGGTTGTCTTCAGATGCAGATGCAGCAGTTTCTTCTGATGAGGGAGGAGCATCTGTAAGAAGTAATGGTCCAGATCTCTTGACAGTCCAGAACAGACTTCTTGCAGCTTCAGCAAATCTGAGCTTCGCATCATCAGAACATATGTTCTTCAGATTTGATGCTACAGTGTTGAATCTGTTGATGAATCCATTCCAGATGACATCAGATTCTTGGGCATCCATTGTTGCTGAACACTTCTTCTGTACAGTACCTAAATACAACTGTATTTCTTGCAAAAATGATTGAAATAAATGATTAACATTAAGGCTAGGTTTGGGATGTAACAGAGTCTCCAATGTTATTGGTTTTGGTTGGGGAGTAGGTGGGAAAATGGATTTATGAATGGAAATCAGAGGAGGAGGGTAGTATGGAATGAAGGGAATTTCAGAGGATTTGTCTGGTTTGGATCTTTTCAGAGCATTGATCAAATTTGGTTTTGCTCTGGTGTTATGGGGAACCACATCAAAGGGTTTATTGGAGTAAGGTTGGAAAGCAGATTTTGGAGGTTCATCAGAAGCAGCAGTTTTATCAGATGAAACTGGTATAGCTGAAGTAACAGCTTTTGCAGATTTAGCAGAATATAATATTGTTGCTAATGAACCTGCTTCTGACATTGATTGAATATAGGTGAGAAGCACAGATGGTAGGGTGATTGTAAGTTTGGGTTTCAAGGGAGTGATAGGGTCAGATGGTTCAACTCTGTCATAGAAGTCTTTGAGTTTGAAGCCATATGCAAGATTGTGAAAAAGGGATGAGACTTGTGCACATGAAATAGATGTTCTTGTGGTAGATGATGGGTTAGAATTTGGAATGAGAATTTCAGATGATGGTGCAGGTGTGGGAATAGGATCTGGAATAGGAACTTTGGAAGATATAGAGGGTTCTGGTTGGTTTACCTCAGAATCTCTATGAGAAGGGGATACCAGAAAATCTAGGTGTATGTCAGATTTTGAGGAGTTAGATGAAGTGGTTGGTGCACAAGAGGTAGAAGATACTTGAAATACAGTTCTGAGTGGTGTAACATCAAGAACTTCTGTCTCAGGGATGTTAGTTCCAGATGGTAGAGTTGATTCTGAAGGATTTTCAGAGGGTTTTGATGGGGGTTCAGATGTGGGTGGATCAGATGATATTTTTATTGGTTCAGATGAAACTGGAACAGATGTTATTTTTGTAGGTTCAAAAATAACTGATACAGATTTAATGGGTTCAGATGTTTTGGATGGTGGATTATCTGATTGTGGTTGTTTCTCTTGTTGTTGTGTTTGAGGTTCAGATGATTTTTGTGGTTGATGTTTAGAGTCTTTTTCTGGTAGAGGTTCAGATGATTTTTCTGGTTGTTTTTCTTGAGGTTGCTTTTGTTGTTCAGATGACTGTTGTTGAGATGGTTTTTGTTGTGCATATGGTTTTGTTGTTTGTTGTTGTTCTGTGGGTTGTTTTTCTGAAGGTATTTCTGTGGTACAGATTATTTGGTTGGAATTTTTGGTTGTGGAGTTTGAATTGTTTTTGTTGTTGTTGGTGTTGGAACAGATGATTGTTTTTGTGGTGAGATGGAAATTGGAGTAGAAGATTTTTGTAGAGATGGGGTAGAAACATGAGGTGGAGCAGTAACAGATTTATTTTGTGTAAAGGGTGGTTTTGGAATAGACTTAACATTAGAATCATTTATAACAATAGGATTTGCAGAAGATACATAAGTTTTAGTACCTTTAATCTTGATTCTTTTAGCTGGTACAGAAGGAGTGGCTCCAGATTCTTTCCTCTTTAGCAGCTTCTGAGGATTTTCAGCAATCTTGGGCTTCTTCTGAACAGGTGCAGCTTCTGCTTCTGGTTGAGTCCTCTTTCTTGGTGGTTCTTCTTCTTCTACAACAGGAAATGGTTCTCTTGCACTCTTTATAATATCTGCAGGAATAGGCTTTCCTTCTTTCTTGCAATCATCAATGTATCTTACAATAATTTCCCTTGGTTCTTCAGCATAGAACATAGGGTAATCATCTACAGGAGTTCTCTTCTGACTCAGTTCAGAAATGTTCAGCTTCTTGGGAGCTGTTGTGAGTTCTTCTACTATTTTAAGTCTCTGAAGACTTTTGGCATTCAGAGGCTTTCCCAAAATAAATTCCAATTCCTCTGTGACTCCAGCAGCGTACAGAGCAGTTACAAGTCCATTCTCAGTTAGAAGATCTGAGATTAACCTTCCAAAAGGAATCCAGGTTCTGATCTTCTGACCTTTTTCTTTCACATATTCTCTAGAAGCATTTATATGATTCCATAGATGCATAAAAAGAATATATGGAAGATCTACCTTGGTGCTCTGACTTAGGCAATACATAAAATAGAGTTGTTCATTATTGACATAGTCTGGAGAGTTTGTTGACTTCCTATGATGAATGCATCCCATGAAGATCTTAGCCCAGATCTTATAGTCAGGCTTCAGATCCTTGAACTTATTAGAAGCTTGTCCAGCAGTCATCACTTCTTCATACACTTCATCCATATCCACACGCCCAGCTGGCAAGTGTGATACTCCATCTGGTTCCTCATAGCCAATGAGTTTTCTAATCAGATCTTCTGTTATTATTATATTTTTGCCCAGAACAGAAGATAAGATAAACTTAGGGTAAACTGAAGCATGGATCCAGAACTCTTTCACAAGAAGGGGGTAAACTGGTCCAAAAAGTCTGTCAAAATACTTCACCCATCCTTGAGCACCTATAATGGAACGAAACTCAAATCCATTCTCAGCAAGTGAATCAAATTCCACCATTGATTCACATAGAATTTCCAGCTTTTCAACAGGGGTGAGCAAAGTTCTTTTTGGTGGAGTATAAGGAGTTACACCCATGTTAGCAGAGGTAACTGCAGCCATTGTAGATTGAAATTGTGCAGCAGTTGATGATGAGGTTGCCATTGAAGATGGTTTTGTCACACGCTTAGGGTTTTTATGAAGAGAGAAGAGAAGATTGAAATGCATAAAATGTCTGAGATGTGGAAAGTATGAATGTGAAGAGAAGAGAGGCATACAAACAGTCAGAATTTTGCATGTTTGAACAAGACATTTAATGAAAAGAATAAAAATCATTTCAAGCATTTATTGCTTCTGACAAATTGGGGGGAAATCAAGATTTTCACTATTCAAACTTCACCTCAAACGTCTCTTCAGTAGTGTACACGCCACCTTTGCAGATTTGGAGTGACACGTGTTTGCTTGCATGTGTTCTGAATTCTCTTGAGAAATGAAACGTTAACCAATGTTCAGATCCTTTAAGGATTGTTAGTTCAGAGTTTCACAAAAATAATGAAAATAAATAAGCAATCAGAAGAAATACTTCAGAGCATTAGGCATTTTTGCATCTGTAAAATTTGCTTCTGCTAAATATCATTCTGGACAAAAATCCATACCAATATTTTTCAGAATAAATTTGAATCTATCTTCAACAAGTGGTTTTGTAAAAATGTCTGCCCATTGATGATCTGTATCAACAAAGGCTAAATTTATGATTCCCTTCTGAACATAGTCTCTGATGAAATGATGCTTAATTTCTATATGTTTTGCCTTAGAGTGTAAAATGGGGTTCTTAGACAAACATATAGCAGAAGTATTATCACAAAAGATAGAAATGTTACTTTCAAATATTTGATAATCTTCTAGCTGACTTTTCATCCAGAACATCTGCGTGCTACATCCAGCAACAGCAATATATTCTGCCTCTGTGGTTGAAAGTGCGATTGTGGGTTGCTTCTTGCTGTACCAAGAGATTAGATTTCTTCCTAGAAATTGACAACTTCTAGAAGTATTTTTCCTTTCCACTCTGTCTCCAGCGTAGTCAGTATCACAGAATCCAACTAATTTGAAATCATCAGATCTTCTGTAACACAAACCCACATTAGAAGTACCTTTCAGATACCTTAGAATCCTCTTGGCGGCTGTCAAGTGTGATTCTCTAGGATCTGATTGGAATCTAGCACACAAGCAAACACTGAACAATATGTCAGGTCTAGAAGCAGTTAAGTAAAGAAGAGATCCTATCATACCTCTGTAGAGCTTCTGATCTACTTTCTTACTTACATCTTCCTTGCCAAGTGAGCTAGTTGGATGCATGGGAGTCTTTGCCAGCTTACTATCAGTCATGTTAAATTTCTTCAGAAGTTTTTTAACATATTTGGTTTGATGTATGTAAGTGCACTCTGGAGTTTGATTGACTTGTATTCCTAGAAAGAATCTGAGTTCTCCCATCATGCTCATTTCAAATTCTGCCTGCATACATTTAGCAAACTCCTTTCCCAGCATAGTATTGGTAGATCCAAATATTATATCATCCACATAAATTTGACAAATTAGAAGATCTTTCTTAAATGATTTACAAAAGAGTGTTGTGTCCACTTTGTCTCTGATGAAATTTTTCTCCAAAAGAAAATTGCTTAATCTCTCATACCAAGCTCTGGGTGCTTATTTTAAACCATATAGAGATTTCTTTAGTTTGAAAACATGATCTGGAAATTTTTCACTCTCAAAACCAGGAGGTTGGTGGACATAAACTTCTTCTTCTATAATACCATTTAGAAAGGCACTTTTAACATCCATCTGATACAGAGTGATGTTATTTTGTGCAGCAAATGAAATAAGAAGGCATATAGATTCTAACCTTGCCACTGGAGCATAAGTTTCAGTGTAATCAATACCTTCTTGTTGACTGTACCCTTGAGCAACAAGCCTTGCCTTATTTCTTTCAACTTCTCCTTTCTCATTTAGCTTATTTCTGAAGACCCATTTTGTTCCAAATATATTGAATCCTTGTGGTCTTTGAACTAAATCCCACACATCATTTATGATGAATTGGTTTAACTCTTCTTGCATGGCAATAATCCAGTCATTGTCTTGCAGAGCTTCATCTACAGAAGATGGTCCAATTTCTGACACCAGTCCAAATAATGATGCTTCAGATGATTTTAGAAAGGATCTTGTTCTGATGGGATCATCCTTCTTTCCAATAATGACGTTCTCTGGATGAGAAGCTTTAATTCTGGATGATGATCCTCTAATAGTTGATTCTTCAGAAATGTTTAGATTGTTCATTTGAGAAGTTAAAGGAATAGCATCTGGCGTTGCTTCTGGTTCCTTCACTTGAGTTTTATCTGCCTCTGTGACTTCAGAGTCAGTGAAGACTACTTCTCTATCTACAGAGTTTTCAGACTGCTTTGGCTTTTTATTGCCAAGCTTATCATCAAATCTAACATGAATAGATTCTTCCACAATCTGTGTCTCAGTGTTGTATACTCTGTAGCCTTTAGAGCGTTCAGAATATCCAAGCATGAAACACTTCTGTGCTTTGGAATCAAACTTGTTCATATTTTCTTTAGTATTTAACATATAACAAATACATCCAAAAGGATGAAAATATGAAATGTTGGGCTTTCTGTTCTTCCACAGTTCATATGGAGTCTTCTCCAGAAGAGGTCTTACAGGCACTCTGTTCTAAATGTAACAGGCTGTGTTGATTGCTTCTGCCCAAAAGTGTTTTGCTAGATTTGTCTCATTGATCATGGTTCTGGCCATTTCTTGCAGAGTTCTGTTTTTCCTCTCTACAACCCCATTTTGTTGTGGAGTTCTAGGACAGGAAAAATCATGAGCAATGCCATTTTCATTAAAATATTTTTCAAAATATTTATTTTCAAATTCACCACCATGATCACTTCTGACTTTTATAATTTTGAAATCTTTTTCATTCTGGACTTGCTTGCAGAAGTCAAAAAACACAGAATGTGACTCATCCTTGTGTTTTAAGAACTTTACTCATGTCCATCTACTATAGTCATCAACAATGACTAATCCATACTTCTTGCCTCTGATGGATGCAATTTTCACTGGTCCAAACAGATCAATATGAAGTAATTCTAGTGGTCTGGAAGTAGAAACAACATTTTTTGATTTAAAAGATGATTTTGAAAACTTCCCTTTTTGGCATGCTTCACAAAGAGCATCTGAGGTGAACTTCAGATTAGGAAGTCCTCTGACAAGATTAAGTTTATTAATCTGAGATATACGTCTCATATTGATATGCCCCAATCTTCTGTGCTAGATCCATTGCTCTTCATTAACAGACAAGAGGCATTTAACATTCTGAACTTTAAGTTCTGAAAGATTGATTTTATAAATGTTATTTTTCCTCTTACCACTAAATAGGATAGAGCCATCCTTTTGACTAATAGCTTTACAACATTTTTGATTAAAGGTAATATCATAACCATTGTCACTTAATTGACTTATGAACAATAAGTTATGCTTTAACCCTTCAACAAGTAAAACATTAGTAATGGAGGGAAGTTTACCATTTCCAATGGTGCCAGATCCAATTATCTTGCCCTTCTGGTTCCCTCCAAATTTCACATCACCTCCAGATCTAAGCTTCAGGCTTTGGAACATAGACCTTTCTCCTGGCATGTGTCATGAGCATCCAGAGTCCAGGTACCATGATTGGCGTCCTGACTTTGCTGCTAAGAACATCTACAATAGGAATTATTTTACTTTTAGGTACCCAGATCTTCTTGGGTCCTTTAGGGTTAGTGGTTCTGAAGGTTTGTCTAAACTTCTGTTTTTCAACATAAGGTTTATTCTGACTAGCCTTAGATTTAAACACATGAATATTCTTTTCAGAGCGTGTTTGTTCAATATCATTCAAGTGACCAAATTTAAAGTGTGAATATAAAGGAGTTTTCTTGATGATAATTTTATCAACAGGTTTTGGATTTAAATCCTTTCCAGAGGGGGATTCATATCCAATTCCTTTTCTGTTATTTCTGCTAACTCCATAGATCATAGAAGCCATTTTGCTTCTGTCTATGCTTTTAGCAAGAAACTTCTAAAAGCTATAATCATATTTATCCAAAATATTTTTGCATTCAGATTCAGTTTCAGAATCAGAGTTTTGTTGAGCTAATTCAGAATCATTTTTCAATTTTAAGTTCTTTTCATTTAGCTCAGCTACTTCTGATTTGAGAATATTATTCTCAAATACAAGATTGCTTTGACGCTTCTTGTATTTGAGCTTAATATTGTTATAGCTTTTTAGAACTTCTGATAACACTTTGATAAGTTCTTCTGTAGTAAGTTTAGCCATTACCTCTTCAGCGTCAGAGTCAGATTCAGAGTCAGATTCAGATCCTGAAGTTCCTTCCTCCTGATCTTCTATGTCTGCCATCAAAGCTACATTGGCACATTCTTCTTCTGACTCAGATTCAGATTCATATGTATCGGAATCATCCCAGGTGGCCATCAGAACCTTCTTCTTCTTATCAAATTTTCTTTTGGGCTTTTCTTTCAGCACCTTTGGACATTCATTTTTGTAATGTCCAGGTTCTTTACATTCATAACAGACAACCTCCTTTTTGCCAGATCTTCTGTGTCCAGAAGATTCCTTTCTTTGGTCGGGCTTTCTGAAGTTTCTGAACTTCTTTCCTTTATGCTTCCAGAGTTTGTTTATTCTTCTGGACAGCATGGATAGTTCATCTTCATCTTCAGATGAGGATTCTTCAGAGCTTTCCTCTATTACCTGCAATGCTTTAGCAGATTTATTAGATTTTAAAGCTACAAATTTACCTTTCTTTTGAGGTTCATCTTCTTCAAGTTCTATTTCATGACTTCTTAGTGAACTGATCAATTCCTCCAAGGAGATCTTGTTCAGATCTTTAGCCATCTTCAGCGCTGTCACCATAGGTCTCCATCTGGTGGGTAAGCTTCTGATGATCTTTTTCACATGATCAGCAGTAGAGTATCCTTTGTCCAGAACCTTTAGTCCAGCTGTAAGTATTTGAAATCTGGAGAACATAGCTTCAACAGATTCAGAGTCTTCCATCTTGAAGGCTTCATACTTCTGGATCAGAGCCAGAGCCTTTGTTTCCTTGACTTGAGAGTTTCCCTCATGAGTCATCTTTAAGGATTCAAACATGTCAAATGTAGTTTCCCTGTTTGTAATTTTTTCATACTCAGTATGAGATATTGCATTCAACAATATTGTTCTGGCCTTGTGATGATTTCTAAATTCTTTCTTCTGAGCATCTGTCATAGATTTTCTGTCTATCTTCTTGCCATTCCCATCAGTGGGATGAACATATCCATCTATGACCAGATCCCATAAATCAGCATCATATCCAAGGAAAAAACTTTCAATTTTGTCTTTCCAATAATCAAATTTCTCCCCATCAAACATAGGGGGTTTGGTGTTGATTTTGTCCCTTTCTTCATATTTGTTGTTAATGTTAGACATTGTATTATCAACCATAGTAACAACCAAATATATATCAAAGTATTTCTCTCTGGATCTTTACTGTCACTGTTAAGTGGTAGCACACACAGAACCGGAGCTCTGATGCCAACTGAAGGTGAGATAATACTTAGAAGGGGGGGTTGAATAATTATGAAGATTAAAAACTTAGAAATAAAAACTCAAGTATTTTTATCCTGGTTCGTTGAACTCAACTACTCCAGTTCACCCTTCCTAGAGTGATTTTCCTTTCTCAATCAAGGACTTAATCCACTATTAAATCAACTGATTACAATAGTTAACACTTAGAACAACTGTTCAAAGTCTTCTCAAGAACTACTGATCCTAACTGGATCTTCTTAAGGTTTACAATCAAATGTAATACAAATACAAGTATTTAAGATTGCTTCTATAAAGCTTTATCACAACTATGATTTTTCACTTAACTATTTAAAACAAAGAAATAAATTCTTAGAATGAATATGAAATTGTATGAGAGCTTGAATGTTGATTTCGTTTTCAATAAAAACGTCAACTGAAGAAATTGGTGAAGTCTTGCTTTTATAGGCAGCTGATCCAAGGTGAGCTTCACGTTGAAAAGAGTGTCGAAAAGGTCTGAGCCTTTTTGTCTTCACATCAAGTGGCCTTTCCTAGAAGAAGAAAGCACAGAAAAATCCTTTTTGTCTGTGTTCTTGTGTCTAGCATAAATAAGGAAAGAGACGTTTGGATCATTCTAATGGATATAAACTTTGAAAAATTCTTCTTCAGTTTTCAGCAAATTCATCAGAGTCTAATTGGGTCAGAGCCTTCTGATGATGATCAGAGTTTTGCTGAATTAGAGTCTTCTGCAGCAGGTATGCTTTTAACGTGTTTAAGATCAGAGCATATTTGAGACAGATCTTCAGTACTGGCAGCTTTAGTACTTTCAGAATCTTCTGTAGAAACTATGCTTTGAAAAAACTCTTCATACAGAATTCTTCTATGGTTCAGATGCTTCTGACTTGCTTCAGATTCTTCTAGAGCTTCTGCTTCAGATCCTTCTGGAGCTTCAGCTTCAGATTCTTTTGGAGGCTACGCTCAGGATCTTCTGTTGGCAGCAATCAGAATCTTCTAATGGATGCATCTGGCGCTTCAGAGTCTAGCTAATTTCTTGTGTTCAATTCTGATTTGCTTCTGGAGTGTTTATTCCTTTACTATCTGCAATAAAACTCTCAAGCAAATTTTAGAGTATATAATTCTTAATTACAAAATTTCATAATAGTTATCATCAAAACATAGAGATATTATTAAGAACCAATTTGTGTTCTAACAGGTTCAACGGTCGACGTGATGGTTCGACAGTTCGCACTTTTTAGCGTATGCCCGCTTCTTCGGAAAAGGAAAGTCGGGGATGATATTTGGATATGTTCTTTGGACAGTGTCGCCTATTGTGGTATATTACGGAAAGATTGATGGTGTTAATCCGGTTTGTTAATTCAATGTCTATGGTGTCACGCAGGCTGTTGAGGATAAATCAAATGTTCTTTGTCAAGATGATTGATCAATTGTTACTATGACAACCGGATTCAGTGTTCTGGATATTGTTCCCAAGCAGTTTTGCAGTTTACATCTGCGGTTGGCATATTTCCGGGTTATTTGGTATTCAATCGTCTTCTACCTCGATCATTTGAAATTCGTCCGCTCTTCACCCAGCCGGGTCCAAGCCGCTTGAATAGGGGCAGCTGTTGCACCCCAAAAATTGCCCAACCTTTAACACTTGGTTTATGTTTCATTGCATAAGCATAACATAGTTCTAGCATCTACATGTCATTGCATTAGCATTTAGCAGGGGATCAGGTGTGATATATATCAAAAAGATCCTAGCCAGAGATCTTGCTCAAGCTCAAGAAGTCATCAAGATCATTAGTCAGAGGGTTGAGTTCCTGAGAAGTTTGATTGCTTGTATGGGGTTATCTCCTAGCTGAGGGGCCATTTTGAAGAGTATGAGGAGTTGTGAAGCCTTGAGTATAGATATGATGTGTCAATAGGGCTCATGGAGTGCCTAGAGGATCAAGATAGAAGTTCAATCAAGTCATTGTATCAAGTTCAAGAGCCACAACTGAAGTGGATGCATCTAGGGTTTCATCTGGTCAACCCTAGGTCAAAGAGAGCAATTAAAGAGGATAAAAGCCTAATTCTAGGTCATTGAGATCATGAAATGATATGTTGAGGCATATGAGAGGTTGTTTCAAGATCAAGTTGAGAAGAATCAAGGGTGGTTGGAGTTGCTAAATCAGGGTTCTTAGGGTAAAATCACCTATTTAGTGCCAAACTTCCAATCCATGTAAGTCAAAATGTAGGTCTCATATGACTTTGGCCCCCACATAAAGGTTGTAGAGGATGTTCATAGCTTTAATTTGAGTACTAGAAGTCATCCATTGGACCTATAGAACTCAAGTTACAAGCCAGGCAAGTTACAGGTCCTCAAATGCCTCTGAAATTTGTCTGTGAAAATTATCTGACTTCCAAGCCATTTTTGACCTAGAAGGAGGTTTCATCTGATTTCTTCGCAAACATGAAAGTTGTTCCTCATGATCTTAGCTTTCCAAAAAGTTATAGAAGTCCTCATTTGGATTTGTGGAGCTCAATTTATAAGCTTTACAAGCCAGGGGTATTTTGGGAAAGTAGGATTATAGGCTATTTTCAAGCATAGGTCAAAATCTCTAGCTTGCACTTCTCAAATGGACTTTTGTTCAACATGGAACTTGTTTAAAATGTGTTTTTCAGGTCAACTAAGGACTCATGATGATTTGGTTTGGCTCACATCAAAGAATGGTGTGAAGTGGTTTGAAAAAGGAAGAAATTCAAATGCATTTTTGGTGGGAAATTCAAATAATTGGTTATGTGTCCAAAACAAGTCAAATAAGTACTTGATTTTATCAGAAATCATGTTTTAGAGACATTTGCACTTTTAGATTTCTCAATTGACCCTTAATTTATGAGCTTTTCACATGTTTCTTCACTTATAAGTTACATCTCACCAATCCTTCATGAAGCCAAATTCAAGGCTCTAGCCAAGCTGAATTCACTCAAGGAGTGTTGTGTATGATATCCAAAGCTTCAGAAGAAAGCCGTTCAAGCCAAATTCGTGCATTGCCATGTTCAAATTTTGAAGGTTTTTGGATTTTTGGATCTTCCAATTTGGGTCTGGGCTGAACCTCTAGAAGGTTCCATCATGCTCTATAAATGATCAGAAGTGAGATTGGGCAAGGGTTGGTGGTTGATTGAAGCTGAACGGAGAGAGTGCCATTGAAGTTTTGAAGCATCCAACTCAAAATCGTTTTCTGGATTCAAGCAAGTTTCCAAGCAAATTGAAGGTGCCAAAGGCTTCTATCATCATCATTGAAAGATTCTGGAAGGTTTTGGAGCAAGGTTTGAGTCAGAAACACCTCCATTCGAAGCTTGAAATCAGGTTAGTAAAATTCAACTTTCCACTTGATCTAGCATGATGTAGTCATAGATGAATATGTGGTTAGGATCCTTATGACTTGTAGAACGTTTTAGGATTAGTTTGGTAGCATTTGGTGATGATAAAGAAAGTGCCACAATTTCTGTTTGGATTCAGTTAGGTGTAATCTTGAGGAATTAACACAATTATGATAGCTTAGGATGATCAGTGAGGCATGAGGAGAAGATCTATACCATTAGTTTAGGCTTTGGTGAGAATCAAGAACATGACACATTTTGGGATTGGCATCAGGTTTTAAAATCTAGGAGGTTTCAGTTAATTCTAAGCTCATATTTGGAATCAGGAGGAAATTTTGAGTGGCATAGACCTAAGGTTTGCTTGATTTGGTTGCCTATATTTTTTGCTCGCCGGAGAAGGAGGTTGTTTCCACCGTGGGAACCACCGTGAAATGTTTCAGTTCGCCTGAGCTCAATGGAGAAGAAGGTCTGATGGCCCTTGGATCAAACTGAAGGTTGGACTTTGTAATCTCATATGATGGTCACGATTCAAACTGAAGGATTGGCTCCAATTGAATGAAACGAACCGTTTCATTAATTGACTCAGCATGCCAAGTCAGCTCCACCTTACAACCCATGTGTACACGCGCTATGCTCTCAGATTACCATACCTTGTCAACTGATCCTATGGCTCACATTAATTCTTGCATTTTATTTTGTTTTATTTCTTTTTTGGTTTTCTTTTATTCCTCTTTACTTCTAAATTCATTTTTAATTTCATTTTTGATCAGAAAAATACACAAAAAATATCCCCATGATCCTCTCTGAATTTATGATTTTTCTAGGGTGTTAGATTTTATTTTTGTTGATTTTTCAATTTAATTCATATTTTCTTGTTTTTAGTGTTTCTTTAATTTTGCATGATTGGCACTTCCTTTTGTTGATTTTTGTTCTATTAATTGGTATGAAATTTTGATTTGAGCTTTTGGTATATGGTAGGTTAGACATGTATGCTCCCATAGATTTTTCTCACAATTTTTAGACAATTATAAGTTCTGTTTTAGAGATAGGTTTAGAGCCTTTCCCCATTAATGGTTTCCTTTGATACCATCCATCTTAGGATTTTGTTAGAGGACTTAGAAGTTGATTTAGGCTTTGATTCCTTGGACATAGGTCATTAACTAATGCATGTTCCCATAGAAAAATAACTAGATTTTTAGGATATGGTTTATTATTTTTTATTGAATATCAAAGTTGATTGTGCCTTTGTTGCCCATTGTGTTAGTGCTTGTTTTGTTTGCCCTTGTTGGTGGATTTTCTTGCTTGGTGGGCTTCTGATTCTTCTTGGAGGATGTCATGGACATATTGAAGCTTGTGTAGAGTGGCTGATGGAGCTTGGATGGGAGCTTTCCTCTTCTTTTGGTTAACTTTTTTTTAGCCAATAGGATTAGGGTTTTAGGAAAGAGCTTTAGAATTAGTTTTCTTCCTTCAATGAAGTATGGTTGGTTTCCTTCACCTTCCATCCCATCCTATGATGTAGAATCCTCTCATGGAATCCCACCCCTCCTTTGGAGGGATATGGTATGCCATAATGAGTAGAATTCTTGAGGATATTTTCTTTTGAATGTATAGTTGAGTGCCATGATGGGTACCCTTGGTACACATCATGCTTCCCATCATTCCACTAAATATCTTGAATTGATTCCTTTCTCTTGTTGAAGCTTGGAGAAGATTATTCCCTTGAAGATGTAGATTGAAGAATGCTTCTCTTGAAGATTGTTTGAAGATGGGTTTCAACTGTGAAGCTTTTGCTGTTGAGTTGCTTGTCTGTTGAGCTGGTGCTTGCTGTGCTTTTGGGCTGGAGTTTTTTGTTGCTGCTTATTGATTGACTTGTCTTGTGTGATTTGAGTGGGGTGATGCATTTATATCAGGTCATGTAGTTGAATAAGCTTAAGAGCATTCTAAAGGTGAGCTTGCTCCCTTTGCTTGTTTGCATGAGAAGTTGAGTGTTGTCTCTTTCTGCTTGATTATTATTGAGTGGCTTTGCTTGATGGTATTTGGTTGAGCTGAGCTCCCTTGCCTATGTGGTTTGGGGCCTTTGTGCCTTGATTGTTAAGAAGTTGAGGTAGCCTCCTTCTGCTTGGTTGTTGCATACATGCATTTTTATTTACAGTAACCTTCTCTCCAGTAATCTTTTCTTTACAGTATTTTTGTTTGCTGTTTAGCTTTCGTTGCCATGTTCCCTTAGGAGCTCTAACTTCTCTTACTGTAGAGAAGTTACGACATACATTAGGTTTTTTAAAACCATGCATGATAACATTAGGATAGAATTTCCCTTTCTAAACCTCACCTGTAGGATGAATATTGTATGATAACAGTAGGGTCAGTTTTCCCTTAGAGAGTCTGTTTCTCTTCTCATCTTTTAACAACAGTAAAACACTTAATAAAGGTTAACACGTGTTGTGCGTTACGAGCCTTAAGCTACTTGAGAAAGGGTGTGGGAGGGTTTCCCTCACATAACCTGAGTGTTTAGTATGGTACCCTTTGGGTGACATGCGACGCATTCACTCTCAAGTCCAAGCCTTTAGTGCAGAACGAGTTGCAAACAAAACTCAATTCATTTCTTCCGTAAAAGACTTAAAAACAAACGTCAAATCCTTTTTGTCCTCTTGGACTGTTAACTCAGAAAACCCTTTCATAAAGAGAAGTTCTGTTAACTTTCAGTTCTACCGCAAACGGTAATGCCTAAGTCTCCAAGGGTCGAGCTGCAAACACCAACTGCTGGAACTTTCTGTTAACTTTACTTGGATAAAAAATAGCTGAACAAACCCGTGTTCTTCGTAGCCCGAACTACGTTTGCTCTGATCTTTCATACCGTATGAAAGTAGGTAGGCACGAGATGCGATATCTCGGAGAGCAACCTCCCCCCTTTCCCCGTAGTTAGGTGAACTACGTTGACTCTGATTTCTCGTTCCAGACGGGAATACGTAGGCATAGAACTGCTGTGTTCTGCCGAGTCACTTTCTTTTCTTTTCAGACTGACCTTTTGTTAGATATTTAAACAACCCTTCAAGACAAACAATTAAGCATGGATCCCATCGAGTACGATGGACGTGAGAGGTGCTAATACTTCCCCTTGCGTAACCGACTCCCGAATCCAGGACTTGGTTGTGATGACCATTCCTTTCCCGTTTTCGTGAGGTTTTCTCTGAGCGTTTCCTTTCCCTCTTTGGGATAAATAACGCACGGTGGCGACTCTTCTGTCATTACCGGCACCGATTTTCGCAGTAGCGACACCCTACTCAGATAAAACTCATGAACGAACCAGTGTTCTTATTATCCCGAACTACGTAAGCTCTGATTTCTCGTACTAGACGAGGATACGTAGGCATAATACGGAGATGTATTGGCGAGCAACCTTTCCCCATCTTTTATCCGTAGTTAGTCAAACTACGTTGACTCTAACTTTCCCATTACACGAGGGAATACGTAGGCCCAGAGCTACGATGCTCTGTCGAGTCCTTTTTCTTCTCTTTTTGTTCCAGACCTCTTAGCTAGATAGATAAACAACCCATTAGATAAATAACAAGCGTGGATCCCGTTGAGTACAATGAATGTGAGGGGTGCTAATACCTTCCCCTTGCGTAATCGACTCCCGAACCCGAGATTTGGTTGCGATGATCGATCTTATGCCTTTTCGCTAGGTTTTTTCTGGTCATTTCCTTTCGCTTCTTTGGGATAAATAACGATAGGTGGCGACTCTTCTGTCTTTTCCGGCACCTTTTTTCGCAGTAGCGACACCCACCACTTTCCACACTAAACCCTAAGCTATCCCAACAACTGATACATTGTCTGACACTGAAAAGTCACCATTTACCTGTTGGACAACAGTATTAGGTTTTCTGGCTTCTGTCTCTGAGTATAAGGATTTGAGATCTTCACTTTCTTTCTCTTCAAGTATCTCCCACACGCCCTCTAAGTCTGAAAGGTTTGAGGAGTCAAATTCATCAGGATCTATCATCTCATCTTCTTCACCAAACAAAGGATCTCCACTCTCACACGAAAGGTCTTCTGTGAATGAAAGTAAAAAGTTGTGATTGCTCACTTCAATGTCAACCAAGTTATTCAGAATAATCCTGAGTCTTGTTTTAATAAGAAGTCTTGCTATGTCCAATTTCTCTTTGTTCCTCGTCTTTTCATCACATTTGACAAACGATCCCAGACTGGAAGAAATCTTCCTGAAATTTTTCTCACTCCAGGAGATACAAGGTAGACCATAGCAGTTTACCCACACTATCCTTACTCTGTCAATTTCCTCCATATGACACTTGCGGATGTCTCTGAACCAGATATCTAGCCATACTCTAGCTTCCTTTACAAACACTTCTAAATCTCCTCATGATGTGTCTTCCAGCAAACACAAAGAAGCTCCTAAGGGAGTAGCCTCAATGTTAAAATAACCTTCTTCAAAAATTAACTTCTGAATGTTGAAAGCATTACCATCCTCCATGACTTCACCCACTCTCATACGATTCAACCTCCTTGACCATTCATCATCCAACTCAAGTTTTGTGCATTGACATCCTACCTTGGCCCTATCAACAAACTTAGGGTAATCTCCTCTAACCATGTTATCAGGTTTCATGAAGTTCCTGGTACAACCAGTTTGAATGTTACTCCTCAAATTTTCACAATCAGGAAGGTATCTTTTGTTCTTCTCACTAACAGGAAGGTGCCTTTTGTTCTCTTTACTAAACCTGGGTATATTAACGTAAATCTTTTTTCCTTCCAAGACGATGCTATCAAGGTTACAGGCCAGGATTCTTGGATCATGAACTTTTCAAAATTTGGCGAAACTGAATCTATTACCTTGCTTATCTCTCTTAGCAGAAAAAAAACTTCTGATATGATTCTAGACCTTGAATACCTCAAACAGGTCTTTAGCATTCATGTTTTCAGGAAACTCAGTGACAAAAAATGAAGTTGTAGTTTCACCAGAAGAAGCTTATTTTCCTTTGTTCTCCTTCCAAACTGAAAAACTCCTGCTTCTAACCTTTCTACCGGAAACCCTTTCCTATATCATGGTAACACTGCTGTCTCGATCCAAATAAAAACCATAAGATTACCAAGGCCCCTAAACTCGAAAGCTAGGAATTTAAGCCGAGGATAATCCCCTAATCTTCACGGAATTGAAGCATGCAGCTTTGAAGTGATGAAAATCTTGAAAAGGATGGAAGAAATTAAGGTTAGGGTTGACATCTTGCTAGTGTTAACATTGCCCAAATAGTTCAAATCGAGCTTGTATGAAACATAAAAGTAATGATTAGAGATTATGATCAATTGTTCATAGAACATACATTATGAATTAAAAAGTAATTATTCGTGTTAATAAAATTAACATATTAACCATACAGTGCCATAGTTAGTAAAAAAATTTGATTACGATAAAATATCACAAGTAATGAAATTAACATAATAAGCATACATTACTATAATTAATAAAAATTAACTTTAATTGGATTTAGTCATACCATTGAAAATTGATTACTTGAATGATTTAAATTAAACCAAAACCCATAATTTTTAAACACATATTAACCATAAATAATTGAGTCATAATGTAAGCCTAGTCCCTACATTGGGTGGAATGCGCAAAACCCTTAATTTGGGTGGAATATCCTTAATTTGTAAGCGGAAATATTAAATGATCAATTATATGAAATTAGAACATCAATACTTATTTGTTGAAGTTATGATTCAAAATTCCGAATTATTGGATCTTTCTTTGTATCTTCCGCTCTCGTTCACAACTCTCAATGGGGCAAGTTGTGGAGTCGTCGGTTATGTTTTTGATTCTCTTGTGATTATCATAAGGTTAAAACGCATACTTTTACCCACACCAATCAGGTTTCAGATACTCAATATTTAGTTAAAAGAGATCACTTAACTAATAAAAGATTTATATATGCACTCAACCAGAATCACGATTAACTCATTTTTCACCATCTAAATAACAATTGATTGAATTCCATATTACCAAGATCATTTACAGTTTTGTGGTTAAAAGACTCAAAAATGCTATCATAATTATAACTTAAGGGGTGTTAAATGTTAGTTAATTAGTAACATGAATAATTATTTTTCAGTTATATTTTATTTATGTCAATAAATGTACTGTTTAGAGGTTACAAACATCATCATCATCATCATCATCATAATAATAATAATAATAATAATAATAATAATAATGATGTTGAGTTTATTGTGATTTATGTAATTGCATAAGATATATCCTTTCATCTTCTTTATTTTCTATTATTTATTAAAAAATATTATAAGTTTATTATAAGAAAATAATATTATTAATAAAAATTCAAATTATAAAAATAGTTTTTTTATTCTTCTTTAATTAACTCTTGTTGTTCCAACAGTAATTTGGTTTTAGAGTGATATATTTTGTCAATGTATACAATACAATTAAAAAATAATAATCAAATTGTGTTTAAAATAATACGGTTTAAATCCCAATTTATTGTATTTTTTTTTCTCTCAACTCACGTCATATCTAATAGTATTGAATAAAACACCCTAAAATAAAAGTTTTTAAATTTTTTCATTAAATAACATATAAATAACAAAAATCTCAGTTAAACATAATTCGTTAATGATAATAACATATAAATAACAAAAATCTCAGTTAAAAATAATCCAAGAGAAAGGAAAAAAACTCCAATACCAGTAACAAAAACCGCATAAAATCACAGATATTTTTCAACATATGAAATACACCACACAAAATATATATAAATATTATTGTATATAAGATTGAGTTCTCAAATCCTCAAAGTACAATATTATTTATTATGATATAGAATATTTTACATTAATAAGATAATTTCTTATTCCAAGGATGACAATAAGTTTCAGGTGAATAATCAGTAGTCAAACATGGCCCAGATTGTTTTACAGAGTAGTTGAAATTATCACCTCCGTTAATATGTTTTGATTGATCGTATACATCATACCAAAATAATTCATTATTCCATTGAAATGAACAGTAAAATAATGTTCCTCCCCAAAAGTTAGGTTTAAACTGAAAACCATAATTTTCATTAGGACGAAGAACATGGTCACCAAGATCATCATCTCCAGATTTACAATGAACGGTTAAGTCCAAATTATTTTCTAAAGAGTTTGTAATTTTCACATGGACTTTACCTAACACATTGTTCTCTGATAGAACCACCAACACACATAACAACAGAATTTTTTTTGTTATCAGAGACATTATACTTTTAACTAATCTTTCTGTTTGAAAGTGAATATCTTTTGTCACATGAAACAGATATTTATAGGAGCTTTTAGAAACGAATAAAAAATATCAAACATAAATATATTAAAATATTTAATATTTAATTTTATTTAGTATTACCAAGAATGAAAATAATTCAAAAGACAAAAGAATAAATATGCTAATTAGTGCGTTAGGAGAAAGTTAAAATGGTAAATTAAATATTATTTAAAAGATTAAAAAGATTTTTTTAATATATGTATATTCAATGTATTGAAAATATAAATAATTAATTTTAAAAAAGAATATTGTGTGTATTTAATAAACTGAACTTAACCTATTTTATTTTTACAAAACTTTTAATCTGTGTTCGGAGTCACGGATTAGCATAACATAACCTCAAAATATATTTATTAATAATTTTTATTTGAGTTTTAATCGGAAAAATTGATATCGTAGATATTTAAAAAAATAAATTATGAGTGTTTTTAGTACTTATTTAATCAAAAATTTATTTAGGATTATTATATTCTTTATTTAGTACAATTGAACTGATATGAGAAAACTTATAATTTTGTAAAACCTAATAATTATTCAATTACTGCCTAGTTAAATGTATTTTTGTTGTTTATCTTTGTTAGAAAAATTGTTTTATATCCATGCAATTTTCCAAAATAATTACTACTTTAAATGTGTTTTTTTTCTTTCTTTTTATAAGATATTAGTAATCACTTACTTAATGCATATTATATCATTTTTAAATTTAAATATAATTTGCTACTTTTAGCCGTTTCCTTTTTATTATCATTACTTTATATTAGATAATTAATATGGAAGTGAAGAAACTTAAAAGGTGAAACTAATTGATTAACAAAAATCTCATATATCTTAGTTTTCGCTGTTGTGGCAACACTATCATTTTCTTTCAATATTGAATCTTATCTAGAAATGAATTATATGCTTACGTGACATTGCTATCTTCACCCACTATTAAATCTTTTATAATTATTACATATTTTTTATTCTCTATTTTATAATAAAATAAATAATAGTAATTAAATTGATTTATACAATACTATCTCTATTTTATATTATAACATTATGTTTTTTATTTTATTTACGATGTATATAATCTATATATAAATCAAATACATTAATTATTATATAAGTTTAAATATTAAAATTTGAATATTATAAGGAATAGTAGGAACACATTTTATTTATGGTCATCTTAAATAAAGAAAACCAAGGCTCTTCAAATTCTAACTTAATTTGTAAATGCCGATATTTCTAAAATTTTTAAATTTGACAGTTGATTTTGGGGAGAAATATTTTTCTGGTGGAAATGATGATTTTGATAGCTTCAACACATCATTTATGGAGTGTTTTAAGTGTTTGTGGAGGGGTTAATGGTTAGAAATTGTTTTGGAAGGAATTCTGCTCAAGGAGATTTTTGTTTTTGAATGCCAAATTTCGTAAGTTGTAAGAAAAATGGAAGCAAAAGGAAAAAAAAAAGTGTTTTTGCTTGGTTTGATGCTAGCTCTGTTGTCTTTGTGATGTGTGGGGGATGTTGTATTTATAGGAAGAGTGAAGAGTAATGATCTGGTCAGATTTCAAGTTTCTTGCCAACTTGTTCATTTGAGAACCAACTTGCTAGTAATGATTACTTTCCTTGATTCAAGTGATCATGTACAAGGGTTGCTGGCTTTGGGATATGCTTCTGAGATTGAAGTGTACGTTGGAGTGTAGAAGGAGATTAGGGGAGTGGCTCAAGGCGGTTTTTGAGGAAAAAGTTATGCTTTACCGAAATAACATTGATCACTTTATGCCATAAATGGAATTCTCTCTTGATTCAACCCTTAAATCCTTGTGTAATCCTTTGATTTTTCGTGTAAAACCTTGTTTAGAGTGTATCTTACAACTAATCAACTTGACATAACAAGATTGACAGCCAAAGATTGGTATTGCATCATGTCATTACAAGTTGAGATTTTGGATTTAAGGCTCTTGGGCCTCAACTTCCTCTCTTCTAAACGCCTAGCTCACAAATGTTATGAAAAAGTTTCCTTACTTTTTGGAAAGCCCTAAACATACTCTACAACTTTCATTTTTTTCTCAAGTTCAAATTCCAAGTGGAACTATGTCAAAAATCTCCTTGAAGTTGGCTGAAAAATTGAGTTAAAAGTATAAAAAACATGAAAATTTTCTAAGTGTTTTTCCCCTCTTGCCTTGTCTTTGCCCATAACTCAAAATCCATTCATTTTTTTTATCATAGTTCACTGCGGCACTTTTGTAGGACTTCTCAAGACCTTTCCAACAAGCTTTGAGCCACCCCATTTGGATGTGTGGTTAGAAAGTTATGGCTTAGCCCCTTTCAAAACCCTAATTTCCCGACTTTTTGATTACTTCTCAATTCTTGATCCAGTGGTTACCAAACATCACGATTATATATGGCACAACAATGAGAACATAATTGGCTTCAATTTTGGGTCAAACCCTTTTGGTCAATGGGTTGACTTTTCAGTCAGACGAACCAAACGATCGAAAACCTCTGAATCGACTGTTAGTTTTCTAGGTTCCCTGAGGCCTTGAAACTTCTTGTGGGGGCTTCAATAAGTCATAGAGGTATCTTGGACCATAATTCATGCCTTGGAATTCCATTTAAGCCAAAATTTAAACTACAATTGACTTTTCCAATCAAAAACCCTAATTTGGATTCTTAGACTATACCGTTCTTCTCCCTTGGGGGACAACCTCAAATTGGATTCATAATTGATCCAATGTAGTATCCTTGAAGATGTAGAGAGCTACTACATGGAGAATTAATCCAAAACCTTGAATGATCAAACCATAGAAACCTTGATTCTTGACTGTGTGAAATCCTAATTCACCTGCATCTTAACAAAGATCAAACTTGAAAGAAGTTAAGGCTAGATAAACAATGTTGATGCTCATAGAATGATGATAAACTCTAGGGGTCAAAATTTGGGGTGTAACAAGTACCAACATCATAAACATCCTCACTAGGATAAACTATAAAATCATCAAGGATAGCAGGTCATTTTTTTCTTACTAACCTTCTAACATGAACTTGCTCAATTTGCTCATCGGGTTGTGCAACCTCAGCTATAATAGGAGGATGCACTGTATTTTCAACAAGTGGTTCAACCACATCTTCAACTGGATGTTCAACCACATTCTCATTTGAATTAAAACCTCCATGAGCAGTTGATGATCTAGCATTATCAAAATTAGGCGGTGACAAAGTAACAACATCAGGCATAACATAATAAATATTATCAGATGCAATGACATGCTCAACAACATCAAGCTCAAGGAATTTTGTATGCATAGACTCCATAATTTTATTACCTCTACCATGACAAAAGAATATGTATCCTTTAGATCGATCCAAATATCCAATGAAAAAACAACGAGTTATTTTTTGGTCAAGCTTTGTCTCAAAAGGATTATATATTATAACCTCTGCAGGGCAACCCCAGACACGAAGATGGTTCAAACTGGGTTTTCTACTTGTCTAAAGCTCAAAAGGTGTTTTTGGAACTTATTTACTAGGAACTCTATTAAATATATAGAGGGGTGTTTTCAAAGCGTTGCCCCATTAAAATTCTGGTAAATCACAGTTACTCATCATGCTTCTCATCATATCCTTAAGGGTGCGGTTTCGCCTTTCGGCTACACCATTTTTTTCAGGAGTACCAGGCATGATGTATTATGGAAAAACTCCACAATCTTGCAAATATTTTGTAAAAGGGCTCATGTGTTGCCTAGTAGAATCATATATGTAGATGCTTTTGATTGGCTGCATTTTGTGGCAAAACATTAGAGTGTATATGAATATCGTGACTGATGTTATGACATACACGAAGAGTGTTCTGCAGGATAAGTTGAGTTAGCTAAAAGTAAGTTAAGTTGGATGTCATGCTGAATGTTATGACATTGAGCGTATGACATCAGGGCATACAACTTGGTTTTCTGGTATTTAGAATGAGGGAGCTCAGGCTAGAATTCAGGGAACATTTTAGAAGCTCAAGCTAGAAGTCAGGAAACATTTTAGAAGCTCTGGCGAAATATAATGTCCCTGGCCTAAATGGTAAGTGGCATATTCTTGAAGAGTGGTTTATCTTGGGTAAACCTAAATTCTGCAAAAGGCCCAAAGGATATCTGCTGCTATAAATAACAAGAGGGTGAACCTTAATAGAGCAGAGATTAGAGAGTGTATTTGTGAGTGAAGAGGTTTGTTCTTCATGTGTGTATTGTGTCTTAGGAATACTTGTTAACCAAGCAGTTGTCTGTTGTATGATTGCATTGACTTAGTATTATTAAGTTGTTTAGCGTGTCACTCTAAAGCTTTTAAGAAAGAGTGTTGTGTCACTTTATCAAAGCTGTGAAGCAAGATCAAGGTGTGTTTGAAGTGTGTCTTCATATCTCTTTTGTAATTGTGTATTGATATCACTGAGGTGATTGAGGGGGAGTGAGTTGGTAACTCGGGTATAGTGGTCTCTAGGCTGAAGTGTCATTGGATAGGTCTTAAGTGAAGAGTGCAAATTGGTTGTTTGACTCTGAACTAATTCTACTAATAGTGAATTTCCTCCCTGGCTTGGTAGCCCCCAGATGTAAGTGTTGTTGACACTGAACTGGGTAAACAATTACTTGTGTTATTTACTGCTTTCCTTTACAGTTTGTTTTCTAAGTTCTGTAGTCTATGTTATTGTGGATGTCATAACATTTGTGATAACATCCACTGTTGGGTACCTAGAATTTCAATTGGCATCAGAGCAGGCACCCTGCCTGTTATTTTCTGGGTGAGATCTAGGGAAAATAAATTCTGGTACTATGGATAAAGATATAGGATTTACAAACAGACCACCAATTCTGGATGGTTCTACTTATGACTACTGAAAACCTAGAATGATAACCTTCTTAAAGTCTTTAGACAACAAGGCATGGAGAGCTGCAAACTCAGGATGGGAACATCCAGTCAAGACTAGAAAAGATGGAGTATCTGTGTTAAATCCTGAAGAGGAATGGAATAAAGAGCAAGAGGCCTTGCCTCTTGGGAATTCTAAGGCTTTGAATGCACTATTTTATGGTATAGACAAGAACATCTTCAGACTGGTGCATCATTGTGAACTGGCTAAGGAGGTTTGGGACACTCTCAAAACAACTCATGAGGGAACCTCAAAAGTCAAGATGTCAAGGCTACAAATGTTGACCACCAAGTTTGAAAGTCTGAGAATGAAAGAGGATGAGACTATTCATGAATTCTACATGAATATTCTTGAAATTGCAAACACCTCAAGAGCCTTGGGAGAAAAGATGTCTGAAGAAAAGCTTATGAAGAAGATTCTCAAATCTTTACCTAAGAGGTTTGCAATATGAAGGTGGATGAACTCATTGGTTCTCTCCAAACCATTGAGATGGGAATGTGTGATTAGGCTATGGAGAAAAAGAACAAAAGCATAACTCTTGTTTCAAACACTGCAGATGACTCAGAAGAAGACAACGGTGAAAAAGAGGAGAATTTGTCAGAAGCAATAGCATTGCTTGGAAGACAATTTAATAAACTAATCAAAAGAATAGACCATAAGTCTAAACCTTATGCCAAAAACATTTCTTCTGACATCAGCAGAAGTGATAAGTCTGAGGATAAATCAAGCCAAAGCAAATGAGTATAATGCCATGAATGATAAGGGTATGGACATATTAGAGCTGAATGTCCTACCTATCTCAAGAAGCAGAAGAAGGGCCTAGCAGTCACTTGGTCTGATGGAGATTCTGAAAGTGGATCAGAAAAAGAGACTGCCAAACATGTCACTGTTCTGAACAATGTGTGTATATCTGATGATGATTCAAGTGAAGATGAACTAACTTATGATGAACTTGCAGAGTCATATAAGAAGTTGTGCATCAGAAGTACAGAAATATATCAGCAAGGAAAGCACCAAAGGAAACTAATAATGGAATTAGAGGTTGAGAAGATAGAGCGGCTAACAACAACAGACTCACTCAAAAGTGAGGTCGGCCTGTTGGAATCTTAAATGGAGTAGATGGAAAAATCCATAAGGATGCTAAACCCTGGGACTGACACTCTAGAAGAAATCCTACAGAGTGGTCAGACATTAGGAAACAGGTCTGAACTGGGATTTATTGGTGAACAGAAACCCATCTTGGAGCTCAAGAGGCCAAAACCTGAAATTCAGAAATCAAAGTGGATGTCACGATCAATGTGACAACATCAGATAAACAGAAACTAGAACCAAGTCAAGAGAAAATTCCAAGGGCATAGATGTTACTACTGTGGAAGACTTGGACACATTAAATCTTTATGTTTCTGGCTACATGGATTTCCTAGTCATCCTCATCAAAGAAAATCCAAACAAGGTGCTCATGTCAAGGAATAACATCATGCTAAACCCAAGAAGGATGCTCCTAACAAGAAAAGACAATGGGTTTCCAAGAATGTGGCTTTAGTAGCCCACACTTCTCTAAGGATGCCTACCAAAGAAGATTGGTATTTTGATAGTGGTTGCTCGAGACACATGACTAGGGTAGAGAATGTTTTGGTAAACATAAAACCTCATTCCTCAAGTCATGTAACATTTGGATATGGAGCTAGAGGAGAAATCAAAAGTTCTAGATAACTAGATTGCCATGGTGTTCCAAAACTGGATGATGTCATGTTGGTTAAAGGACTGACTATAAATCTTATAAGTATAAGTCAGCTTTGTGACCAAGGCTTAAATGTCAAATTTACCAAAGGTAAATGTGTTGTCACCAATGAAGAAGGTGAGGAAGTAATGAAGGGATCTAGAGCCAAGAATCATTGTTATCTATGGGAGCTCAGAAGTAACCTAACTGCCTTGATCAAGGAAGAAAAAGAGGATCAACTGTGGCTGGAAAAAGGTAGACATCTTCTACAATTAGTGTTGCACCCCAAATTTTAACCCCTTAGATCCTCATCATCATTGTAGGACCGTATTTGTTTGATTAACTAACCTTAACCCATTTCAAGTTTATCTTTGTTAAGATGCAGATGAATTAGGGTTCTGTACCGTCAAAATCGAGATTTCGGTGGTCTGATCAATCAATGTTTTGGATTGATTCAACTTCAAATAGGTCACCACATCATCAAGAATACAACATTGGATCAAGTATGGATTCAATTTGAGGTGGTCACCCGGGGATTGAGAACTGTGCAATTTGAGATACCCGATTAGGGTTTTCGATTAGAAAAAGTCAACTGTAGTTTGACTTTTGATTCAAAGAGTATTTCAATGGTGGGATCAAGGTCCATTAAGCTCATATGGCTTAGTAAAGTTCATCCAAAGAGTTTCAAGTCCTCAGGATGTTCGGATCACCAACGGGCGACTCGGTAGACGCCGATCGATTGAACGGATGACCGAAAAGTCAACTCTCCAACAATAAGGAATTTGACTTCAAGGTGTGAATAAAAAATGTTCCTTATATCATATTACACCTCCCCATAAAATTTCATGATAATTGGATCAAGGGTTGAGAAGTAATTGCAAAAATCGGGAATTAGGGTTTCGAAAGGGGCAAGACCATAACTCCTCAACCACACATCCAATTGGAGTGGTTCAAAGCTCATTAGAAAGCTCTTGACAAATACTACAAAAGCCTCAAAGTGGTCCATGATCAAAAAATGCATATAATTGGAGTTATAGCAAAATTCATTTTTGAAGGGTAAATAACTTAGAAAAATTCTAAGTTATTTAACACTTGTAAGTGATTTTTTTCAGAACTTTGAAGGGTTTTTCAACCTAGTTCCATCAAGAATTTGGAAATTCCCAAAACATGAAAGTTGTATAGCTACTTAAGGGCTTTCCAAATTGTGGTAGAACTCCTCAATATCATGTTTGAGCAGGAAGTTATGCACCATAGAAGTTGGGTCTGTCAACACTTGAAACCACACTCCAACACTTCCCCAAAATCAATTTTTCACAACTTGGACTATCCTCAACCCTTGGATTGTAATTCAAACTGATAATGTGAGGTGTGGATGAGGAGAAAACCAGAAAATGAGTTAGTTTGATAAGCATGGCAAGTTGATAACAAATGGATATTAAAATAATCATTAAAACCATGAAAGAGAAACTTTTCAAGCAAGTTGGGCAGCTGCAGTCCCCTATCTCCATAGCCATCCCATCCTTCCCATCTCAAATGATATTGGCTCAGTATTGGTCCATGGAGCTGATGTGTTGGAGCTGCCACAAAGATTTTGGAAGATTCACTTGAAAAATCTCAAATCTCACTCCAAAAATGGAAAAAAACCAAATCATCCCTCACCCTCATTTCTCCTATAAATAGAGGCCTCCTCTATGAACTCAAACACACCAGAGCAATATCATAACACCACAGCTCTCACTCTCCTCTCATTCCTCAAGAATTCCAAAATCTTCAAAAATCTCCATTTTCACAAAAAACTGTCTTGAGCAAAACTCTGCTCTAGACCAGTTCCATCCTTTCCAAACCTCTAAAAACAACCCATACAATCTTTAAATGTCACATAGAAGGTGTTCATACCTTTAAACCTTCAAAAAATATCAAATTGCCAAAAGTCAACTTTCACACTAAGAAAGTTTGACCACAACCCTCAAAACTTGCCAAATCTTGGTCCAAGCTGATCCTTGCTATTCTAGTCATCCATACACCTCCCATACATCATATTGTAACTGTCTAAGGCATTAAAAACCAGCTGGAAATCCATTAACTCCAACTATCTTGAAGAGTGGTTTGTTACTTCAAGAGGAAGCAAACTTCAAATCCTTGGCAAAGAAGAAGATCTATGGGTTTCTTAGCTCCTTAGCTTACTCAAGATTTGTCTACAAGAGGTATGTGATGTTTAAAATCTTCATTTATCGTACATTGTCATGTTTATCATGTTTTGAGATGATTGTTATGAAATATACCATTGTTGTCCCATACTAGTTCTTAGTCAAGAACTTAGGTTTTGTGGTTATGTTACTTGCTTGTATTAATGTACTTTCATTTGTCAATGATATATTGGTGATGTGTTACAAAGATTGTACTTAGATATTATGCCTAACTTGTTTTTGAAGTTTTGGTCTATATGGTAGTTTTTAAGTATCCAACATTGAAATGTAAGGTGCTTGCCCTAGAGACTTTAGCTTTGGTCCACTAATGAGATTTGGATGATTTATAAATTGTTCATGACATCCCCCTGCCTTAAGATCATGTTTGAATCTAATGTAGCTCTTGTTTTCACATTTGTGTCATTTTGTGCCATTTAACTTTACCATTATCATGATTTGTGTGTTGGACTGTTTTGTGTTTGTTATTTTGTATCTCAAATGTTCTAAATCATTGGTTAAATGTCTATGTGGTCTTACTTGATGTTTGATTTGGGTGAAATATTGAAAACATGAGTTTTGAACTTTGAGGCCTGTTATGAGACTATGTTGTTTTAGCTGCCAATGTCTTGAACCAATGTATCCTATTTTGTTTCAACTAAGTTTTGCCTTATCCATGAGTATAAAATCACTAGCCTACATATTTTGAACTTGTGTGTGATATTCAATTACCTCAATCTGTCATGGGCTGGCCTGCTGCCCTAATGTTGATTGTTTATGCATTTCATAAACCTCAATATTGCCATATGTTATTTGATGTTGATCTGGTGTGACTTTAAGGCATGAGCATTTCCTTTTGCATATTTATGGTATGTGCATAACTTTTGTTTCATCAAAAACTCATTGTCTTAAAAAATGCCTTGATATACCAAAACCTGTTTCAAAACAACTTTTCCTTCCAACCAACATGTCAATTTCTGTGCCAGCCACAAAAAGCTTGATTTATATGCATGAACTCCTTCCTTATCATATTTGTGATGTGTGCATTTAATTAATTTGGTCAGTTCTTGTATGTTTCACATATTACACTCATAATTGCATTTCTACATTAAATTTGCCATGAACATTACCAAATTGTTGTACTGTTTGCATATGCGCAAAGTTGGAGTTGTAACTCATTCATATCCATGATTTTGATGTGTGAAGAGTGTTAGATTGATCAGTGTTTACTAGCTTTTACATTTCACCCTCAAACTGCTCTCTTTAAGCCAAGATTACCATGACCATGTACCAATTCTTGGTTTGCTTGCAGTATGCATATTTTTGAGTTGTAACTCACTCTTTCTCACATATATGTTGTGTGTATGTTGTTGTTGTGGTTTGAAACCATTTCCATTTGCAATTTCACCCACTGCCCTTGTTTCCATTCTGTCAATATTTAAAGTAAATCAAGTTTCTGCCCTGTCATGAGATTTGCCACTATTTTGCTGTACATGTCTAATATTGTTATACTGAATTTTGATATGTATGTATGTTTAATGTCTTAAGGCTTATCTCCCATAATGAAATTTGTCCAGCCTGTGTATGTTTTGATTGAAGGAAGTATGTCCTGTTTTCAACCAAAATCCTGTTTTGAAAAACTTTTTTTGAGCTTTGCTGTTATGAGTTGTTGTTGGGATTAATCAGAACTCATTAATTGAAATATCAAAGACTATCAATACTAAATTCTGGACCGTCATTGGTTCTCATCAGCTTTTTTTTTTTCCAACCATTGTAAATTGAAGTAAGGTTCTAAAGGTCATTATGTGTTTAAGTTTACTTTGTGCTAAAGCTTGAAACTAAAAGTTCATGTTGCAATGGTGTGAATCATGCTTGAATTAAGTCTCATCACAAACTGTTTTGAAGCCACTTTATCCCAAATGCATTACACTCAGAGTCTTATTTTTTATCCTCAAAGTTGGCAGGCCTGCTATTTGGTTGGATCACCATGCTTTGGTGATTGATCCTTATGCTACCAAATTTTGAATCTTGTTATGACAATTTGTGCAATAACTGCAATTCATGTACCATGTTCTGATTAGACTTGGTTTTGGAGTCCTCTTTAAATTTGAGTTTCATGAACCATATAGTTGAAGTATATACCAACTTTTGATTGGCCTGAACATGTGTTGATTTGAGCTGTAACTTTGTGATGTCAAGTTGTGGCTTGCGTTTTATTTTTTGTGAAAATACTGTTGTTTGAAACCATCATGAATATTGGCTGAAACTTAGTGTTACTATCCTGAGCTGTTTCAAGGATGTTTAATCTCTTGGTCATCAAACTCTAATTGTTGCCTGGAATTAATATTCATGTCATGACTTTCTGCATTTTATGATGGCATTGTGGTGCAACCTGCTTTGATTTTAATTCAGCCACTATCTCAAACTATTTGTCATTGTAAGGAGTTTGTTGTTAAAACTTTCTATATGTATGCACACCTGCCTCTGTCAACTAACAGCTCTTCCAATTTGTTTTTTTTGCATCTCCACTAAATTTCAGTTTAATCTTTGCATTTTTGTAAGTGTTGATGTTCATGATCTGCTGCATTTGGATTGATAAATTGATAACTGCCAACTCATTGCTTCAAACATCATGAGAATATGCATCCCTCTAAAAAACATCATTCCATTCATTTGCATTTAACAGTCACTTGGTGATTTGTGGTAAAGTTGAGCTTATCCCTTTAAGCATGGCCATAAGGAGTACATTTCAATTTGGTGCAGGCTGTTGGTGAATTTTAAACTCATAAGTTTTTGTTGATAAACTTCCAAAATGCATTTTCCAAAACATTGATTGCAACTCATATACCATTTCTGGATCCAGGCTTGCTTTGCTTTAATTTCTTGTTAGATTACTTTCAATATCTCATTTGTGATTTGCTCATGTTGTTTTTCAATCCTAATCGCCCCTGTTTCAACTCATGATCAACAAAATGCAATTCAAATGTCAATTTTGCATAAGCATTCGTTTTTCAATTTGTGATTGTTATCTGAGAATTTGGTTATGACCACTGTATTGCTCATGAAAAATCAACCAAGTTAGGCTAAGATTTTATCCAATTCCATGGAGTTTTGACTGAGTTTCGAGTCTTCACGCATTTGCCATTTTTGTTGTTTATGTTTTAGCCCAGAAATCTTGCCAACCATGCCATATATGTTTATGGGGGTGGCTACATCAACGGATGTATAGCCACCCCAGTGGTAAGATCTTTGTCACCTAAGCGCCTTTCATCTGCATGTCCTGGGTTCGATTCGGGTGGAGGTCGAACCCTTTTGTTTTTTTTTCTAATTTCCTTATTTGATTTATTTTTCTTTGTTCTCTTCCATTTCCTATCAACGCGCGCGTGCATGGCTTATTGGTTGTTGTTGTGTGTTGGTAACCAAAGGGCCTGGGTTCAACTCCCATCGTGGCCCTTTCCTTTTATTTTATATTTGCTTGTTTTATTTGTCATAATTCATCAAAACTTCAAATATTTGTAACTTGTTCATATTTTATCATTTTTGGCCCATTCTTTTTGCAACAAGTTTGTTATAATGTCTATTTTTGTATGATGTGAAAAAATTACTTGTTGTCACAAATTGTGACATAATTTGCTCATATTGAAAATTGTTCATTTATTGTAATTAATGACCTAACTTGCAGTTGAATTCCTCTGAGCATGATTGAACTTCTTGTAAGATGTTTATTCCCCTTGTTAGTTAACATGTTGGGGTATCCCCTTTGGTTGTCACCCTGATCTTATTTTATTATCCTCCTAAATTATGAGGTCTAAACTGATTTAATTGTGTTTGATTGTCATCTATGCACATTGTTGTCATATTTACTATGCTTTGAACTTATGACATGCCTACTTTCAAATTGTGATTTGTTCATATGATTGTTACTTTTACCATGCTTCCAATATTTGTTAAGATATGCCCCAAATCTTTGTTAAAATGATTGACTATTGGTTGTAACCCTTAATATCACTTGAAGTATATGATTATTGTAATTTGCATGCTTATTTGTCTTGATCTTATCTCATATTGCTCATTTAAAGTCTTGCTTTGTTAAGTATTATTTCCCCATGTGATGGAACTTTCTAGTTCTCATACAAGTTGTCTCCCCCTCTCTCCTTCCAAAGGAAAAGTCTCTCCCTTGACCCTTGTGTCATTGGATAGCTCATTTACCCCTCTTGACTTTGTGAAGTCATCCTAACCCTAGCTTAGTTAAGTTAGAACATATGAGCCATTAGACTTTGCTTAAAGTCTAGAAAACCTTACCTACACTAGGAGTGCTCCTTCAATTAGAACCCTAGGATAGAGTTTGTAAACTCTATGTAAGAATCATAGCAATGATTACTTATTCCCCTCTCGAGTGTTATAACATAGGTCTAGAGAGTTTTGTTAAACTCTACACAAGCATTATTATGTTTGTTCCCCTTTGAACCTTGATCATAATCGAGTGTTCTTCAACCCTAGTGGGGTGAACTACGATTGCTCTGATTCTATCCTAGTTAGGATACGTAGGCAGAGGATGCGACGTCTTTGCGAGCAAACTTAGAAACTATCTTTAGGTTTTAACCTACACCTTTTACCCAATCCCAATCCATATCAAACATTTAACAAACTTAGCATGCAAACCAACAAAAGGTTCCTGTAGAGTACTACAGATGTTTAGGATGTGAAATATCTACCCTAGGCATAACCAACCCCCGATCCCCGAATCTCTTAGCGTTGTTGTTACATCGCGCAAAAGGTTCTTTCTTTCTTTAGACCTTTCCTTTGGATAAATTAAAGTCCGGTTGTAATCTAAGAATTAAGGATTCAAGTTAATCAATAGCTTGGTATCACGATTCTCACCACAACAGAAATGGCGACTTCACTGGGGAAAACTTACTTAACTTGAGGGTTTAGCCTATTTTGTTTAATTGCATGCTATATTTGTAAATATTTGCTTAACATGTATATTTGTCAATATATTTGTTTGATTGTTGGTTATTGGGTGCTTTGAGTGGTGAGACGGTCCTATACCCATACTTGGTTGAAATTATGATAGGATGGTGGTATATTCAAGAAGGCTTATAGGGAGTTGATTCCCGACCAAGCTAACTTGAGAAACCACCGCTCAGTGTAGGCCTTCTTGAAAGTTTTAGTATTGTTGATCGAGTATTCGTGAAAACAATGCTACTTTCAACGAAGGAGCACATGACACTGTGGACTTTTAGAATACATGTTACCTCACTTTGGCCTTATTAGGACGTAGAGCGATGACTATAAGGAAGTATTTCCGAAATAGTTGATACGCGATACTACACTCAGACGAGATTCTCTTGAGAATATTATCAATTACCAAGTGATTTGGGAAGTTGATAATATTTGAAAGATGGGTCAATGACTCTGGGAACTTTGTAGAACCCGTTCGGCAGGTACAATCAATCCATAGTACAAATCTTTGGGGATGGGTAGACCTTTGGACTCATGCTCGTCCTTAACCCTAAGTTTGTGTTGTGTGCATATGCATTTGCTTGTGTTTGTGCATCTTGCATTCATATCCTCATATCATCATGTCATCATCATATGGTTTCATGGAACTCAGACTTTGTTGTTTGTAAACCTCAGAGGTCGTCATGAACAGTGAAAGAAAGAAAACTTTGAAGTACACTTACAAGGGTTTAACCTAGATGATTTGAAGAGGTTGAGCACCTTAGTGACAGATCCAGAGGGATTTCAAAGCCGATATGGGAAGTTGTTGCTACTCTTGAAGATAAAGATGGATAGTGGACTTCTTTCTACTCTTCTCCAGTTTTATGACCCGCTCTACCACTATTTCACATTCCCTGATTATCAGCTAGTGCCCACACTAGAAGAGTATTCTCAGTTAATTGGATTGCCCATTCTTGAAGATTCTCCTTTTCCAATTGTGGAGAAGGACCCTAAAGAGCAATATATTGCCAAAGCTACACGTTTGGGAGTGGTTGATATAAAAAAGAATCTGATTACAAAAGGAGGAGTCTTTGGGTTAAAGGCAGAAATCTTGGTTGAAAAAGCTCAGTATTATGCAGATCACTTAAGCATGGATGCATTCGAGGCTATTCTTGCCCTACACATCTATGGTATCTTCTTGTTTCCGAGCTTTGAGAATTTTGTGGACCTCAATGCCATCAAAATTTTCTTGAAGAAAAATCCTGTGCCAACCTTGTTAGCAGACACATACCATTCTGTTCATCTGAGGAACTTTCACAATGGAGGAATGATCACTTGTTGCACTCCTTTATTGTACAAATGGTTCACTTCACACTTGCCCAAAGCTAACGCTTTTTGGGATCCAAAGAAAGGATGGTGGTCGCAAAAGATCATGGCTCTTACCCATTCCGATATTTATTGGTATAGTCGTGATTATGATGGGACAATGATTATTGACAATTGTGGGGAATTCAGCAATGTACCTCTTCTCAGCGTTAATGGAGGGATTAGCTACAATCCAATACTCGCCCGCCGACAATTGGGATACCCTCTAAAAGACAAACCCAATAGTGTTCAAGTGGAAAATATTTTCTTCAAAGAAGGGGAAGATAGTCAAGGATTAAAAGGGAAGATTCTAGAGGCTTGGAAGCATCTACACAAGAAAGGGAAGAAGGATCTTGGAAGACTCAAATGTGTCTCTTTAGAACCTTACCTCCAATGGGTTCGAAAAAGATCCATCACACTAAGGATGCCGTATCCTAAGCAAGAGCCTATGGCTTTAAAGGAAGAACGCCCTTTAGTCTTTATGTCTGAAGAAGAAAAGTTGAAAATTGCTTTGGTTAAAGCACAACAAACTGAAGAAGGTTGGAAGCACAAGTATCAAATAGTCGTCGAAGAAAATATGGAGCTCCAGAGACAACTCCAGTTGAAAGATGAAGAAATCCTCTCTTGTAAGAAGAGGAAAGCACTAGAAGAACCTTACGAGCCTCAGTCTAATCCATGGAAAAGAATTGTGGACAGACTCATCTTTGAGAAGACTCAGATGGAAAGAAAGATCGAGAAGCTCAATTTAAGCCTGCTCGGGGAACCTTGACAGGATTCATTTAGATGTTGTTTAAAACTCTTGTAAGGGGAAACAATGTTTTGTAATCCGTTTTGTTAATCAATGAAATGGCGACTTCTGATGTTCGAAAATATTTGAGTTCCATGACAACCATTTGCATTTGCATTTGCACTTCTTCTAACCATTCAAGGAAATTCATTTTTTTCTTTTTGCAGACAACAACATGGTAAGAAGAGACATGCTTCGGGTTCCAGATCTGAGGTTGGGCCGTCTAAGGATGTTAACGAGACTTGTCCGAAATCTTGCTGCTTTCATAGTCAAATACGGGGATCTATTGCCATTAATAAGTGTAAGAACACAGATTGTTTCTTAGTAATATCTCTATGTTTTGATGATAACTCTTATGAAATTTTGTATTAAAGAATTATATACTCTAAAATTGGTTCATGAATATTTGCTGCAGATAATTAAAGTATATATACTTCCAAGAGCAAATTAATCTGAACATGGAACAATGGAAGGCTCTGAAGAGTCAGAAGCATCTTATAGAAGAATCTGAGCGCTGTCTGCAGAAGGATCTGAAGCAGAAGCTACAGAAGAATCTGAAGCAGAAGCTGCAGAAGAATCTGAAGCAGAAGCTGCAGAAGAATCTGAAGCAGAAGACTCTAATAAGATGTGAAGACTCTGAAGCATTAAAGAACTTTGTATGAGAGTTAAGAAGCACAGTTTTTCAGAAGACTCTGAGAGTACTACACGCTGCATGTACTGAGGATCTGATTCATAAAACTCTGCTCTGAAAGAACTACACGCTAAAGCACACTTGCTGCCTTTCTCTGATTCAGCAAAATCTGATGGGTATCCAAGACTCTGATCATGCAAAATCTGATGATCAACTTTGCTGAAAAGAAATACTTGTTGAAGAAGAATTCAAAGTAATATCCTTTGATTTAGCTCAACAACTCTTCCCTCTTTCATGCTTGACACTAGAACACAGACCAAAAGCATTTCTCTGTGCATTCTACTTCCAGGAAAAGTCATGTGATGTAAAGACAAAAAGGTTCAGGCCTTTTCAGTACACAACCTCCAATGTCAAGACTTTGTGGACTACTGTGCATATAAAAGCAAGTCTTCATCATCTTCTTCAGCAGTGATCCATAACCAACGAATCTCAAATAGAAACTCTTACAAGCTCTCATAAAATATTCTTATTGCTGAGTTTATTCTTTTGTTCTTAACATTAAGTGAAATATCACTGTTGTGATAAAGCTTGTTAGAAGCATTCATACACTTGTATTGATCTTACATTTTATTGTAATAGTTCCTTAAGAAGATCCAGTTGGGATCAGAAGTTCTTGAGAAGACTTTGAACAGTTGTTCTTAGTGGTTACTATTGTAATCAGTTGATTAAATAGTGGATTAAGTCCTTGTTTGAGAAAGGCAAATCACTCTGGATAGGGTGGACTGGAGTAGTTGAGTTCAACGAACCAGGATAAAAATACTTGAGTTTTTACTTCTAAGTTTTTATCTTCATACTTATTCAACCCCCCCCCCCCTTCTAAGTATTTTCTCACCTTCAATAAGTGCTCCGATCAACGAGCCCATGTTGCAAGCCTTGGTTGAATTCTATCATACAACCTACCACTGCTTTGTGTTTCCAGACTTTCAGTTACTCCCAACCCTCGAGGAGTATAATGCTTACTTAAAGATTCCATGGACTTTTACGCTCCCTTATGGAAAACCAAAGAAGAGGGACTTAGCTAAAGCCCTGCATATCAAGCTGGAAGACTTACCACCGATGAGAGCAAAAGGAGGGTGGTATGGAATGGATGCCAGACCTCTAATGGAGATGGATGAGTATCATTATGAAAGCAGAAACCTGGGCATTTTTGAGGTGATTCTGGCACTACTAATATATGGACTGTATCTGTTCCCAAGCAGTTGTGACTTCATCAGCGAAGAGGCGATCCGCCTCTTCATCATCAAAAATTCGGTCAACACAATACTGGCTGACACTTATGTAGTCATCCACCGTTTCATCTTGTATGATTGTTGGCAATTCTCATGCTGTCTTGCACTACTCGACCGATGGTTTACTTCTCATCTGCCAAGGACTCATATCCTTTTGAGGCTTCCTACCAAAAGCGCGTGGGTTTCTAAACTCGTCACGCTCAGACACCATGATATCACATGGTATGACACCAGCATCGGTGACCAAGTCATGATTCCTAGCTACGGAGATTTCCCCAATGTGCCTCTCATTGGGATAGAAGGGGTGATCACCTATAATCATATTCTCGCTCGGCGTCAACATGGGTATCCTACCGGACCAGAGCCCGAACCAGAACTGTTGAGGCCTTGCTTTTGTGAGACAGGTCGCAACCAAGAACTAGAAGAAAATGCTCAATACACCCAAAGAGATCCACACCTCTTAGGCCTAACTCTAATGGAGAATGCAAGTTGTTTAACCACCAAGGGGTACCTGCTATGGTCAAAGGAAATTGCCTTAAACATGTTCTACACTCATGACTATGAGATAACCATGGAGCCTGAGGTCCCCGCAACTAGGGAAGAGCTAAGATACGCTTTGGTCAAAGCGCAAAGAGGGAACGAAGACCTGTAGGAGATTATCCTCCAGGACCAAGTTCATGTCAGAGTCCAAGAAGGAGAAGGATCATCTTGTTAGATTGATCTCTGTTTCACCATTTCCCTGCTTTCCCTAAAGAAAGATTGAAATCTTGTTTGTTGCATTTACTTTCATTTTCCTTGTAAGAAAGGTCTTGGTTTTTAGCAAGGGCCACTCTATTGTAATAGATTTCCAGCTATCAAATGAAAAAAAAATTTTAAGCATGTCGTTACATGTTGTTATAACTTTTTGTTTGTAAACAAAAAAAAATTGAGTTTCCTTGAATGGTTTACGCATCCGCATTTGCATTTGCATGGCATCCTGCATCAGTCCTGCATTTGGGTTCCGCAGCTCATCCTTTGTTCTTGTTCAGAAGGAGATAAGGAGTCACGCTGAGTACCCACAGATACAACACACGGTCCCAAGCTCAAAAGAAGATGGCAGATAACGACCAGAGGTTTGATCAAATGGATAATAACATCGAAGGGATCAAAGGGGACGTCATCCAGATCATGGAAGTCCTCAACATAATCAAAGAAAAAATGGATACGCAACCTACAGTGATCTCCGAAGTTGCCACAACAGCGGCCAATGTCACAATAGCTCCTGTTACTTCAGCAGAGTTTCCCTACGGCATGTCTCGGGATTTTGTGCCACCTTTCAACAACATGCAGTCTTCAAGTCTCAATCCCCTGTTCGATTCAACAATCAAAAACCCTATTTTCACTCAAGCAGGTGGACCTACCACTGTACGACCAGTTTTCGCCAATCAACAGCCAATCTTTGATATACCCGATGGATCTGAAGCTGAGGACAAAAAACACAAAAAATTAAGAGTGGAGATGGACATCATGGCCAAAAGGATGAGGGCCATTGAAGGAAATCATGTCTTTGGATCTGATGCCAAGGATCTGTGTCTGGTATCTGGATTGGTGTTTCCTCAAAAATTTAAAATGCCAATCTTCGACAAATATGAGGGGACCACTTGTCCTAAAGTTCACCTAATCATGTACTGTAGGCGGATGGCTCCGCATATTGAAAATGATAAACTGTTAGTACACTGTTTCCAAGATAGTCTTAAAGGGGCTTCGGCTAAGTGGTATCTCAGTTTAGATCAAGCTAAAATCCACAGTTTCCAAGACCTTTCAGATGCTTTTATTCAACAGTACAAGTATAACATGGATCTAGCTCCCGACCGTCGTCAGCTTCTCAGCATGACGCAGAAAAATACTGAAACCTTTAAGGAGTATGCGCAAAGATGGCGCGAAACTGCAGCACAAGTAGAGCCTCCCCTTACTGAAAAGGAGTTGTCAGACTGGTTTGTGGATACAGTTCGACCAGAATTCTATGAATGTTTGATCAGCATTGTTACAACAAATTTCTTTGATATTGTGGCAGTGGGAGTCAAGGTGGAAGCAGGCTTAAAGAGTGCAAAAGTGACCACTCCAAATATTACCTCAAACGTCAGCACGACAAAGAGGCCAGTCAGCACTTTCCACAAAAAGAAAGAGGGAGAGGTAAGTGCAATCACATATGGAAAGAAAGCACAGAGCTCACGAAGCCATCACCAACAGTACCAACCATCATATGTGGCGGCAGTGACCCCGGTTTTTCAACCTTCTTCGCAGCATGGTCCCCAACCTGGGGCATCCAGCAATCAGCACCAGTATCAGCCTGGCAATCAGCATAATTACCGCGCCAATAATCAGCAACAATACCAACAGCCGCAGGGTCAACAACCTCAGAACAGGGCCCTGAGGGAAAATTATCAAGCAAATAGGCCAAAGATACAGCCTATTCCAATGAGTTACACCGACCTGTTTCCCATGCTAATAGAAAGAGGGCTGATTAAAACAAGAAAATTAGGTGCTCCACCTAATCCACTCCCGTTCTATTACAATGCAAATGCTCGCTGCCTATTTCATGAGAATGCTCCAGGTCACAATCTCGAAGGTTGCTTCGCCCTTCAGCATCTAGTTCGTGAACTAATTGAAAAGAGAATTCTATCCTTTGAAGATAATCATCCCAACGTTAAGAGCAACCCTCTTCCAAACCATGGTGGAATCAACGCCATTACTGAAGAAGGGGAGAGATCAGAAGACAAGAAAGTTACCACAGTTGGTGAGATCAAAGTGCCATTAGCAGACCTACACAAACGCCTCGCTCATGCATGGTCACTCAAGACATCTCACGAAGATTGCAAAGAATGTATGCTGAATCCTGAGGGTTGTGACGCTGTGAAAAAGGACATTCGGGCTATGATTGAACAGGGAATGATAGAAATTACCCATTGAAAAAAGGAAGAAGATGTGGCAGTCATCGAACCTGTGTTTAACATACCAGGAGAGCCCAACAAAAGAGCTGCATTCAGAGATGATAACAGTAACAAAAACTACAAGAACGTTCGGCCAGTATTTCGCGATGATGCACCCCCGAAATTCGGGAGGGGACATACTAGGTTTGAGCCGAGGGGAGGATCCAAGCCTCACCCAAAAGCCGTAACACCAAAACAAGACTATTTATGGTGTGAGGGGATTTTCAAAGAAAAGAAACCAACAAGTGTCTCCAACATTGCCAGTGGAAGCAAAATGACCCGGAGTGGTCGCGTCTACCAGTCTCGAACATATAATGAGACTCCTCCACCAGCAGTTCCTGTTCAAAAAACTCCTGTTCCTCAGAAGCCTGTTCCAGAGGCAGTCACCGCCAAAGAACCTTTAGTTAGAGGAAAAGAAAGTCTCAAGAACGATGAAGAATAATTTTTGAGAATCATTCGACGAAGTGATTACAGGGTAGTGGACCAACTAAACCAAACACCCTCCAAGATCTTGGTCATGGCTTTGCTTTTAAGCTCTCCAGCACACCGCCAGGCGTTGCTCAAAATCCTGACACAGGCCCACGTCACTAAAGATATTACAGTGGGGCAGTTTGACTCTGTTGTAGCAAATATCACTTCCTGCAACACTTTGAGCTTTGATGATAACGACCTGACAGCTGAGAAGCGTAAGCACAATCGTGCTTTACATGTGTCGGTCAAATATGAAGAAGATACAATGTCTCGAGTTCTTGTCGACACAGGATCAGCACTCAACGTAATGCCTAAAAGGACTTTGGCCAAGCTGGCGTATCAAGGTGCTACCATGAGACCAACTTCTCTCATAGTCAAGGCATTTGACGGATCCAAGAAAACTGTGATAGGAGAAGTTGATCTTCCTATCCTAATCGGACCACAAATCTTCGAAGTCACCTTCCAGGTGATGGACATAAATTCGATCTATAGTTGTCTATTGGGAAGACCATGGATTCACACAGTTGGCGCTGTCACTTCCACTCTCCACCAAAAAATGAAGTTTGTTGTGAATGACCAGTTGGTCATTGTCCATGGAGAAGAAGACTTAATGGTGAGCAACTTGTCATCATTCTGGTATATTGAGGCTGATGAAGATTCCCTCGAGACGGCCTTCCAAGCACTAGAAATAGCTCACGCTGTTCTAGTTGATGAATCAGACATAACCCGTGGGCCATCATTTACCTCTGCTTAAAGTATTAAGGCAGCACTGAAAGCTGGAGTCCCATTGGGATGGGGAGAGGTCATCGAAGTCAATGCTCGAGCCAAAAATGATCGACAAGGGTTGGGTTACAAACCAACTCCAAAAGGCGAGCCAGAAGAAAGCACCATGAATAAGAAGTCTTTGAAAGAGATATTTACCAGTGGTGGCTGCAAGTCAATGCCATTATTGCTGAAGATGAAGATGGTAATCTGGATCATCTAATAACTAGGGAGGAGCAGTGTTGCGCAATTGGGAGGTTGTGGAAGTTCCCATCTTTTTACCTTTAGAGTAATTCACTCTGCTTGTTAGCTTTGTGTTTTTCTTTAAAAATTCCTGGTCTTGCCCAAGACCTGTGAATTATTTTGTATTGGGCCACTTTGCAAATTTTGAAAATCATTAATGAAAAGTGTTTTTGTTAAAACTCTTGTTATTTGTTTTGCGCATCATTTTCACTCTTTTTGTTAAAAGAAAAATGGCAATCTTTTTTGAAAAAGTAAAAACAACCCTTCATCTACATGTCTGTGTGTGTGTGCCTAATTGTTCCAAAATAAAACATGCAGAATACCTCCATCCACCACAGAATCCTATGATCCTTCGGTTACTTCTACTAGCGATTTATTTGTCTTTCAAGCTGAAGAAGAGAATGACGAAGAGTTAGAAGTACCAGAAGAGTTAAAGAGAATGGCTGAATACGAAGATGTTTATCTCCAACCCCACAAAAAGCAGATTGAAACCATCAACTTGGGGTCAGAGAAAGATAAAAGAGAAGTCAAGATCAGGGCATCATTAAGGCCAGAAATCAAAGACAAGATGATAACAATCCTCAGAGATTTTGTTGACATATTTGCTTGGTCCTACCACGATATGCCAGGATTGGATACCAACATTGTCATGCACAAGCTCCCCCTGAATCCAGAATGTCCTCCGGTTAAGCAAAAGCTTCGCAGGTCGAGACCAGACATGGCGCTTAAAATCTGAGATGAGGTCAAAAAGCAAATTGATGCCGGCTTTTTAGCAGTATCCAAGTATCCAGAATGGGTGGCAAACATTGTACCAGTCCCGAAGAAGGATGGCGAGGTCAGGATGTGCGTCGACTACAAGGATTTAAACAAAGCAAGTCCAAAGGATGACTTCCCTCTACCACACATTGATACTTTGGTGGATAACACAACAAGCTTTGCAGTATTCTCATTCATGGATGGATTTTCTGGTTATAACCAGATAAAAATGGATCCAGATGACATGGAGAAAACAACCTTCATCACACCATGGGGCACCTATTGTTATAAGGTCATGCCTTTTGGTTTGAAGAACGCGGGGGCAACGTATTAGAGAGCTATGGTCACACTCTTTCATGATATGATGCACAAAGAAATCGAAGTGTACATGGACGATATGATTGCAAAATCCCAAAGTGAAGAAGACCATTTGGATCATCTGCTGAAGCTATTCGAGAGACTCCGAAAGTATCAACTGAGATTAAATCCAGCAAAATGCACCTTCGGAGTTCGCTCAGGCAAGTTACTTGGTTTCATCGTTAGTCAGCGAGGAATTGAAGTAGACCCTGACAAGGTTAAAGCAATCCAGGAGATGCCTGCTCCCAAAACTGAGAAACAAGTCAAAGGCTTCCTTGGACGTCTGAATTACATCTCCAGGTCCATCTCCAATCTGAGCCCTACCTGCATACCGATCTTCAAGTTGTTACGAAAAGATCAAACAGTGTTATGGAATGAAAACTGCCAAGCCGCATTTGAGAAAATCAAGCAGTACTTGCAAGAACCTCCAGTGTTGATTCCTCCAGTACCCGGAAGGCCTTTGTTCATGTATATGACAGTATTAGAAGATTCAATGGGCTGCGTCTTGGACCAGACTAATGAGTCAGGAAAGAAAGAACACGCAATCTATTATCTAAGCAAGAAGTTCACTGATTACGAGAGTCGTTACTCTCCCATGGAAAAAGCTTGTTGTGCGTTAGCATGGGCCGCCAAGCGTCTGAGGCAATACATGATTTGTCACACTACAATGCTGATTTCTAAGATGGACCCTATCAAGTACATATTTGAAAAGCCAGCTCAAACAGGAAGATTAACCTGATGGCATATGCTCTTATCAGAGTATGATATCCAATATGTTACTCAAAAATCTATCAAAGGGAGTGTCTTGTCAAAACACCTCGCAGAGCATCCTATGGAAGATTATCAACCACTCAAGTTTGATTTTCCTGATGAAGATGTGATGTATATTCAGCGCACGAAACCAGAGCCTGGTCCGGAAGAAGGTCCCGAGCCTAGATCCCGCTGGGAGATGATGTTCGACGGAGCGTCAAACAAAAATGGACATGGCGTCGGAGCTGTTCTGAAAAATCCAACTGGAGGGTACACTGCGGTCACAGCCCGACTTTGTTTCTCATGTACAAACAACATAGCCGAGTATAAAGCCTGCATCTTAGGGTTGGAAGCTGCCATTGATCTCCACATCAAAATCTTGGAAGTAATTGGTGATTCTGCTTTGGTGATATACCAACTCCAAGGAGAATGGGAAACCAGGGATGAAAAATTGATCCCTTATAAGACCTACATCTTAGAGATGGCTGAATATTTCGATGAAATTACCTTTAAGCACGTACCAAGGGAAGAAAATCATATTGCCGATGCGCTAGCCATGATGGCATCAATGTGGAAGGTCCAGTTCGTCAACGAGGCACCTCTGATTCGCATAGAAAGAAGGACAGTTCCCGCATATGTCATGGCAATAGACGAAGAATTTGATGAGAGGCCATGGTTTCATGACATCAAGAATTTTCTCCAAAATCAAGAGTATCCCGCTAAAGCGTCCACAATTGACAAAAGAGCAATACGAAGGTTGTCATCTAAATTCTTCATCAGCAATGGTACCTTGTACAAGAGAAATCATGACATGGTCTTACTCTGATGCGTCGATGAAAACGAGGCGAATCTCATAATGACCGAGGTACACGAAGGAACCTTCGGCACTCATGCGAATGGCCACGCCATGGCTAATAAAATCTTAAGAGCAGGCTACTTCTGGTTAACTTTGGAGACGGATTGCATACTCTTCGCTCGAAAGTGTCATAAATGTCAAGTTTATGCCGATAAAGTGCATGTCCCTCCACATCCTCTCAATGTGATGACATCACCTTGGCCTTTTGCAATGTGGGGCATAGACATGATTGGAGCAATAGAGCCAAAAGCTTCCAACGGCCATCGCCTCATCCTTGTCGCAATCGATTATTTCACCAAATGGGTGGAAGCAGTGTCGTATGCAAACGTGACAAAGCAAGTGGTTGCTCGCTTCATCAAAAAGGAGATCGTCTGCCGATATGGTATCCCTAACCAGATCATCACTGACAATGGGTCGAATCTGAATAACAAAACGATGAAGGAACTTTGTGACGATTTCAAGATCAAACATCATAATTCGTCTCCTTACAGACCTGAGATGAATGGTGTAGTTGAAGCTGCAAACAAAAACATCAAAAAGATAATACAAAAGATGGTCGTAACTTACAAATATTGGCATGAAATGCTACCATTTGCTTTGCACGGATACCGAACATCGGTGCGTACTTCGACAGGGGCAACTCCTTTTTCCTTAGTGTATGGGATGGACGTTGTGCTACCCATTGAAGTCAAAATACCTTCCTTGAAGATCTTGACAGAAGCAAAGCTGGATGAAGATGAATGGATAAAAGAAAGATTCGACTCGTTGAACCTCATTGACGAAAAAAGAATGATGGCCATGTGTCACAGTCAAATCTATCAACAAAGGATGATTAGAGCGTTCAACAAAAAGGTTCGTCCCAAAGAGTATAGAGAAGGAGAGCTTGTGCTTAGAAAGATCCTGCCAACTCAAAAGGATATGCGTGGCAAGTGGATGCCCAACTATGACGGCCCTTTCATTGTAAAGACTGTCTTCTCCAGAGGATCTCTGATTCTCGAAACTATGGATGGCGAACAACTCAAGTATCCCATCAACTCAGACGCAGTGAGAAAATACTACGCCTAAAACGAAATACCTAGAAAGGAGATTTCAATGCTTCATCAAGATGAAAGCCCAATGTTTGAAAGCTGGCAGACGCTGGGGCAGAGTCCTGTGCAGAATGTTAGAAGAAAGGTCAACGCCTGTTGTTCTCGTCAGAAGAAGTGAAGCAAGTGAACTGGCAGTCGGAAGGACCGGATTATTATGGGATTCTGTAACCTTTTTTGTTGCCATTTTTTCAAACTTATAAAATTCCTAAGGCTTTTCCTTTTGTAAAGTTCTTGTCTATCAATAAAATCATATTTTTGGCCAAATCATTGTTATGATCCACTATTTTTGTTATGCAATTTCACTTATTTGTTAATAAGAATTTTCATGAAAGCAATGTGTTTTGAAAAACTTAAAGTCTTGTTTTAAAAGGGAAGCACGATTTGACAAAATGATTGAAAAATTATAGAGGTAATATGATGATATTACACAGTTCTCGAAGTTGTGGAAGTTACTGTTGCCTTTGACCAGGCTAGATGTGTCCGACAGCAATAAGACTTCTTCTCTGCAGCATTACGAAGGGATTATTGAGAAAAGATCGTTATCTACACCAAAGAAGGAAGTGTCGTCTGACTTGAGGCATTTTGAAACTCAGCGTGACGAGTTCTCTCTTTGTTTTGCTTTCCTTTGTTCCTACAGGTCGGTATGCATCTTACATACGGCATCATGCCAGCATACGCATTTGTTTGCATTTCTGGTTTTGTTTTTTTGCCTGCTTAGGCTGTTGCCTTTGAGATCCTTTGGTCGTTACCTTTTATCTTTGATTTGTTGTTACAAAGTTCGCTTCAAAGTTGACATCCTGGGGTTTCCTTATTTTCTCGGGGAAGCTAATGATGACTAGCAATATCCAATTTACACCAACAGGGGGGGTTGTTACCAAAGTTTCATCTTCGGTAAGGTGGTCACCAACAAACTTTGAAAGACTAGTGGTCACTAGCACACGTTCAGAACTAATTACGTTCCGTGATTCGGTCGTCACCAACCATTTTCCAAACCCAGTTATTACTAATTCTGCTATAAAGCAAACCAATTGTTATTGGAGCCCCTTGATTCGGTTTTCACCAATCTGATTAAAAACCTAGTCGTTACTAGTATTACCTGCAAATCCAATGGTTATTGGTACTCGTTTGATTCGGTTATTACCAGTCTTTCTGAACCTAGTCGTTACTAGTTTTACATTCAGACCCAATTGTTATTGGTACCTTTGATTCGGTTATTATCAATCTCTATAAGTCTAGTGGTCACTAGCACTGTTTGGAAAATCTAGTGGTTATTAGCATTATCCAAAACCAATTGTTATTGGCATACCTAATTTGGTCGTCACCAAAATTCCTTAAAAGTCCAATGGTTATTGGCATCGCTTAAAGCAGATTGTTTTCACCGCATTGGTCTGGTCGTTACCAAACTCTTTGAAAATCCAATGGTCATTGGTCTCCCTGGACTCGGTCGTCACCAAAATTCCCAATTAAGTCTAGTTGCTACTAGCATCATCTAGAACCAATTGTTATTGGTATATCCTAATTTGGTTATCACCAGTCCCCTCTAGATCCAGTGTATACTGGCATTGTTTGAAAACTAATCGTTATTAGTGCCGAAAGTTGATTGTTACCAACTTTCCCAACCAGAACCTTGTTGTTTTAACAACATTGTTGGAATTCCCGATTGTAATTGTAACTTTGGTCGTCACCATATCCCCAGGAAGTCTGGTACTGTTTAGCACTTCTTGGAAACCGTTATTGATTTGGTTTTCACCATATCCCCAGTAAGTCTGGTGGAAACTAGCATCGTTCGAAGTCATTCTGGTCGTCACCAGTCTCCCCAATTGAAGCTTTTGCTTTTCCAGTCGAGTCTCGGAGAACTAGTGGATACTAGTTTCCCCGGCGCGTCCGGTCTTGTTTCTAACCTTTTCCTGGAGATCCCGTTTGAACTCTTCGTTATAGGAAATTTTCTCATATGGTTGTCCCCAGTGAGATTCGTGTCTTCGTTCCGTCCTTTTCCCCGGTGAAGCTTCACTTCCCCAATGGATTTTGTTCCCCAGCAAAGTTTTCCCCAATGGGTTCCTTCCCCAGTGTGGTTTGCATTTCTTTTCCTTCGTTTCCCCAATGAAGAATTGTTATCTTCCCCGGTGGGCTTCCTCATCTGGTTATCCCCAATGAAGTTCGTATCTCCTCTCCCCGATGAAGATGTGTCTTCCCTGGTGGATCTATGTCCCCGGTGCAAAAGATTTCCTTGAACAAGCATCTTTAGTCATGTCTGAACTACCTAGCTTACTTCGCTTGAAATCTTTCCCCAGTGTGTCAGGTTCTCGTGAGTGGTTACTCGTTGTATTGTCGTTCTTTTATCTTTGCTCGTGTGTTTGCATCTGTCTTGCATTCAAGCATCATATAACATCATTTAGATTCATGGCATATTTGCATTTATCCTTTTGCATACCATCGGATCTAAGGGACAAAATTTATGGTTTGCTATATTTAAATACCTTTCACTACGATTCTATGAGGATTGTCATCTCTCATTATCATCTAGTGAAGACATTTAAATAGGGGCATCTGTTGCACCCCAAATTTTGACCCCTTAGATCCTCATCATCATTGTAAGATCGTATTTGTTTGATTAACTAACCTTAACCCATTTCAAGTTTATCTTTGTTAAGATGCAGATGAATTAGGGTTCCGTACCGTCAAAATCGAGATTTCGGTGGTCTGATCAATCAATGTTTTGGATTGATTCAACTTCAAATAGGTCTCCACATCATCAAGAATACAACATTGGATCAAGTATGGATTCAATTTGAGGTGGTCACCCGGGGATTGAGAACAGTGCAATTTGAGATACCAGATTAGGGTTTTCGATCAGAAAAAGTCAACTGTAGTTTGACTTTTGATTCAAAGAGTATTTCAATGGTTGGATCAAGGTCCATTAAGATCCTATGGCTTATTAAAGTCCATCCAAATAGTTTCAAGTCCTCAGGATGTCCGGATCACCAACGGGCGACTCGGTAGACGCCGATCGATCAAACGGTTGACCGAAAAGTCAACTCTCCAACAATATGGAATTTGACTTCAAGGTGTGAATAAAATATGTTCCTTATATCATATTACACCTCCCCATAAAATTTCATGACCATTGGATCAATCGTTGAGAAGTAATTGCAAAAATCGGGAATTAGGGTTTCGAAAGGGGCAAGACCATAACTCCTCAACCACACATCCAATTGGAGTGGTTCAAAGCTCATTAGAAAGCTCTTGACAAATCCTACAAAAGCCTCAAAGTGGTCCATGATCAAAAAATGCATATAATTGGAGTTATAGCAAAATTCATTTTTGAAGGGTAAATAACTTAGAAAAATTCTAAGTTATTTAACACTTGTAAGTGATTTTTTTCAGAACTTTGAAGGGTTTTTCAACCTAGTTCCATCAAGAATTTAGAAATTCTCAACACATGAAAGTTGTAGAGCTACTTAAGGGCTTTCCAAATTGTGGTAGAACTCCTTAATAGCATGTTTGAGCAGGAAGTTATGCACCATAGAAGTTGGGTCTGTCAACACTTGAAACCACACTCCAACACTTCCCCAAAATCAGTTTTTCACAACTTGGACTATCCTCAACCCTTGGATTGTAATTCAAACTGATAATGTGAGGTGTGGATGAGGAGAAAACCAGAAAATGAGTTAGTTTGATAAGCATGGCAAGTTGATAACAAGTGGATATTAAAATAATCATTAAAACCATGAAAGAGAAACTTTTCAAGCAAGTTGGGCAGTTGCAGTCCCCTATATCCATAGCCATCCCATCCTTCCCATCTCAACTGATATTGGCTCAGCATTGCTCCATGGAGCTGATGTGTTGGAGCTGCCACAAAGATTTTGGAAGATTCACTTGAAAAATCTCAAATCTCCCTCCAAAAATGGAAAAAACCAAATCAACCCTCACCCTCATTTCTCCTATAAATAGAGGCCTCCTCTATGAACTCAAACACACCAGAGCAATATCATAACGCCATAGCTCTCACTCTCCTCTCATTCCTCAAGAATTCCAAAATCTTCAAAAACCTCCATTTTCACAAAAAACTGTCTTGAGCAAAACTCTGCTCAAGACCAGTTCCATCCTTTCCAAACATCTAAAAACCACCCATACAATCTTTAAATGTCATATAGAAGGTGTCCATACCTTTAAACCTTCAAAAAATATCAAATTGCCAAAAGTCAACTTTCACACTAAGAAAGTTTGACCACAACCCTCAAAACTTGCCAAATCTTGGTCCAAGTTGATCCTTGCTATTCTAGTCATCCATACACCTCCCATACATCATATTGTAACTGTCTAAGGCATTAAAAACCAGCTGGAAATCCATTAAATCCAACTATCTTGAAGAGTGGTTTGTTACTTCAAGAGGAAGTAAGCTTCAAATCCTTGGCAAAAAAGAAGATCTCTAGGTTTCTTAGCTCCTTAGCTTACTCAAGATTTGTCTACAAGAGGTATGTGATGTTTAAAATCTTCATTTATTGTACATTGTCATGTTTATCATGTTTTGAGATGATTGTTATGAAATATACCATTGTTGTCCCATACTAGTTCTTAGTCAATTAATGTACTTTCATTTGTCAATGATATATTGGTGATGTGTTACAAAGATTGTACTTAGATATCATGCCTAACTTGTTTTTGAAGTTTTGGTCTATATGGTAGTTTTTAAGTATCCAACATTGAAATGTAAGGTGCTTGCCCTAGAGACTTTAGCTTTGGTCCACTAATGAGATTTGAATGATTTGTAAATTGTTCATGACATCCCCCTGCCTTAAGATCATGTTTGAATCTAATGTAGCTCTTGTTTTCACATTTGTGTCATTTTGTGCCATTTAGCTTTACCATTATCATGATTTGTGTCTTGGACTGTTTTGTGTTTGTTATTTTGTATCTCAAATGTTCTAAATCATTGGTTAAATGTCTATGTGGTCTTACTTGATGTTTGATTTGGGTGAAATATTGAAAACATGAGTTTTGAAATTTGAGGCCTGTTATGAGACTATGTTGTTTTAGCTGCCAATGTCTTGAACCAATATATCCTATTTTGTTTCAACTAAGTTTTGCCTTATCCATGAGTATAAAATCACTAGCCTACATATTTTGAACTTGTGTGTGATATTCAATTACCTCAATCTGTCATGGGCTGGCCTGCTGCCCTAATGTTGATTGTTTGTGCATTTCATAAACCTCAATATTGCCATATGTTATTTTATGTTGATCTGGTGTGACTTTAAGGCATGAGCATTTCCTTTTGCATATTTATGGTATGTGCATAACTTTTGTTTCATCAAAAACTCATTGTCTTAAAAAATGCCTTGATATACCAAAACCTGTTTCAAAACAACTTTTCCTTCCAACCAACATGTCAATTTCTGTGCCAGCCACAAAAAGCTTGATTTATATGCATGAACTCCTTCCTTATCATATTTGTGATGTGTGCATTTAATTAATTTGGTCAGTTCTTGCATGTTTCACATATTACACTCATAATTGCATTTCTACATTAAATCTGCCATGAACATTACCAAATTGTTGTACTGTTTGCATATGCCCAAAGTTGGAGTTGTAACTCATTCATATCCATGATTTTGATGTGTGAAGAGTGTTAGATTGATTAATGTTTACCAGCTTTTACATTTCACCCTCAAACTACTCTCTTTAAGCCAAGATTACCATGACCATGTACCAAATCTTGGTTTGCTTGCAGTATGCATATTTTTGAGTTGTAACTCACTCTTTCTCACATATATGTTGTGTTTGTGCTGTTGTTGTGGTTTGAAACCATTTCCATTTGCAATTTCACCCACTGCCCTTGTTTCCATTCTGTCAATATTTAAAGTAAATCAAGTTTCTCCCCTGTCATGAGATTTGCCACTATTTTGCTGTACATGTGTAATATTGTTATACTGAATTTTGCTATGTATGTATGTTTGATGTCTTAAGGCTTATCTCCCATAATGAAATTTGTCCAGCCTGTGTATGTTTTGATTGAAGGAAGTATGTCATGTTTTCAACCAAAATCCTGTTTTGAAAAACTTTTTTTGAGCTTTGCTGTTATGAGTTGTTGTTGGGATTAATCAGAACTCATTAATTGAAATATCAAAGACTATCAATACTAAATTATGGACTGTCATTGGTTCTCATCAGCTTTTGTTTTTTTTCAACCATTGTAAATTGAAGTAAGGTTCTAAAGGTCATTATGTGTTTAAGTTCACTTTGTGCTAAAGCTTGAAACTAAAAGTTCATGTTGCAATGGTGTGAATCATGCTTGAATTAAGTCTCATGACAAACTGTTTTGAAGCCACTTTATCCCAAATGCATTACACTCGGAGTCTTATTTTTTATCCTCAAAGTTGGCAGGCCTGCTATTTGGTTGGATCATCATGCTTTGGTGATTGATCCTACTGCTACCAAGTTTTGAATCTTGTTATGACAATTTGTGCAATAACTGTAATTCATGTACCATGTTCTGATTAGACTTGGTTTTGGAGTCCTCTTTAAATTTGAGTTTCATGAACCATATAGTTGAAGTATATACCAGCTTTTGATTGGCCTGAACATGTGTTGATTTGAGCTGTAACTTTGTGATGTCAAGTTGTGGCTTGTGTTTTATTTTTTGTGAAAATACTGTTGTTTGAAACCATTATGAATGTTGGTTGGAACTTAGTGTTAATATCCTGAGAATATGCATCCCTCTAAAAAACACCATTCCATTCATTTGCATTTAAAAGTCACTTGGTGATTTTTGGTAAAGTTGAGCTTATCCCTTTAAGCATGGCCATAAGGAGTACATTTCAATTTGGTGCAAACTGTGGGTGAATTTTAAACTCATCAGTTTTTGTTGATAAACTCCCAAAATGCATTTTCCAAAACATTGATTGTAACTCATATACCATTTCTGGATCCAGGCTTGCTTTGCTTTAATTTCTTGTTAGATTACTTTCAATATCTCATTTGTGATTTGCTCATGTTGTTTTTCAATATTAATCGCCCCTGTTTCAACTCATGATCAAAAAAATGCAATTCAAATGTCAATTTTGCATAAGCATTCGTGTTTCAATTTGTGATTGTTATCTCAGAATTTGGTTATGACCACTGTATTGCTCATGAAAAATCAGTCAAGTTAGGCTAAGATTTCTTCCAATTCCATGGAGTTTTGACTGAGTTTCGAGTCTTCACGCATTTTCCATTTTTGTTGTTTATGTTTTAGCCCAGAAATCTTGCCAACCATGCCATATATGTTTATGGGGGTGGCTACATCAACGAATGTATAGCCACCCCAGTGGTAAGAACTTCGTCACCTAAGCGTCTTTCATCTACATGTCCTGGGTTCGATCCGGGTGGAGGTCGAACCCTTTTATTTTTTTTTTCTAATTTCCTTGTTTGATTTATTTTTCTTTGTTCTCTTCCATTTCCTATCAGCGCGCGCGTGCATGGCTTATTGGTTGTTGTTGTGTGTTGGTAACCAAAGGGCCTGGGTTCAACTCCCAGCGTGGCCCTTTCCTTTTATTTTATATTTGCTTGTTTTATTTGTCATAATTCATCAAAACTTCAAATATTTGTAACTTGTTCATATTTTATCATTTTTGGCCCATTCTTTTTGCAACAAGTTTGTTATAATGTATATTTTTGTATGATGTGAAAATATTACTTGTTGTCACAAATTGTGACATACTTTGCTCATATTGAAAATTATTCATTTATTGTAATTAATGACCTAACTTGCAGTTGAATTCCTCTGAGCATGATTGAACTTCTTGTAAGATGTTTATTCCCCTTGTTAGTTAACATGTTGGGGTATCCCCTTTTGGTTGTCACCCTGATCTTATTTTATTATCCTCCTAAATTATGAGGTCTAAACTGATTTAATTGTGTTTGATTGTCATCTATGCACATTGTTGTCATATTTAGTATGCTTTGAACTTATGACATGCCTACTTTCAAATTGTGATTTGTTCATATGATTGTTACTTTTACCATGCTTCCAATCTTTGTTAAGATATGCCCCAAATCTTTGTTAAAATGATTGACTATTGGTTGTAACCCTTAATATCACTTGAAGTATATGCTTATTGTAATTTGCATGCTTATTTGTCTTGATCTTATCTCATATTGCTCATTTAAAGTCTTGCTTTGTTAAGTATTGTTTCCCCATGTGATGGAACTTTCTAGTTCTCATCCAAGTTGTCTCCCCCTCTCTCCTTCCAAAGGAAAAGTCTCTCCCTTGACCTTTGTGTCATTGGATAGCTCATTTACCCCTCTTGACTTTGTGAAGTCATCCTAACCCTAGCTTAGTTAAGTTAGAATGTATGAGCCATTAGACTTTGCTTAAAGTCTAGAAAACCTTACCTACACTAGGAGTGCTCCTTCAATTAGAACCCTAGGATAGAGTTTGTAAACTCTATATAAGAATCATAGCAATGATTACTTACTCCCCTCTCGAGTGTTATAACATAGGTCTAGAGAGTTTTGTTAAACTCTACACAAGCATTGTTATGTTTGTTCCCCTTTGAACCTTGATCATAATCGAGTGTTCTTAAACCCTAGTGATGTGAACTACGATTGCTCTGATTCTATCCTAGTTAGGATACGTAGGCAGAGGACGTGACGTCTTTGCGAGCAAACTTAGAAACTATCTTTAGGTTTTAACCTACACCTTTTACCCAATCCCAGTCCATAGCAAACATTTATCAAACTTAGCATGCAAACAAACAAAAGGTTCCTGTAGAGTACTACAGATGTTTAGGATGTGAAATACCTACCCTAGGCATAACCAACCCCCGATCCCCGAATCTCTTAGCGTTGTTGTTACATCGCGCAAAAGGTTCTTTCTTTCTTTAGACCTTTCCTTTGGATAAATTAAAGTCCGGTTGTAATCTAAGAATTAAAGATTCAAGTTAATCAATAGCTTGGTATCACGATTCTCACCGCAACAATTAGAAAGGACAATGACCAAGAGAGCAGTAAGAAGAACTTCAAAAGTAACTTCGGGTTGTGGAAAATGTCAGGCTGGCAGGCAAGCCAAGAAAGGACACCCAAAGAATGAGCATCATAGAAATCTAGATCTGTTATATTGGAACCTGATGGAGTCTATAAAAGCTAACCAGCATACAGGGAGAAATGTCACTCATGATGTCATGACATTGTTTTGTGACAATCTGAGTGCCATGAATTGGAATCCAAGTCAGCATAAGAGAGTCATGAATAATACTGACTGGCATCACTTTGGAAAAGATTGTGTGAGACTAAGAGACGCAGAGCTACATAGTGCTGACAAGGTCACAAGGAATCAAAAGACTATTCTAAGTGAAAATGAAAGAAGCAGTTTGGAAAGATGGTGTATTGAGAAATTATAACAATTAATAGGGAATTATATTTTGAAAATTAATCATATTCTGATTGTCTCTGTGGTTGCACATACCAATTCATCTCCTTGCATACCTCACACAAACACCACAGAAAACCCTTTCTTCTACAACCAAAGTCGCCAACAATGTCTCAACAACAATCTCCCATCCCTACCATGCACGAATCTGCTCAACACAAGAGCATCTCACTGGAGGATATCCTAGATGTCATTCCTCTCAATATGGTCTTTGGAAGAGGTAGTGAAGCCCAAACATCAACTCTTTCACATGCAGACCAAGAAGGTAAGAATCCTAAACCTTCCATGGACAACTATCATAAAATGGAGAACACTACCTATGATGACAGGTTTGTCGATGAACTAGTTTCCAAAATCCTCCATGAAGGTCATAATGTACATGGAATCACCATTCCACTGTCTAGGGTTGATCCATCCCCAATATCTAATGAGAATCATGAGGACAATTCTGAGTTTTCCTCTGATAAGACTAACCCTAACACAGAAAATCTAGAAAATCTTGCTAGCTATGTGGTACAAGAGGAAGGTCAGGATGATGGCCAAAATGTTGGTGAAGCCAAGAGCACTGACAATAAGGAAGAGATGAATGAAGCTCCTGGCAATGGTGTAAATGTTGTAGATGTATCATCAGATGATGAACTCATCAAGAATTTTGCTCCTAGTATAGCCAAGAAACTAATGACCAGGAATGGAAAAGCTGGTCTTGAAGACAATTCTCCAAAAGTCAGAGAAAAAGAACTCATGTTGGCCCCTTCAAACCTTGGAGCAAGGTATCAGATGCATCCAAGAAAAGGAAATTTACTGATAGTAACTCTGATTCTGATAGTGATGTTGTGAAATATGTTCATAACATCTTTCATGTAAAGAAAGCATCAGGCAAGAAAACTCTTAAACCTATGACAGCTGCCCCTCTAGACAATATCTCCTTCCATTCTATTCATAGTGTGACAAAATGGAGATATGTCTATCAAAGGAGAATAGCCCTTGAGAAAGAATTGGGGGAGGATGCCCTGGAGATAAAGGAAGTAATGAATCTGATCAACAAGGTAGGACTCCTCAAGACAGTCACTAGTTTTTCCAAATGCTACGAAGGAATGGTAAAGGAGTTTATTATCAACATACCTGACTCAATCTCAAGAAGGGACAACAAGGAGTTCATGAAGGTATTTGTCAGAGGAAGATGTGTGCAGTTTTCACCTGTTGTGATCAACAGGTACTTAGGGCGAGCAAATGGGGGAGAGAAGGAATTGGTTGCCTCAGACAACCAGGTTTGCAAAGCCATCACTGCAAATCAAGTCACTACTTGGCCATCCAAAGGAAAGCTGTCTGCAACATTGCTAAGTGTAAAGTATGTCATTCTCATAGAATTGGTGCAACAAATTGGGTGCCTACCAACCATACTTCCACCATTGCAGTTGGCCTTGGCAAGATCATTCATGCCATAGGTATGAAAGTTAACTTTGACTTTGGTCTATACATCTTTGATCAGGTTGTTAAGCACTCCATAACCAGTGCTATCAAGTTGCCTATTGCTTTTCCTTCCCTCATTTGTGAGATCATACTAAATCAATATCCTGGAATCCTAAATTCAAGTGATGCTGCCAGCAAAAGGGAACTTGCACTGTCCCTTCACTTTAAACTATTTGAAGGAAAACATATGCCAGATATGGCTTTCACTTCTAGTGAGAGGGCCAAGATCTCTAAAAGAATGGTAATTTCTGAATTAAAGGAAACATGTAGGGAATTGGGAGAAACCATCAGTACAGCAACTGCACGAAAGATCAAGTTAGAATAATTTATTCAAAGTCTTGAAAGAGATGCTGCTGATGGTGTAGCTATGTCAGGTGAAGATTCTGATGACTGTGACAAGGATGTCTCAATCGATGCTCATGACATTGGTTCCAGCTCTGCTGAAGAGGAGGATTGATGTGCTGTGTGGCTTAGGTTGCTGGTTGCTGAGCTGATGGTGATGATGTGCTGGTGGTTTGAATAGTTTTGTTTTTTATTGTTAGACTTTTGTTTATGTTTTGTTACAGCATGACATTTTGTGGTGCTCTTCATGAGCAGTTTGTGTAATAACCCCAAACATTTGTAATGTTACTCATTATGATCTATACTACTTTATTAGTTTTGATCTTAATTTGTGGCTAAAAAGGGGGAGAAGTGTTAGGTAACAGCAGGTAGTGACAGCAGGATAGAGATGTGTTAGAATTGTATCTATCACAGGTGAAAGAACAAGTGGAAGACTTGGTTGAGTTGCTGCTACAAATGTCTATTTGCAGGCGGTGCTGATAATAAGCATGTGTGCTATTGTGCATGTGAAATAAACATGCTTGCAGGTGTGACAACAACTGATGATGTTGTTGTTGTGTGAATTCCTAATTTATATAGGAATATATGTTAGAATTGTGTGAGCTTCTAGGTGCTGCTTAGGAGTGTGTGTGTGTGTGTGTGTGTGTGTGTGTGTGTGTGTGTGTGTGTGTGTGTGTGTGTGTGTGTGTGTGTGTGTGTCTGCAGAGTGTTAGTAGAATGTAATTGTTGTGTATCTCTTCAGGGGGAGTAGCATAGGATGGTCCACAGAAAATTGTGACATATGTAGTCTAGGCTAACAGGTGATAGAGTGTTACTGTGGAAATGGTGTGACTTCAGGATGTTATTCTAAATGTCTTGACATCCAGAAAAGCCTGGATGTTTTGGTATTATGTGTGACTGCAGGGTGTGCAGGTTATGTGCTCAGCTGAGATTATTTGCATCAGTCGAGGGGGAGTAACCCAGAATGTTACTCAAAACAGTGTGACATCTATAGTGGTGCCTAACAGATGATTGATTGTGAACAGGTTGAGAGCTAACTGTGTGAGTATATGAAGACAACTCTGAGAGTGTGTTTTAGCTAGTAGCTTTCCTGCATGATAAGGTGTATGGTATGTCTTCTGCTGCTTGTAAATCTCTGATATGGTAACAGAGTGTTTTAGCCAAAAAAATTCCAAAGGGGGAGTTTGTAGATGCTTTTGATTGGCTGCATTTTGTAGCAAAACATTAGATTGTGTATGAATGTTATGACTGATGCTATGACATACATGAAGAGTGTTCTGCAGGATAAGTTGAGTTAACTAAAAGTAAGTTAAGTTGGATGTCATGCTGAATGTTATGACATTGAGCGTATGACATCAGGGCATGGTTTTCTGGTATTTAGAATGAGGGAGCTTAGGTTAGAATTCAGGAAACATTTTAGAAGCTCAAGCTAGAAGTCAGGAAACATTTTAGAAGCTCTGGCGAAATAGAATGTCCCTGACCTAAATGGTAAGTGTGCAGACTCTTGAAGAGTGGTTTGTCTTGGGTAAACCTAACTTCTTACATATGAATCAAAATTTTCTTACCAAAATAAATCATGATCCAATCATGAATTTGAACAATATAGCATTGCCAATAAATTTTGTCTTTAACAATATCAATCTCAATATTATAAAGAATATTATATAATATTTCAAAATATTTGACAAAACAAATATATCACGAATTTATATAAACTAATATTTATTTAATATAATTTTCATGATAATACAATTAATAAATAATAGTTTAATAAAATTAGATATTAAACTTATAAACCTATATATATACACTGTATTGACGTGAAGAAAACTAATTAAACACAACAAACTGGAATTGAATTATTAACTTGAAAAAGAAAAAGAAAACAAAACCAATTAAACACAAATACGGGAACTCGAAACTGCGCTATCGCAGTATTCTAGTAATCCAACATGCCATACAATAGGAAAAAGGGTTGTGTTTGGGTAATTATAGAGCAGGTTTTGATTATTAGAGTAAATATTATGATCAATTGTTCATAGAACATACATTATGAACTAAAAATTAATTATTCGTGTTAATAAATTTAACATATAAACCATACAGTGCCATAGTTAGTAAAAAACTTGTTTACGATAAAATATCATAATAAATAAAATTAACATAATAAGCATACAATACTATAATTAATAAAAAATAACTTTAATTGGATTTAGCCATATCATTGAAAATTGATTACTGGAATGATTTAAATTAAACCAAAACCCTTAATATGTAAACACATATTAACCATAGATAATTAAGTCATAATGTAAGCCTAGTCTCTATATTGAGTGGAATGCGCAAAACCCTTAATTTCATATAATTGGGTGGAATGCGCAAAACCCTTCATTTGGGTGGAATGCCCAAAACCCTTCATTTGTAAGCGGAAATATTAAATGATCAATTATATGAAATTAGAATATCAATACTTATTTGTTGAAGTTATGATTCAGAATTCGGAATTATTGGATCTTTCTTTGTATCTTACGCTCTCGTTCACAACTCTCAATAGGGCCGGTTATGTTTTTGATTCTCTTGTGATTCAAGACGAAACATAGACATATAATATATATAACCCTAGTCCCTACCAATTATGGGTCAAGGTTAAAACACATACTTTTACTCACACCAATCAGGTTTCAGATACTCAGCATTTAGTTAAAAGAGGTCACTTAACTAATAAAAGACTTATATATGCACCCCATCAAAATCACGTTTAAGTCATTTTTCACGAATTAAATAACAATTGATTGTATCCCATATTACCAGGATCATTTACAGTTTTGTAGTTAAAAGACTCAAAAATGCTATCATAATTATAACTTAAAGGGGTGTTAAATGTTAGTTAAATAGTAACATGAATAATTATTTTTCAATTATATTTTATTTATATCAGTAAATGTATTGTTTAGAGGTTACAAACATAATAATAATAATAATAATAATAATAATAATAATAATAATAATAATAATAATAATAATAATAATAATAATAATAATAATAATAATAATAATAATAATAATAATAATAATAATGTTGAGTTTACTGTGATTTATGTAGTTGGATAAGTTATATTCTTTCATCTTTTTTATTTTCTATTATTTATTAAAAAATATTATAAGTTTATTATATGAAAATAATATTATTAATAAAAATTCAAATTATAAAAATAGTTTTTTTATTCTTCTTTAATAAACTCTTGTTGTCCCAGCAGTAATTTGCTTTTAGAGTGATATATTTTGTCAATGTATACAATACAATTAAAAAATAATAATTAAATTGTATTTAAAATAATACGGTTTAAATTCTAATTTATTGTATTTTTTTCTCTCAACTCACGTCATATCTAATAATATTGAATAAAACACCCTAAAATAAAAGTTTTTAAATTTTTTCATAAAAAAAGTTAAACAATTATATCTAAAATTATATTATAACAATAAAATATACATAATTTGATAAATGATAATAACATACAAAAAAACAAAAATCCCAGTTAAAAATAATCCAAGAGAAAGGAAAAAAAAAAACTCCAATACCAATAACAAAAACGGCATGAAATCACATATATTTTTTCAACATATGAAATACACCACACAAAATATATAAGATTGAGTTCTCAAATCCTCAAAGTAAAATATTATTTATTATGATATAGAATGTTATACATTAATAAGCTAATTTCTTATTCCAAGGATAACAATAAGTTTGAGGTGACGAACCATCACTCCAACATGGTCCGGATTGTTTTATAGAGTAGTTGAATTGATCACCTCCGTTAATATGTTTTGATTGATCGTATACATCATAATAATATAATTCATTATTCCATCGAAATGAACAGAAAAATAATGTTCCTCCCCAAAATTTAGTTCCAAATTCAAAACCATAATTTTCATTAGGAAGAAGAAAATGCTCACCCAAATCATCATCTCCAGATTTACAATGAACCGTTAAGTCCAAATTATTTTCTAAAGAGTTTGTAATTTTCACATGGACTTTACCTAACACATTGTTTTCTGATAGAACCACCAACACACATAACAACAGAATTTTTTTTTGTTATCGGAGACATTACACTTTTAACTAATCTTTATGTTAAAAAATGAATATCTTTTGTCACATGAAACAGATATTTATAGGAGATTTTAGAAACGAATAAAAAATATCAAACATAAATATATTAAAATATTTAATATTTAATTTTATTTAGTATTACCAAGAATGAAAATAATTCAAAAGACAAAAGAATAAATATGCTAATTAGTGCGTTAGGGGAAAGTTAAAATGGTAAATTAAATATTATTTAAAAGATTAAAAAGATTTTTTTAAAATATATGTATATTCAATGTATTGAAAATATAAATAATTAATTTTGAAAAAGAATATTGTGTGTATTTAATAAAGTGAACTTAACCTATTTTATTTTTACAAAACTTTCAATCTGTGTTCGGAGTCACGGATTAGCATAACATAACCTCAAAATATATTTATTAATAATTTTTATTTAAGTTTTAATCGGAAAAATTGGTATCGTAGATATTTAAAAAAATAAATTATGAGTGTTTTAAATACTTATTTAATCGAAATTTTATTTAGGATTATTATATTCTTTATTTAGTACAATTGAACTGATATGAGAAAACTTGTAATTTTGTAAAACCTAATAATTATTCAATTACTGCCTAGTTAAATGTATTTTTGTTGTTTATCTTTGTTAGAAAAATTGTTTTATATCCATGCAATTTTCCAAAATAATCACTACTTTAAATGTGTTTTTTTTCTTTCTTTTTATAAGAAATTAGTAATCACTTACTTAATGCATATTATATCATTTTTAAATTTAAATATAATTTGCTACTTTTAGCCGCTTCCTTTTTATTATCATTACTTTATATTAGATAATTAATATGGAAGTGAAGAAACTTAAAAGGTGAAACTAATTGATTAACAAAAATCTCATATGTCTTAGTTTTCGCTGTTGTGGCAACACTATCATTTTCTTTCAATATTGAATCTTATCTAGAAATGAATTATATGCTTACGTGGCATTGCTATCTTCACCCACTATTAAATCTTTTATAATTATTACATATTTTTTATTCTCTATTTTATAATAAAATAAATAATAGTAATTAAATTGATTTATACAATACTATCTCTATTTTATATTATAAAATTATGTTTTTTATTTTATTTACGATGTATATAATCTATATATAAATCAAATACATTAATTATTATATAAGTTTAAATATTAAAATTTGAATATTATAAGGAATAGTAGGAACACATTTTATTTATGGTCTTCTTAAATAAAGAAAACCAAGGTTCTTCAAATTCTAACTTAATTTGTAAATGCCGATATTTCTAAATTTTTTAAATTTGACAGTTGATTTTGGGGAGAAATGTTTTTCCGGTGGAAATGATGATTTTGATAGCTTCAACACATCATTTGTGGAGTGTTTTAAGTGTTTGTGGAGGGGTTAATGGTTAGAAATTGTTTTGGAAGGAATTTTGCTCAAGGAGATTTTTGTTTTTGAATGCTAAATTTCTTAAGTTGCAAGAAAAATGGAAGCAGAAGGAAAAAAGTGTTTTTGCTTGGTTTGATGCTAGCTCTGGTGTCTTTGTGATGTGTGAGGGATGTTGTATTTATAGGAAGAGTGGAGAGTAATGATCTGGTCAGATTTCAAGTTTCTTGCCAACTTGTTCATTTGAGAACCAACTTGCTAGTAATGATTACTTTCCTTGATTCTAGTGATCAAGTACAAGGGTTGCTGGCTTTGGGATACGCCTCTGAGATTGAAGTGTACCTTGGAGTGTAGAAGGAGATTAGGGGAGTGGCTCAAGGCGGATTTTGAGGGAAAGGTTATGCTTTACCAAAATAACATTGATCACTTTATGCCATAAATGATATTCTCTCTTGGTTCAACCCTTAAATCCTTGTGTAATCCTTTGATTTTTCGTGTAAAACCTTTTTTTAGAGTGTATCGTACAACTAATCAACTTGACATAACAAGATTGACAGCCAAAGATTGGTTTTGCATCATGTCATTACAAGTTGAGATTTTGGATTTCAAGCTCTTGGACCTCAACTTTCTCTCTTCGAAACGCCTAGCTCAAAAATGTTATGAATGAGTTCTTGTACTTTTTGAAAAGCCCTAAACATACTCTACAACTTTCATTTTTTGCTAAAGTTCAAATTCCAAGTGGAACTATGTCAAAAATCTCCTTGAAATTGGCTGAAAAATTGAGTTAAAAGTACAAAAAACATTAAAAAATTTTTTAAGTGTTTTTCCCCTCTTGCCTTGTCTTTGCCCATAACTCAAAATCCATTCATTTTTTTTTATCATAGTTCACTGTGGCACTTTTGTAGGACTTCTCAAGACCTTTCCAACAAGCTTTAAACAACCCCATTTGGATGTATGGTTAGGAAGTTATGGCTTAGCCCCTTTAAAAACCCTAATTTCCAAACTTTTTGATTACTCTTCAATTCTTGATCCAGTGGTCACCAAACTTCATGATTATATATGACACAACATTGGGAACATAATCGGCTTCAATTTTGGGTCAAACCCTATTGGTCAATAGGTTGACTTTTCAGTCAGACGAACCGAACGATCAAAAACTCTGAATCGACTCTTAGTTTTCTGGGTTCCCTGAGGCCTTGAAACATCTTGTGGGGCTTCAATAAGTCATAGAGGTATCTTGGACCATAATTCATGCCTTGGAATGCCATTTAAGCCAAAATTCAAACTACAGTTGACTTTTCTAATCAAAAACCCTAATTTGGGTTCTTAGACTGTACTGTTCTTCTCCCTTGGGGGACGACCTCAAATTGGATTCATACTTGATCCAATGTAGTATCCTTGAATATGTAGAGAGTTACTACATGTATAATCAATCTAAAACCTTGAATGATCAAACCATAGAAACCCTGATTCCCGACTGTGTGAAATCCTAATTCACCTGCATCTTAATAAAGATCAAACTTGAAAGAAGTTAAGGCTAGATAAACAATGTTGATGCTCATAGAATGATGATGAAATCTAAGGGTCAAAATTTGGGGTGCAACAAGTACCAACATCATAAACATCCTCATTAAGATAAACTACAAAATCATTAGGGATAACATGTCATTTTTTTCTTACTAACCTTCTAACTTGAACTTGCTCAATTTGCTCATCAGGTTGTGCAACCTCAGTTATAATAGGAGGATCCACTGCATTTTCAACAAGTGGTTCAACCACATCTTCAACTGGATGTTCAACCACATTCTCATTTGCAGCAAACCCTCCATGAGCAGTGGATGATCTAGCATTATCAAAATTAGGCGGTGACAAAGTAACAACATCAAACATAACATAATCAATATTATCATATGTAATGACATGCTCAACAACATCAAGCTCAAGGAAATTTGTATGAATGGACTCCATAATTTTACTACCTCTACCATGACAAAAGAATCTGTATCCTTTAGATCGATCCAAATATCCAATGAAAAAACTACGAGTTATTTTTTGGTCAAGTTTTGTCTCAAAAGGATTATATATTCTAACCTCTGCAGGGCAACCCCAGACACAAAGATGGTTCAAACTGGGTTTTCTACTTGTCTAAAGCTCAAAAGGTGTTTTTGGAACTTATTTACTAAGAACTCTATTAAGTATATACAGGGATGTTTTCAAAGCGTCGCCCCATTAAAATTCTGGTAAATTACAGCTACTCATCATGCTTCTCATCATATCCTTAAGGGTGCGATTTTGCCTTTCGGCTACACCATTTTGTTCAGGAGTACCAGACATGGTGTATTATGGAAAAATTCCACAATCTTGCAAAGATTTTATAAAACGGCTCATGTGTTGCCTAGTAGAATCATATCTACCATAATACTTTCCACCACGGTCAGAACGTACCACCTTTATCACCTTTCCTAGTTACTTTTCAACCTCAGTTTTAAAGATTTTAAACTTTTCAAGTGCTTCTGATTTTTCCTTAATCAAGTAGAGATAGCCATACCGGTAAAAATCATCAATAAAAGTGATAAAATATTTATTACCACAAATAGTGGGAGAAATGGGTGTGCTAATGTATGTACGAATAATTTCCAAAAGGTCTGAACTTCTAGTTGAACCTTTCTTATTGGTCTTAGTAGATTTTCCACTAATGCAATCCACAGATGTCCCTAAATTATTGAAATCTAAGGAAGGTAAAATATCATCTCTAATTAACCTTTCAACTCTTTCTTTAGAGACATGTCTTAATCGCTTATGCCACAACAAAGAGGATTTTCCTGTAATTTTAGATCTTTTACCAATGGAGCTTTCAACATTCAAGGGTGAGGAAATTATATCACAATCCAAAGATAACTTGTATAAACCATCCAACAAGATACCATTACCAACAACTTGAGAATTCTACATCAAATTTATTTTTCCATCATAAAAGGTAAATTGAAATCCAAACTTATCCAAACAAGATACTGAAATAAAATTCCTCCTAAAAGAAGGTACATAAAATGTATCTTTCAAAACGAGTTCAAAAATAGTTCCTAAAACTAAGCTAACATCTCCCACTAACTTCACAATGATTTTAAGATCATTTCCTACCCTGAGTTTCCTTTCCCTCAAGTTTGATCTTCGCTGGTTTCTGAACCCATGTAAGGACATAACAATATGGGTTATAGAACCACTATCAAGCCACCAAAAATTAATGGGAACATCAACTAAGTTAGAGTCAAAACAGAAAAAAGTTAAATGATTACCTCCAGCTTTGTTCTTGTTGTCTAACCAACCTTTAAAAGCATGACAACTAGTTTTCTTATGCCCATTTTCCTTATACCAAAAGCACCAAAAGGATTTCTCAAAAGCAACAGGCTCGGTACCTCCTATATTATGGTGTTGACCATTACCTGGTTTTTTAAATTCAGGATATCTATGAGAAGTACTATGATTGTTTTTTTTTTAAATTTCTCTAAGAACTCTCACCAGAATGGGGTTTAGCATGAAAATTTAGGAAGTTTAAATCAATTATTTCCTTCTTGAGTTTCTCTTCTTTAGCTACATACTTGGCAATAGCAATAAGATATTCTTTAGCATTCTCTTTCTCAGGCAATCCGCTTATCAAATGTTCAAAAATGGTTCCCTTCATAGCGCACAAGCTAAGTCAGTCACTCCTCTCCCACTTAGGTAATTTTTCTTTCTCCTCATATGTACTATGATAATTGATCACATGTTTGGTTTCACGCAGTGCCATATCAAGTTCAACAATCCTTAATAAAAACTCTAAGTCTTTCTTCCATTTATTAAAATCAGACTCATTCATGATCTTAATAGAAGCAGAACATTTATTCATAAAGAAGATCAATGTTGAGACAAAATAGGAATGGATAAGCACAAATAATAAAGGAAAGTCATGGCTTTAATGAACATAAACTACCACGAAGAGGCCAACATTATCACACAATCCCCTTGGAAGGAATGCGCAAAATCCAGGTTACAACCAAGGCCAGAACCTCAGATGAGTTACTCAATAAGCATACATTAGGTTCGAAAATATATCCCCTTTGGGTAGATAAATTCTCTAGACCAAAGCATCTCCAATAGTTACATTCTTAGTTAGTTACAATCTCCACGTACAATTGTTCTCCTTTGGGAAGTCAATCATAGTAATGATCGAAAGTCATTCATCAAACTACAAAGAGACACTTATAAATTAAAATGAGTGATCTCACTTTGGTAATAATTACACACAAATATTTATATAATTTCTTACATATGAATCAAATTTTTCTTACCAAAATTAATCACGAACCAATCATGAATTTGAACAATATAGAATTGCCAATAAATTTTGTCTTCAACAACATCAATCTCAATATTATAAAGAATATTATATAATATTTCAAAATATTTGACAAAACAAATATATCACGAATTTACATAAACTAATATTTATTTAATATAATTTTCATGATAATACAATTAATAAATAATAGTTTAATAAAATTAGATATTAAACTTATAAAACTATATATATACACTGTATTGACGTGAAGAAAACCAATTAAACACAGCAAACTGGAATTGAATTATTAACTTGAAAAAGAAAAAAAAAACCAATTAAACACAAATATGAGAACTTGAAATTGCGCTATCGTAGTATTCTAATAACCCAATATGTCATACAATAGGAAAAAGGGTTGTGTTTGGGTAATTATAGAGAAAGTTTTGACTATTAGAGTAAATATTATGAGCAATTGTTTTTTTTGATAAGCAAGAATATATTAAAGAGATTAAGAAAATCTCTGAATAACAAGAGTACAAACAGAACCTAATACAAGACTGTTACATAAAATCGAACAAGAATTTAAACCAATCATACAAGCTACAATGATTACTATCCTATCTACCTAATATCAACCAATTCCACGAGATAACTTTAATATCGGTAACAATGTCCTCAACGTCAATGGTTACATTACTGGAAATAATGTTATTTCTAGACCTCCATAAACTCCAGCAAGAAATGAACCAAATTGAGTGGATCTTGTTCTCTTTACAACGGCCCAGAAGTCTTGATTTCCAGACCTTTGCATGAAGACTACAACAATCCTCCAAGATGTTCTCTATATCCACCCAGTCGCTGTCGCTACGCGAAAAATGACACAGAGTCGTCACCGGATTTTATTTATCCCTCGGAGGGAAAGGGAAATAGCGATAAAACCTTTAGAAAAAAGAGCGTGGTCATCGCAACCAAGTCTTAGGGTTCGGGAGTCGGTTATGTCAGGGGAAGGTGTTAGCACCCCCTCGCATCCATCATACTCGATGGGAACCTCCTAGGTTTTTTAGCGTGAATGAGTGTTTTTATTAACAGTTTGCTTGCTTAAGGAAAAGAGGGATTGGTTTATTTATTTTAATGCTCGCCAAGGATTGTGGCCCTTGTGCCTACGTATCCTCACTTAAAAGAAGTGAAGAATCAGAGCTCTGTAGTTCGGAGGCTTACGAAATTGTTGTTTGTTGGTTGATTTTATACCTTGAAAAAGGGTTTTTGGATTGATGCCCTAAGGCGAAAATAGGTTTGATGAGTTGATGTTACTTTTAGGTTTTTTGTATAAAAATGGTTCTTGATTAGGATTACACAAAAGGACTTTGGATAGAGACGAATGTTTCGAATAGCCAAGTCGAGCGCCTTGTATCCAAATCATTCAGAACGAGTGTAGGAGGACTTCATTCTCATCCCTTCTCCACCACTTTAAAATCTATGGTGTACAACCTTAACCATATATTAATTGTATTTTTGGATTTCTATTGAGAAAAAGGATCACTTGATGTTGGATCAAGGTTTATTGTTTGTGAAAATGAATTTGAAGTGATACGAACAAGGTCGGTGGCGATGCACAAGGCAATCGACTTACATGGGTGAAAATGGCTCGATAAAATCGAGAGTTTGTTTTTTTAAAAAATGATTTTCGGAATCAAAGGTCAACAAGAACCATAAAAACATTCACACTAAAATCATACAAACATAGGGTGTTAGTCGGCAAAAAAATCGAAACACGCAAAAAAAAAACGGCACATCAAGGAGTTCACCGTGCGAACTCCTTGAGAAAATTTTTTTTTTGGAGGTAAACTATCGAAAAAAGTAGCAAAACAGTGGTGTGACACGGGTGGCCGTGTTGTCTGACACGGCCCGTGTCATAGGGTACCTGCAATGTGGGTTTTTAGGGCGTGACAGAGGTGTGACACGGGTGGCCGTGTTGTGTGACACGGGTGGCCGTGTTGTGTGACACGGCCCGTGTCATAAGTCCTGGGCATTTTGTAGGTTGAAACCTCAAACAGAGGTGCAACACGGCCGGCCGTGTTGTGTGACATGGGCCGTGTTGTGAGGCCTGGGGTTTTTGGACGTTGAAAAGGCCAACAGAAGTGTGACACGGGTGGTCGTGTTGTGTGACACGGCCCGTGTCATAAGTCCTGGGCATTTTGTAGGTTGAAACCTCAAACAGAGGTGCAACACGGCCGACCGTGTTGTGTGACACGGGCCGTGTTGTGAGGCCTAGGGTTTTTGGACGTTGAAAAGGCCAACAGAAGTGTGACACGGGTGGTCGTGTTGTGTGACACGGCCCGTGTCATAAGTCCTGGGCATTTTGTAGGTTGAAACCTCAAACAGAGGTGCAACACGGCCGACCGTGTTGTGTGACACGGGTCGTGTTGTGAGGCCTGGGGTTTTTGGACGTTGAAAAGGCCAACAGAAGTGTGACACGGGTGGTCGTGTCGTGTGACACGGCCCGTGTCAGGCTACCAGAGCAAAAACCCTAACTTTTTCTATGTTTTTCTTTCGTTTTTATGGTTTCTTAAAAATGGTTTCTTGGTCCTTATTGGGACCTTACATGATATATACAGTACAACAACACACAAGAGAGTAAATGAAATGAGTATAAAAGCAAGAAAAAGTAAGAAGAAAGAGGTTTGAAGGAATGGATACCCAAGAGCTTTCTCTCCTTCTTGCAAGTCCTCCCTGGTTTTGGTTGAATGTGCTTCACTCTTCCCCCTATGTCGTGAAGGCTCTGCTCTTTAATGGTCCTCTTGGTTCTATCTCACTCTCCTTTTTTTTTTGGCTTGCAAAGCTTTCTATTTTTATGGTTTTTTAGGGTTTCTCTTGCTCTCACTCTTTTTTTCTGGTTTGTCAATGTGTGTAGAATGAATGTTGAATGAATGAAGAGTGATCTCTTTTTGTTTACAGCCCCCTCCTCTTATCTCAACTCTTCTAGGGTTTTCTCTTATCCCCACATATCAGATTTTTCATGGAGTGGTGTCTCTTACCACCTTTTCTCATGCCACTCTCTTTCTTTCCATTTCCATGCAAGAGCTATGCTGCATTTTTGTTGTTGCACTTTGCCTATGCTGTTTTTTTCTGCAACACTTTGTGCCTTGCACCCATTTTGTTGGTTTGTGCTTGGACAGCTCCTCTTGGTCAAAGCTACTACCTCTTGACAGCATTTTCAAAATCTGATATTTAGATGTATTATCATATGATATTCTCTTGATTTTGTGACATGAGGTAATTTGCCTCCTCTTGCATGGGGTTGTTTTGCACATGATTAAACATGCATATTCTTGGTCTCAAAACATTCCAATGTTGATTTAATTCTTGCATATTTCTTGGATCTTTGTAAACATATTGTGGACTTGGTGTGGCACTACCATAACATGAATTTGATTAGAGACTTGAATGAAGATTAGAAATAAATTAATTTCTAAACATCACTTAGAATTGGAAATCTTACAACAAATGACATTCTTGTAATGTCATAAAATTTCTCTTTGTAATATTCTTGCCTCTAATTCATGAATTCATGATGAATTTCCCTAAAGCCATTAAACTTGAAATGGATGAAGTCTTGAATTATGGACTTGTGATCTTGACTCATGCTTTGCAAATTTGGACTCCACTTGATTAAGAATTTGAAACAAAATTGGATGAAGCAATCTTGAATTTAGGCCTTGAATTTCACGTTCATTAAGAATATATCTTGAATATCCTAATACTTTTTCAAGTAACTTCTCCTTGAAGAAATCTAGATGAGTAAACTTTTCAATTTAGATCAAACCTTAGATAATGAACCTTTTCTTCCATGTAGCCCAAGATAGACAAGTTATCTCATTTGAAATAACAAACCGACCTAGTCCATACCTTTTGAACCCGCATACTCGATATGCAATAAAACGATGTATGATATGACGAATGTAAGGTATAAAGGCTAAAGGCGAAAATGAGGGTGTGAGAGTCGCAAATCCTATTCCACACCAACGATGATTTAGAGCACGAGAAGAAAAGATGTGAAACCTCCTCATAGATTAACGAACAGAACGCAGAATCCGAATTTTAGGAATAATCAATCACCCTTCTTTTCATCAAATTAGATGTGGTAGGCATCCTATCAAGCGCCAACCTCCAAATAAAAGTTTAGACTTTTTCCGGTAACACCGTTTCCCAAAGGATCTCCAAAAGAGTATCACTATCACTACCAATATTGTGAACAGAAGCAGAAGAGGATAAAGCAGTATAGAAAGAGCTCACCTTATACGAAAGTGAATCATGAAGAAGCCATTTCCAATTATCGGTGACATTGATGTTGGCTGCCACCTGATCCAACAAATCACTACAATCTATCCATTCTGGTTCAAAATTGGATCCCTCATCTATCAACGATTCTCTAACTTTCCAAACCCACTGACCATCCTCCCAATTTACCATCTCGTTGATTGTCGAAACTTTCATGGAACAACCCTGAAACAGCCGCTGAAACCTACTTTTAAGCGATAAATCTCCAATCTAATTAGATTGCCAAAACGTCGTATTGTGACCTTCTCTAATAGTGCAAGCCGTAAACTTGCAGAAGTCCACATTGAAGTTGCAGGTTGAACTTGACAGAATATCCTTCATCCAAAGAGAGTCGAATTTCGAGCTACCGACGTCGGCGAAAGTTTGCACCTTTATGCTCAAGTTACCATATCTGAGATTCAGCGTCTTTCTCCAAATTTCATTTCCACTGCTTTGAAATCTCCACAACCATTTTTCTATAAGAGCACAATTAAAACGGCCTACGTGTTTAATGCCAAGACCTCCGTATTCCTTCGTCTTACAGATGGAGTTCCAAGATATCCAAGAGATGAACTTTTTACTAGAATTCCTAACCCAAAGAAAACGCCGTTGGATTGTGATAATATCGTTCACGATTTTCTTGGGAGCCTTGAAGAAAGCCAAGTAATGAATAGGCAAGTTAGCTAAAATCGAGTTAATGAGGGATACTCTACCTCCCATTGACAGATTTCTCCTAGCCCAATTTGATAGTTTACTCCTCATACGAGACAGAACCGGATTCCAGAATGAATGTCGACGATGATTTCATCCTACCTGAAGACCGAGAAAACAGAACAGCAGCCTGCCAGATTTACAGTGCAGAAATTCTTCAGTTGCAACAAGGAAAGCAGGGTCTACTCCTATCCCATAAAGACAACTTTTAGAGAAATTAATTTTCAAACCAAAAATCAATTCGAACGCGCCCAGGACAGCCTTGAGAGCCAATATATTCATAATCGAACCATCTTCTATAAGCAGAGTGTCATCGGCAAACTGAAGCATGCTCTCAGAATTTTGATCATTGATCTTGAATTCTGTTAACAAGTTACCGGTAGCTGCGGCTCTGACTAAACAAGACAGGCCCTCTGCTACTATGGCAAACAGAAATGGAGCCAAAGGGTCCCCCTGCTTCAGACCCCTTCTAACCTTGAAATCCTTCGAAGGACTTCCGTTAATAAGAATCGAAACAAAACTATTGAACACGGATCCTCGAATATATTTTAACCAATTAGGACCAAAACCCATCTTGACAAGCATTTCATCTAGGTAAATCCAGTCGACACAGTCGTAGGCTTTAGCGAAGTCAACTTTGAAAAACAGACATTCCTTTTTAAATCTCTTAGCATAGTCTGCTATTTTGTTGTCCAATAGAACCCCATCGTGAATTTGCTGACTCAGGATGAAAGTTGTTTGAGAAGGAGAAATAAGTTTATGAATAACCTTGCTCATTCTGCAAGTAAGCATCTTGGAGGTAACCTTGGAGATATAGCTAATTAGAGTAATTGGCCTGAAATCTTCAAACTGTTGCGGGTTGGAAATCTTCGGTACCAACGAAATGAAAGAGGACCCAAACATCTTAGGGAGAACTCCTGTCTTGAAGAAATCCAAGATGCAATTCGAGAAGTCCTGACCAACTATTTCCCAGCAAGATTTTATGAATTTAAAGTTAAATCCATCGACATTGGGGAATTTGTTACTGCCACAACTGAAGACAACCTTTCTTACATCAGAAGTGCTAAAATCTGCTTCCAAAAGCAGTTTGTCTTCCTCATCAAGACAGGCAGCCAAAGCTAAATCACTTCTGAATTTTGCCGAATTTGATTGCGTGTATTTACTCTTAAAGAACTTCACCGCTTCAAACTTAATATTCTCAGGGTCTTCCACAATCCTGCCTCCCACTCTAACAGGTGAGAGACGATTCGACCGATTCCTGGATTTAAGGGAGTCATGAAAAAATTTGGTATTAAGATCCCCATTTTAGAGCTAACTAACCCGGGATTTCTGGGCTATCATGCTTTTTTTGATTCGCATATTCTTCCACATTTCCTCCTGGTATCGCAGCTTCTCTTTGTCCATATTAGTATATTGCGGATTAGACTCCTCGACTGATTCCAATTCCAGTTTGTTGAACTTAGCGATATTATCCTCAATGTTCAAATCCAGCCAACCAAACACTTTGAGATTCCATATCCTGAGGTCAGATTTAAGAGCTTGAAATTTATTAGTAAGGATGCTGCAGTATGAACCTGTGAATTGGTAAGAGCGCCAGGATTTCGTAACGAAAGGATGAAATCCTTGTGGTAGAACCAACAGTTGAAAGTCCTAAATGGTTTTGGTCCCCAATTGATGAAATTGGACTTCAACCACACCGGTCGATGATCTGATATGTCTCTATCCCCCACCACTTGATTCTTCAAAGAAAACATTGATATAACCCTATCATTAACCAAAACTCTATCCAGTCTACTTATGCTCTTACCGTTAGAGTTGAACCAAGTGAAACGGCTTCCAAACACCGGTAGATCCGCCAAATTCATTTCCTCAATGAATTCATAGAACTCCTTCATATCCCTGCTGTTATAACCACTTAGGCTTTTCCTTTCCTCTCTATTTTTCACTGCGTTAAAATCCCCTCCCACAATCCAACCAACATCAGAGTAATTGTTCTTAATTTTAATCAGATCTCTCCATAGCTTCCTCTTATCAACTAATCCATAAGGAGCGTAAATGTTGATCACCATCAACCTATGATTATTCCAAACAAAGTTTAGACCTAAGAATCCTTTCCCACAAAAACTAAAACAAGCAGAGATTCTAGCAGTATTCCACATGGTTAGAATTCCACCAGAGTTTCCAACAGAGTTCTGAGCTGACCAATCCAAGTCAAAATTCCTCCACATGCTATAAATAATACCAGCCTCCATCTTGATAACCTTGGTTTCCTGAATGAGGAAAATGTTAGCGCTTCCTCTCTGAATAATTTGAGTTATTCTCCTTCTTTTGACGGAACTACAACAACCTCTAACATTGAAAGAAATTAAATTCATGGATCAATTATAGCTACATCCTTCTTGCCTAGACCAGCATCCTTATCTGCATTATCCAAAATCCTCAGAGTTCGCCCAATAACCTCTTCATCTTCGCCCTGAATTCCCAAAACTTTAAGAAAATCACCAATTTAGATGGAACTTCGACAATGGCCCTTCTGCATCTCGAGTTACCCCTCTCCACGTCAGTGTCGGTTATCGACTCGCAGCACAATAGAGGTGAACTAGATCCTGAAAGTTCTTTATACAACTTTTTCTTCTTACTTTCCTCCCTAGCTTTTCCTTTCGACTCAGGTATAAGGTTCTCCTTGGGGGCCGTGAGAAGCAGAGTGGAAAAATATGAGAGGGTGTAGGGTATTTTAATGCAGTTATAAACCTCATGAAGAGATTTTTTCTTTTTAGCTTTACCTCTAACAGCAGGCCCAATAACTCCTCCAGAAGGCCCACTAATTGGATGAGGCAGGCCCAGAGCTACCACCAATTCCCCATTAAGACTGGGTACCTCAAAATCTGCTTTGGACTGATTAAGTTCTAGGTCAGCCAGAAAGTTATCTAGTTTAGTTCCTTCTGAACTAATCAGAGCGGCTGAAACCTTATGATTATTCCTTCTTGACCCACCACCTTCCACACTAAACCATAAGCTATCCCCAACAACTGATACGTTGTCTGACACTGAAAAGTCACCATCTATCTTTTGGACAACAGTATTAGGTGCTTTGGCTTCTGTCTTTGAGTACTAGGATTTGAGATCTTCACTTTCTTCCTCTTCAGGTATCTCCCACGCGCCCTCTAAGTCTGAAGGGTTTGAGGAGTCAAATTCATCGGGATCTATCACCTCATCTTCTTCACCAAACAAAGGATCTCCACTCTCACACGAAAGGTCTTCTATGAATGAAAGTGAAAAGGTGTGATTGTTCACTTCAATGTCAACCAAGTTATTCAAAATAATCCAGAGTCTTGTTTTAATAAGAAGTCTCGCTATGTCCAATGTCTCTTTGTTACTCGGTTTTTCATCACATTTGACAAACGATCCAAGACTGGAAGAAATCTTCCTGAAATTTTTCTCACTCCAGGAGACACAAGGTAGACCATAGCAGTTTACCCACACTATCCTGACTCTGTCAATTTCCTCCATATGCCACTTGCGGATGTCTCTAAACCAGATATCTAGCCATAATCTAGCTTCCTTGACAAACACTTCTAAGTCTCCTCCTGATGTGTCTTCCAACAAACACAAAGAAGCTCCTAAGGGAGTAACCTTAATGTTAAAACAACCTTCTTCAAAAATTAACTTCTGAATGTTGAAAGCATTACCACCCTCCATGACTTCACCCACTCTCATACGATTCAACCTCCTTTAACATTCATCATCCAACTCAAGTTTTGTGCATTGACCTCCTACCTTGGCCCTATCAATAGACTTAGGGTAATCTCCTCTAACCAGGTTATCAAGTTTCATGAAGTTCTTGGTACAACCAGTTTGAATGTTACTCCTCAAATTTTCACAATCAGGAAGGTGCCTTTTGTTCTTCTCACTAACAGGAAGGTGCCTTTTGTTCTCGTTACTAAACCTGGGTATATTAACGTAAATCTTTTTGCCCTTCCAAGACGATGCTATCAAGGTTACAGGCCAGGATTCTTGGATCATGAACTTTCCAAAATTTGGCGAAACCGAATCTATTACCTCGCTTATCTCTCTTAGTAGAAATAAAAACTTCTGATATGACTCCATAGACCTTGAATACCTCAAATAGGTCTTTAGCATTCATGTTTTCAGGAAACTCAGTGACAAAAAATGAAGTTGTAGTTTCACTAGAAGAAGCTCCTTTTTCCTTTGTTCTCCTTCCAAACTGAAAAACTTCCGCTTATAACCTTTCTACCGGAAACCCTTTCCCAAATCATGGTAACACCGCTGTCTCGATGCAAATAAAAACCAGAAGATTACCAAGGCCCCTAAACTCGAAAGCTAGGAATTTAAGTCGAAGATAATCCCCTAATCTTCACGGAATCGAAGCATGCAACTTTGAATTGATGAAAATCTTGAAAAGGATGGAAGAAATTAGGGTTAGGGTTGACATCTTGCTAGTGTTAACATTGCCCAAATAGTTCGAATCGAGCTTGTATGAAACATAAAAGTAATGATTATAGATTATGATCAATTGTTCATAGAACATACATTATGAACTAAAAAGTAATTATTCGTGTTAATAAAATTAACATATTAACCATACGGTGCCATAGTTAGTAAAAAATTTGATTACAATAAAATATCATAATTAATAAAATTAACATAATAAGCATACAGTACTATAATTAATAAAAATTAACTTTAATTGGATTTAGCCATACCATTGAAAATTGATTACTTGAATGATTTAAATTAAACCAAAATCCAAAATTTGTAAACACATATTAACCATAAATAATTGAGTCATAATGTAAGCTTAGTCCCTACATTGGGTGGAATGCGCAAAACCCTTAATTTGGGTGGAATGCGCAAAATCCTTCATTTGTAAGCGGAAATATTAAATGATCAATCATATGAAATTAGAACACCGATACTTATTTGTTGATGTTATGATTCAGAATTCAGAATTATTGGATCTTTCTTTGTATCTTACGCTCTCGTTCACAACTCTCAATGGAACAAGTTGTTGAGTCGTCGATTATGTTTTTGATTCTCTTAGGATTACAGGAAACCTAGCTATATAATATATATAACCGTAATCCCTACCAATTATGGGCCCAAGTTTAAAACACATACTTTTACCCAGACCAATCAGGTTTCAGATACTCGACATTTAGTTAAAAAATATCACTTAACTAATAAAAACTTTATATATGCACTCTATGAGTATCATGATTAACTCATTTTTACCAGTATCATTTACAGTTTTGTGGTTAAAATACTAAAAAAATGCTATCATAATTATAACTTAAGAGGGTGTTAAATGTTAGTTAATTAGTAACATGAATAATTACTTTTCAGTTATATTTTATTTATTTCGATAAATGTCCTGTTTAGAGGTTACAAACATAATAATAATAATAATAATAATAATAATAATAATAATAATAATAATAATAATAATAATAATAATAATAATAATAATAATAATAATGATGTTGAGTTTATTGTGATTTATGTAGTTGCATAAGTTATATCCTTTCATCTTCTTTATTTTCTATTATTTATTAAAAAATATTACAAGTTATAAGAAAATAATAAAAATTCAAATTATAAAAATAGTTTTTTTATTCTTCTTTAATAAACTTTTGTTGTCCCGACAGTAATTTGGTTTTAGAGTGATATATTTTGTCAATGTATACAATACAATTAATAAAATAATAATCAAATTGTGTTCAAAATAATACGGTTTAAATTCCAATTTATTGTATTTTTTTCTCTCAACTCACGTCATATCTAATAGTAGTGAATAAAACACCCTAAAATAAAATTTTTTAAATTTTTTCATAAAAAAAAGTTAAACAATTATTTTTAAAATTATATTATAACAATAAAATATACATAATTCGATAAATGATAATAACATACAAATAACAAAAATCTCAGTTAAAAATAACAAAAACTGCATGAAATCACAAATATTATTCAACATATGAAATACACCACACAAAATATATATAAATATTGTTGTATATAAGGTTGAGTTCTCAAATCCTCAAAGTAGAATATTATTTATTATGATATAGAATGTTTTACATTAATAAGATAATTTCTTATTCCAAGGATAACAATAAGTCTGAGGTGACGAACCATCACTCCAACATAGTCCGGATTGTTTTACAGAGTAGTTGAATTGATCACCTCCGTTAATATGTTTTGATTGATCGTATACATCATAATAATATAATTCATTATTCCATCGAAATGAACAGAAAAATAATGTTCCTCCCCAAAAGTTAGGTTTAAACTGAAAACCATAATTTTCATTAGGACGAAGAACATGGTCACCAAGATCATCATCTTTAGATTGACAATGAACAGTCAAGTCCAAATTATTTTCTAAAGAGTTTGTAATTTTCACATGCACTTCACCTAACACATTGTTCTCTGATAGAACCACCAACACACATAACAACATAATTTTTTTGGTTACCGGAGACATTGCACTTTTAACTAATCTTTCTGTTTAAAAGTGAATATCTTTTGTCACATGAAGCATATATTTATAGGAGATTTTAGAAAAGAATAAAAAATATCAAACATTAAATATATTAAAATCTTCAATATTTAATTTTATTTAGTATTACCAAGAATGAAATAATTCAAAAGACAAGAGAATTAATATGCTAATTAGTGCGTTAGGGTCAAGTTAATGGTAAATTAAATATTATTTAAAAGATTATAAAAAGAAAATTTAAATATATGTGTATTCAATGTATTGAAAATATAAATAAATAATTTAAAAAAATATATTATTTGTGTTCTGGACTGGGCCGAGGCTTAGCCCACAATCGAGAAGGCCCAAAATCCCACTGAGGTTGGGCCCAATTGGACCACACTGATGAGCAGGGACCCATGGGCAGAACCTCCTCCCGTCGGGCAGGTGCCCATCCCGTGGGCAGAACCTGTGCCCATCCTGTCGGGCAGAACCTGTGCCCATCCCGTCAGGACAGAACCTCCTCACGTCGGGCAGGTGCCCATCCCGTGGGCAGAACCTGTGCCCATCCTGTCGGGCAGAACCTGTGCCCATCCCGCCAGGACAGAACCTCCTCACGTCGGGCAGGTGCCCATCCCGTGGGCAGAACCTGTGCCCATCCTGTCGGGCAGAACCTGTGCCCATCTCGTCAGGGCAGAACCTCCTCCCGTTGGGCAGGTGCCCATCCCGTGGGCAGAACCTGTGCCCATCCTGTCGGGCAGAACCTGTGCCCATCCCGTTAGGGCAGGACCTCCTCCCGTCGGGCAGGTGCCCATCCCGTGGGCAGAACCTGTGCCCATCCCGCCGGGCAGCACAACGTGCCTTCCACACGTTCTCCGCGTGCTCCCCTCCGCGGGGACACGTCATCAACCAACTGCCCACCTCCGAAAGAGCAGGTCAAACCCACTTTCCGGAGATCTAGGAGCAGTTGGACTAGGGCGAAGACCACGTCCTGGTCTTCACTACGCCACGTAAGCCCTAGCAGTCATTAGGGTTGGGCCTGGTCATCCAGCCCATCTCAAATGATCGTTGGCCCAGCGCTGGGGTCTCTCTATAAATACCCTCTTCCCCAAGAGGGCCAGGTAATCCACTTCTTACCCAATTTCTGTACTTTGCTGTCACTCTGCCCATTTTCTCACTTTGGCATCGGAGTGCCTTGCAGGTACACCCCCTCCTCATCCTCCCCACCGGTGAACAGGAAGCAGCCTAACGGAGCGTGGCCATCCAGTGATCCCCTCCTGATCAGGTCAGATCAGTGGCGCCGTCTGTGGGAAACTAAGCTCCCCCGTTCCTCCGAGCAGAGAACCAAAGCTTCATCTCTCAAAACTTCAAGATCACGAGTGCCCTCCGCCATGGCGACGCTGTTCACAATTGTCCTCCCTTCGTCGAGCAGAAGACTCCGATGGGCAGGACCTGGCTGCCCACCAGCCAGTCTTTGTCCTCCCTTCGTCGAGCAGAAGACTCCGATGGGCAGGACCTGGATGCCCACCAGCCAGTCTTTGTCCTCCCTTCATCGAGCAGAAGACTCCGATGGGCAGGACCTGGCTGCCCACCAGCCAGTCTTTGTCCTCTCCTTTGTCGAACAGAAGACTCTGATGGGCAGGACCTTGGCTGCCCACCAGCTAGTCTTTGTCCTCCCTTCGTCGAGCAGAAGACTCCGATGGGCAGGACCCTGGCTGCCCACCAGCCAATCTTTGTCCTCCTTTCGTCGAGCAGAAGACTCCGATGGGCAGGACCCTGGCTGCCCACCAGCCAGTCTTTGTCCTCCTTTCGCCGAGCAGAAGACTCCGATGGGCAGGACCCTGGCTGCCCACCAGCCAGTCTTTGTCCTCCTTTCGCCGAGCAGAAGACTCCGATGGGCAGGACCCTGGCTGCCCACCAGCCAGTCTTTGTCCTCCTTTCGCCGAGCAGAAGACTCTGCCGGGCAGGACCCTGGCTTCCATCCAGCCAGTCTTTGTCCTCTCTTTCGTCGGGCAGAAGGCTCTGCCGGGCAGGACCCTGGCTTCCATCCAGCCTTGTCCTCCCTTCGAAAACCTACTACCTCGAAAACTTACACGGGACCATATAGCTCGACCATGGAACGCTGAAAAGCTAAAAAAATACTACATTTAAACAACACTGCCCGCGAGGGACAACCCGCGCGAACAAGAGGGTGGACTGATACGGCCACACCTCACCGACCTTACCTTAGCGGGCACTATACCTCCCCGAACAAAAAGAGAATAGCCCGCTCGACGGCACCCCCTCGATCGAGAGTCGCCGCCGCAGTATCATAATCGGCCGAACGCCCAGCTCGCGATGGGATGTTCAAGCCTATAGGATAGATCACAACCGTGACCTAACTCTTGTCCGCCCAGGAAGCTACCCCGGGCATCCGGATAGTTCCCCACACTACCGGGCAACACGCACCGAGCAAAGGTCCCCCACAAAACAATAAACATTCACATCATAATGGAGCTCGACAAAACGAGTCAACACTTAGCGAAAAAGCATAACAATCATGCACACACACAAAACTTAGAAAGGAAAACAAGAATTCCATAAAAGGGGCACAACCCCAGAAGTCAAACTGTTATAATAAACGGGCACGACCCCGGATGTCGAGCAGAAACAATCGAAGGTGTCGAGCAGAATTTTTTGGATGTCGAGCGACTGCAATTTCGCCCTTCCCAGATGATCGATACGATCGACGCCATTCTCGCATCCTGCCTGACATATCAGCGCGTGCAACGCTATTCTCTACTTAAGTCATAGCTCTCCTGACAGCGAACTACGACTTGGGGGGCTCCTGTTCTGGACTGGGCCGAGGCTTAGCCCACAATCGAGAAGGCCCAAAATCCCACTGAGGTTGGGCCCAATTGGACCACACTGATGAGCAGGGACCCATGGGCAGAACCTCCTCCCGTCGGGCAGGTGCCCATCCCGTGGGCAGAACCTGTGCCCATCCTGTCGGGCAGAACCTGTGTCCATCCCGTGGGCAGAACCTGTGCCCATCCCGTCAGGCAGAACCTGTGCCCATCCCGTCAGGACAGAACCTCCTCACGTCGGGGAGGTGCCCATCCCGTGGGCAGAACCTGTGCCCATCCTGTCGGGCAGAACCTGTGCCCATCCCGTCATGACAGAACCTCCTCACGTCGAGCAGGTGCCCATCCCGTGGGCAAACCTGTGCCCATCCCGCCGGGCAGCACAACGTGCCTTCC